>HE671269.1:220389-258250 GCA_000313835.2 Heliconius melpomene melpomene
ATCTAGCCCCAAAAACACGTGTTGAAAAAAAATTAAATATAAATAAGATATAGAAAACATAAATAGTTTACAAATAGTGTTCCGAAATAGTAGGTAATATAATGTAAAAAAAACACTAACATACTCGAGGCTAATCATTAAAATTTGTGAGATAGACCAAAAATATGAAATGTAAAAATATTTACAATCGTGCACCAACGACACCCGTGTGCTATTCCATTGGTTTCGGATGCCACTGGATTGTTCAATATGCTGGCCATGGGTGCGCTATCACATTGCATTTCACTATATGTTTACTAAATATTCCTATCACTTTTCTCCGCGAAATTATTTCCATCGGAACAACTTACCTCGGTAACTTTTAGCCCCGCTCTCCCCTACATGATATGTGCTAGAAAGCCACTTGGGCCCCTATTGGTTATTTTTCATATATAATTATATCAATTTAAATCATAAATTCTTTTTTGATATTGATATAAATATACGGACAATTCAAGAGGTTTAAGTTGAGCTTTACATTTGTGTGAAAAAAAAGATGCAAGTTATTTGTCAAAAGGCGAATGACGTTACACTTACACTACATATAAACACTCACACATATATAAAGCTTAGCTTAGACCTCGCAGACTGTACTGTTGAACTTGGAAAATAAACACATTTTTCCAGTCAAAAATTTAAAAAAAAACATAAAGCAGTTAAGAAAAGTTAACTAACTAACTTATAAAAAAAGTAAAGAATTCCGAGTCCCGAGGCCATTCGTGGCGCCGGGGCACAAGCGTGCGTTTCTAAATGAGACATGTTGTGGGTTCGATTC
This sequence comes from Heliconius melpomene melpomene, assembly GCA_000313835.2. Lineage (NCBI taxonomy): Eukaryota > Metazoa > Arthropoda > Insecta > Lepidoptera > Nymphalidae > Heliconius > Heliconius melpomene. The sequence goes on from HE671269.1 coordinate 221,204, forward strand.
TCACTCGAGGAATTTGAATATTATTTTATTTCATTTTCTCGCCCCTGATAATGTAAGAAATAATTTAAAAGTAAAATGTTAAACTTTATTAAAATAAACTACAAACGTCAATGTTAAAAGGAAAAGTTATGAAAAATGTACTTGTTTTATCTTAAGCTCATGAATAAATTTGAAATTTTAAATGAAAAGTAGTGCTCGATCGGAAATAAATTGCTTGGTAAAATCGGGATAAACCAAGCTTAAAAACTTGCATCACTTATAAGTTTTAACTAGCAGTAGGTTGCGGCTGAAAAATTAATTAGAATTTAGAACTCAACTAAAATTATATTTGAGTAATGCATTATACTATTTCATTTATAACGAGAGAGAAAAAAAATCATAAAATAATTATTTTCATAGATTTTTATAACTTTTCTTCTTAGGACAGGCAGTACAACCGAGTTGAGGGCGTCGTGGTGCAGGAACACAAGGGTTTGACTGTAACGCGACGGTTGTGGTTCGATCCCCACTCGGGTGAATTGATAATTATTTATTAATATTTTCATTTCTTCGCTCTGATACCAAGCCAGGCGTTGAGTTCCGCCACTCAACACGTAGTGCTTTCAAATAGTCGGCTGAAAATGGAGAACGGAGTGTCTTAACACTACATTACATAGGGGGATACTTTAAAAACATACACTAGAGCTAATTTGGAAGTATAAACAAAAAAAAAAATACTTTTGCGGTTCAAAACTTTTCTAAAAAATATTATGCAAAAGGAAAACTTCGTATTTGACTTTTATTATAAATTTTTCGGCGAGTCCGCAAAAATAAAACAAAATAATTCGGAGTTCATTAGTATTCTGGTTTTGCGTTTTGTATTGTGTCAACTTTACCGAAAATGGGCTCACCACTCGTTGAATGAAGGAGTTAAGGCAAAGGGGTGAGCTTAGGGAATGTAATTAAAAAAAACTTTTGATTGTGTTTTAATTAATTGTTGATTGTTAACAACATACATTAAAATGTTGTTAGTGTTGTTTTGAACTCTATTCAGAGATAATAAAAATAATAAAAGCTTTTTTTAATAATTATTGTCCTATTGCAGATACTAACGTCTATAATAACATATTCAGGAACTAAAATAAAATCCAAGGCCGATCGTGGCGTAGAGGCAAAAGAGTGTGATTATAAACACGACAGGTAATGGGTTCAATTTCCATTTGAGGTAAATTAAATATTTAATATTTTCATTTCGTCACTCTGCCATCGAGGCAAAAGCGCGTCATTGAGTTCCGTCACTGCACATGCAATGCCTCCCGAATTCAGCGGAAAGTGGGTAGCGGAGAAAATGAATAAAAACACAAATTGTAGAGAAGAAGATTTAAATACAAGTATTAAAAGATGAATAGCAAAAGATCTATTGGCTTATTTAATATATTCTTTATTGTACTAAAAAACATAAAATATATTTTGTGCACAAAAGAGGACTTCTTCAGCAGTCAGCAAGTCAGCAGTTCCTATCAACCAAGTGTTAAGAACACTCAACCATCAATGTGTAGTAACAATGCAGTGTTATGACACTCCGTTTTCCATTTTCCGCTGCCACTATTATTTATTATATGTTTATACGGGAGATGTACAAATTAATAGGTTCACAGGGTTAACTTAGGTCTGACAAGGACGCGGAAAGCGGGGCGCTCGCCCGGGGCGGCTCAGCCAGTGCCACGGCGGTCGCCATTGGGGCCATTCGCATTCTCGTTTCGCGCACTCATGACATTTTTCCCGCTATATTTAAACCATACGAACGCTACTAAAGTTTATATTTGGTTGTGTTGTGCTTTTTTGAACTGTACGAGGAAATAAGTAAGTTTTTTTAAATGTTATAATAGTAAATTGATTATAATAATAGTGACTAATTTTGTTATAAAAAATAATAAGATGCTTATTAAAATCGTAATCTATATAGGTCCAAAAAGCTCCAAGAATTTGATCGACAATGTAAAATATCAATTTTTAATTCAAAAAATACTGCAGAACATTTAACACCAAATAATCATAATAATTAAGCTTGAAAAATGTAGGGTACATTTATTAGAGGCAATTAGAAAATTTAATTAGACCAATGCCAAAGATTAGGAAGCTCCACGTTAACGTTATAAGAAGAAATGGAAGCGTACTCTTTAATTAAATGCGAGGAATGTAATGATCACTCTTCCTTAAAAGGCCTAACGCATTTACTTTTTTATTTTATTTTTTTTTAAATATATATTTTAATGCACATTATATTCGCTAAGCTTAATACTTAGTGATGCTAGTAATAATTAATATTTCTATGAGATCAGTAAAGATATATATAAATTATTATTTATTAGGTTTAGAGTGATTATAAACCCGATAGGTTGTGGGTTTGATTTCCACTTGAGGATATTAAATATTTTCATGTTTTCATTAACTTGCTCTGGTAACAAGGCAAAGCGCGAGTTAGCGGGAATTCGGAAAGCGAGTGTGTCTTAATAGGAAAAGAGTGATTTAGCACTAGATTCCTGCCTATTACTGCTACAAAGTGAAGCTAATATAAATAAAAAAATAAAAAAAAAAATATTAGGAAAATTTTACAACATTTTAATGTGTTATTCGCATTTACTTAGAAGTACTATGTTCACATACTTGTGGCGTATACTACGAGCTGTGGGGAATATAAACTTGGCTCAATCGCCCATAGCGATCCAACGTATATAGTACAAGAGGAAAAGCTTCTAGACCTGCGAGCTTTCACAAATGTGAATTAAAAAGACTAAATAGATGCTTGTAGCTTCAAAAATATGAAAAAAATCTATTTAATTATTATATTTCGCATTGCATACTACTTTAAGGACACGCAATGCCTCGAAAAATTCAACGGAAAGTGCGGAAAGTAGCCTTCCCTGGTATATGCGGGATACAGAGTGAACCTGATTTATTCATTTATTTTACTACTTTATATGCTACTATTATATTAAAGTTAATAATTACTTTTTCACATATAAAGAAACACGTTCACAGTTCAAAAATACATTTGGCTAATGTGTAAAAAGTCTGTTAAATTAAAAAGCTTATACCTATTCGTATAAAATTCTTTTCATAAAGTAATTTGCAAAGGCGAACTGCGTTTTCCAGTTTCCTACCTTAATCACCTTCGTGTTAAACGATTCGAATATATTAAAGGCAGTTAACTGAACAAATTGAAATTTAATTAAATTTTTATATATAGCAACATTATTTTTAATTTTGTGTGTATACTAGCAACCAGTTTGCGGCTTCGCCCGCTTGAACTATACGATTATTTCTTTAATACAGTGAATTACTTTCGTGTTCTAATATTTCATGTTTACAGCGCACTTATAGTGTCTTTTAATGTGAAAATTTCATAAATTTTGGTATTATATAATCGTAATTCTTATAAGTAAAATAATACAATTTTGTTTGTGTTGGTTTTTAATCTTAAATATCAGTATAGTTATCTTCTATAGTAGTTAATTATTTACTTGTCTTTACTCTCCTAGTTTGAGTTATAGTCCTCTTACGTCATGATTCATTAACCCCTACGACAAGCAGTGAGTGGGGATAGTAAATGTTTATATTATCTACTCTTGTCTAGTTAATCATTAATCTCTTATATTAAGATAGCTATTACAATAGATATTTTGTATTTCCAAAACAAAGTTTATTTTAGATATATATTTATAAGAACAGAGTTTTGGGAATATATGAGTAAAGTGGGGTTCACAAAAGTGTTAATAACGCCAATATTCTTAGTATATAACTCTAATTTCATTGATTATCTTTAGTTTATTTCGTGATTATTAATAGATTAAGGCCGGCAACACACCTGTAGCTCCTCTGGTGTTGCACGGGGTCGTGGGCGGCGGTGATCACCATCAGGTGACCCGAACGCTAGTTTGCCTTGTCGTTTTACCATAAAAAAAAAACTAAATATACAATTAGAAAACTGTTGTTTTTTACGACATATCCCAATGCCTTGTCCAAAAGCTAGTATGTAAAGATCTAGAAAATTAACCTTTACACCAATGGAGGAAGTGCGTAACTATGCCTTCTTTAATATTTCGTGATAGAAAGAAAAATAGCAAGTACTTTCTGCAATTAAGAAGATAGTAATTGTAAGTTTCATCATAATTAGATGTATTCTTCTCGTTCCACCCACTAACAGATGTCATATCTTATCTAATGGGAAAACAAAAATATTTTTCTATCTAAAATTTTATATTTTTAGTACACGGTTAGTTTTCAAAGACATTAATATAAATAGATTTACCTTCATTCACAATCATATTATAACGTTATATTTAATTTTTTATATAACACAGACAGAGTCAAGGTTGACTGTTCTGTTAGTTATAAATATTATAAATAGTTGGTATGTAAAGCGATCTAATTATAGAGCATTAGCAAAAACCGCGTCCTATTTTAAAATATTTTATATAAATAGGCGTCGGCCTTCGTTGATAGTAATAATCAAAGTATTTTATTGTGTACGAACAGTTTATGTCATTATAGCCATTTAACTACAATTGTCCTACATTAGAATTATAATTTACAGTACTTTTCAAGGTTTTTCTGAATAAATAAGGACGTTTATATTAGTTATCGTTTGTTTGTCTTTGTATAAATCTAGGTTATATATTTTTGTTTTAGTTCTTCCATATTTATTTTATACTAGTGGCCTCCGCGTAGCTTCGCCCGCTTGCAATACACAGTTATATATATTCTCATTTAAAATACTTTCGTGATAAAAGTTTTAGCCAATTCAATAAAAAAATAACTTTTTTTATTTGTGAACTGATTGAAATAAAACAAAAACTAAATGTTAGGGAAAATTTGCCAAAATAGATTAGTGAAGTCCGTTTAAATCGGTTAAGCCGATTCTGATGTGAAAAAAACAAACAGACACATTAATAAAGGACTCTAATAAAATTTATTGTTATATATCTTCCATGTACAAACAGATGTTTACAATTTTATTATAAGTATGGATATAGACATTAAGACAGTATATTCATTAGGCAAATGAGGGTTAAGCTTTTGAGTAGTAAGATAAAACGTGATTGGTAGCGTTCTTAAACTTTACATCCTCGCTTTAATAGAATAGACAAATAGGTAAATACTCATATATATATATATAAGGCTACTATAAATATTTGATGCCTATCGGATTCCGAAAAAGGGACTTTTAGGCGAACAAACATGTAAACTTATTTGTTTTACTTTATCTTCGAAAAATATCTAACTTTTTATTTATCGTCGAATATGAGTGTAATAAGGTTAAAACAATATATTTTTCTCTTTACTTCTATTTCCTTTTTTGTATTTACATATGTTCTCCATTTTTAAGGAATGTGCCTTGTTGATGAATTCAATAATTGAAATTTATTTAACTGGGCCCAGGAAACGAAAATAACTATAAACATAAGCACACAGAATTGTGTGTTTGTTTGTTGATGATGTTCATCACTATATTTTATAAATTGGAATAATTCTCCATGACCACGTGCTCACTTGAAATTGCTGAGCTATAATGCTACAATAATATGGTAAAAACACTTATATTTCTTTTTTATTTTATTTTATTAGATTCACGCTGCATTCAGCACATAGAAGAGTAGGCAGGAACCTAATGTTAAGACACTCCGTTCCCATTAAGACACTTCCGTAACCATTTTCCGCCGAATTCTGAAGGCATTTCATGTTGAATTGCGGAAATTAACGCGTTGCCTCGTCACTATAGCGAGGAAATCGTCACAAATGAAAATATTAAATATTTCATTTATTCGAATGGGAATCGAATCAAATCTTATGCCCCTGCACTACGACTAGACTAAAATAATAATATTGTTAGAAATGAAATCGGTTCGCGTTTTTAAAATAACACGATAAAAATACATATCGTCTATATGTCTCCAACGTACTCGGATAGAGGTTCCATGTAATTACAATAAGTGACATGTATCACTCAAGAACAACACTACACACTAGATACCTTCCAATCAGGGCTTCCGCCTACAAGCAACTGTGCCCGTTTGACACAATTCCACTGCTTTTATTGTCTTTTTCACCTAAATCTACCTACTTTTACACTTGTACGCTAACAATATATATACTCTAATATAAGGACAAATTATTCTAATGATAACATTATCGAAAATCACTTTGGACGCGCTCAAAAGGCTTTTGTATCGCTTCACTGGCCACTTTGATTGTTCTAAATTTAATGAAATGTTAGAGGAAATGAAATTAATTGAATGCCATTCTCTCACTCTCTCTGTTGTTACCGCAATTTGTAACTCAGAGGTGATTTCTTTGCTTCACTGTTTTTTTTTGTATTTTCTTATTAAATTATTTTATACGGTGTTTAAATTTGCATTTTCATGAACTTCTACGCATGTAACTTTTTTATTTGTGAACCAATTGAACTAAAATAAACTAAAAGGAAAGTTTGTGAAAATAGATCAGTGAATTTAAATCGGTTAAGCCGATTCTGATGACAAAAAAACAGACACATTAATAAAGGGCCACCAATACGTTTATGAACTATATTTGTTCATCTATTTGTCCATTAGGGTTTACGGAGTTTAGCTATTATTATTCTTTTTTGATTATTTTTTTTTGTAGTTTCATACTGTATCATAGCAGAGTACGAATAGGGAGCCTAGGAACACAGTGTTAAAATACGCCATTTCCATTGAGACACTTCCGTTTCCCACTTTCCAGTGCATTAAAATTAATTTAATAATAAATAACATTAAATTAATATAACACTTAACTCTATGATCGTTTTGTTAAAGCTAAAATATAAAATAAAATGAAAAAAAAAAAAGATTTGACGGGTAAATGAGAAATTATATGGGTTGACGCGTAATTTATTTCTCTCGGGAAAAAGTCGCATGTGTTTTATATTTTCGAGTGACATTTGTATATTATATCATTTTTTTGTGGCTATAAATATAAGTAAACGAGTCGTTCCAAATAAACATTTACTTAATACAATTTATTTATTCAATTAATGACGAAATGGGCGAAATCATCTACCAGATGGATTCCAAACTCTAAAAGGAGAATTGGTAGACCAAAACGAAGATGGCGAGACGAGCTGGACGAAATAGACCAGAATAGAAGAAGTGGAGAGAGGCCTTTGCCCAACAATGGGATGGTGCAGGCTAGGGAAAAAAGAAAAAAAAATGACGAGATTAATTAATTCAATTAATGAGGCAAGTGTTGTGTGAGCTTGTGACTGTAAACACGATAGGTTACGAGTTCGATTCCCAGTCGAGGAAATTAATTATTTACTATTTTAATTTCTTTGCTCTGATATTCGCTCTGTATTGTAATAAGATCTATATATCCACTTAAATTAAATATTTAAAGCTAAACCAACACTAAGTAAGTCCTAATTCCAGTGGGTAATGTCACAAAGGAATTACTTGCAAAGTCTTCACTTTTGAGTAACATAAATCTTTTGGTATTTTATGTTAAGTATGCATAGGTTACCTCTATTTAAATAAAACCATCTCTTTTTTTCTCAAAAGAAAAAGAGAAAGATAAAACACTTTTTTGTCTTATATATACTTACTACTATATATTTGGAGGAAATTGGGGATTTCCCTATAGTATTACGCACGCATTTCCGTTGTGATAGAATATTTATTTTTCAAATTGTACCGGCTTAAATTTTCACTTCAACTGGAGAAATTGAAAATTTACGACGAAAGTATCATGGGAATATATATAGGATAATACTTACGTTTCTTGTAAAATTTATTGGTTATATATAAAATATCTTCACAACTCAGCTTGTAGTTGGTATGTAAGTGAATATTTTCATTTCTTCGCTTTGGTGTTGAGGCAAAACGCGGCGTTGATTTCTCCCACTCAACACGGAATGTCTGCTGAATTCGGTGGAAAATGAGGATTATTTCTATTTATTATATGTATAGCTTACAAGTAATAAATAACGAAATTTAGTTTAACTGTACTTTATTGTTGTTATAAACTTTTGATCTTATTAATTACCACCTGAAGGGCTCGGGCTACGGGCTCTTTACAATTAAGTACATAATGATGAACTAATTGTATTTTCGTTTTAATTTGACTTTAATAAGAGTTTATTCAAAACTTGTATTATTCACAGATTTTTTTTAAAGTCACGCTGTATCCCGCAAGTCGCAGGGTAAGCTAGTGTTGAGACACTACTCCCCACCCGAATTCTTGTGTCATTGCGTGTAGAGTGGCGAAACTTACGCCTCGCTTCGCCTCGACACCAAATGGAAATATTAAATATTTCACTTACTTGAGTTAGAATCGAACCCACAACCTCTGGCCGGTCTCTACTTTTAAATAAAATACAAGTTATTTCATTAAAGTCATTATAATTGTTATAATTTCTACTTAACAATAAAAATGAAACATAAAAATAATGTAGAATTTATAAACATTATTAAATTATTTAAATCCAGGTCACAAAGAGTGCACCGCTGTTGCCCTTATCTTACGTTTCCACTTGGATACATAGATTGAACTCCCCATGTTATAGATCGAATATAATTTACTACCATTTTGTTCAGAAAAAAACATTAATATTAATAAAAATACGAAATTCATAAAATCTGAGAACTTTTAACCTTTCTTGCTTAAATAGATTTTTGTTAGGAAGGTGCTATTTTTAAAAAAAATATATTTTATTTTTATTTAAATTAAGTAAATTAAGCGATCTTTCCTTTTTAGCAAAGACCGAAGAAAATAGTCGTCTCCGTCTCCACACATAACAGTTGCTCTAGATATGATAGAGATTTTGATTTACAGCTTCAAGCATATATCAGAGAAGGCAGAGAGAGCCTAATGTTAAGATAATCCGCTTCCCATTGTCCGCCGAATTCTGGAGGCATTATGTGTTGAGTGGTGGAACTAAGCGCTGCGCTTTACCTTGACACTAGAGCGAAGATATGAAAATATTGAATATTTAATTTATGGGGTAGATGAGTTAAACCGCGTTTGAGTTTCTAGTATTTTTATAAATTGCTTTAGTATAGATAGCATTTATTAAGATTCCAATACAATAAATGGGTAATCTAAGTAAAATAATAAATAATAAATAATAAAATAGTTTTCAGAAACAAACATATATAACCATTCGGGTATAAATAGAAAAGTTTTCAAAGAGGCTTTGGCGAAGTTCACCTGATTACAGTATGTTTTTAGTTTAATTTAGTTTTCTTACTAAATAAGTACTTTACTTTGTTATTTGATAGAGATAGCTCTATAATCGTTAGTAAACTTAGTTGCGAGCTTAAAATAAGATCCTTGTTAAAAGCGTTGGCGGTGATAACGTCGTACTTACAAGTTTAATTAGTGTTTCCGGAAATGAGTGCTATTTGCTGACGCTCGAAAGATATCATTTCCTAAAGAAAAATCAGGCAAGGGGAACCTAGTGTTAAGATACTCCATTCCCACCTTAAAGCCGAAGTTTTGCCTTGCTGCGAAAATACTAATAAATTATGATTTATTTACATCAAGAGAGAATTGAACTCACAACCATCGCGTTAAAGTCTCACGCTTGTGCCCCTGCACTACTACGTCTTCAAATTAATATTACTTATCTTATATTACCTTCGAATAGTTAATTAGATAATGAAATAAATTTTAGTTGCCTCTTCAAATGTTTGGCATGCTCGTGAATGTAGATCAAGCACCTATTAAGGTATTATCACAGAACGCTATAGTAAATTTGCTTAGGGAAGTATCATTTTATGGCCATAATAAAATTTTATCAATATTAATCAGCTTTACGCTGTATCCCGCACATAACAGGGTAGGCAGAGGGAACCTAGTGTTTAGACACTCTATTCGCCATTATATAATACTTGCATAAATATATTTAACTGTGTATTACTGGCTTTATATAATTAAGTATAGGGTCAACTTAACTAACGGCACGCACAACTATTTCACCTCACATTCTTCTTCCCATGCCGCATCATTAAAACAACAAACTACGCCATCACTTCCATATATAAATGGCCGAAAAAATACTGACTCTATTATACTTATTATATGTTATATTTATTATATGTTGCTGCATAATAGACACTAGTTTAATTATATATTTATGAATTTTGAGAAAGAGGCTACATAAATAGAAAAAAAGAAAATCTTAATTAGATTAGAAAATAATTGATCTTATAACGTAAACCACAGTAGTTGTCGTGTTATGGAGTACCACGGTGTAAGGAACATCCTATAGTCTACTATTCAAGTAAAAGCCCCTTAGTGTTCTAAGATCGGAACTAATTATCCTTTGCAAAAGATAAATAGTGAAAAATCTAATAGCCTCATTTATAACCTTTTATTGTCAACAAAACGTAGCTTTAGAAAGCAGTATTCAAATACTATTTTCTATACTAGTACATATATTCGTTGCAAAAATGTCATGTTATATTTCTATGTTAGTAAGTCAAAGAATCTGACACCATATTTGAATTCTTATAATTTCCTGGCAATAACTGCGCAGTCATTTAAGAATTCTACCCTTAGGAAGTTTCCTCATTTATGGTATGCCAGTAAATTCAACGGACACCGTGACTCATCGCGGGAATATGACAGCGTGATGTCGCGAATAATATTGGGAATCGAAAAAGTTAAAATATATGCTTTTATATAGTTTTGTTCATCATTAGTAAGTCTATCTCTAAATCTAACTCTAATCTAAATCTCTCTCCAAATCTAACTCTAATCTCTATCTAAATTCTCGACCTAATACTGGAAATTTTTAAATATATCATATCTTTTGAATATAATATTATAATAACTATTTAGAATAATAGATATTTTAATGGACTTTCCCAACCTAAGTGGATCTCAAGTAGAATAAGTTATAATGTAGTAGAAAAGTTAAGAACTTTTAGCAAATAGTTTTATGCATATAGATAGATATGTATATAAAAAATGCTTGATCCTCTCTCAGGTGAATGACTATATACCTACACCTAAACCATATTTCTAATTTGGACGGAGAGCAGAGAACAGAATGACTTTACGTTCTAGGAGAGTGCTTCACGTGCTAAAGTATGAAAATATTCTGTTTACAAGTATATCAATAATAAGCCGGTCAAACGCGAATCAGACTCGTATACCGAGGGTTCCGTACCAATTTCATTATTAAATTTCAACAAGGAGTACAATTTATAATAGTTGACAAACTTAAATTTGCGGACGTATGCATTAATTTTTTATGAAATTAACTACAACTATAACTTTGTAATGATTTTTCATCTTAATGATTGATCAAAAGCCCATTAAATTTGCAGTTTTAGAACTTTTTCCATTATAATCAATAATCAATATTTATTTGTATTAACTATTATATAATAATGTAGTAAGTTACAGCTACGAGTCAATTTATTTCGCTTTTGAATACCTTAACTATTTGAATATTGCTTTCTGTAAATATAGTTGCATATTTCTAACGTGAAGTTACTTAACTTTCAGTATACTAGTACGTACCAGAGCATAATTGGATTTCCCGTCGTATAAATCCGCTCGTCGTGTGACTGTAAAGAGGTGGCCTCTCTCTCTATAGGGCACGTTCATATTTATTTTGCACGCAATACATCTCATTTCGTGGCGCCCCGCTTGCTTATTTAGGCCAATAATCTCAAGTAAAGGTCGTCTAAAGTAAATATAGAATTTTCCGCCCCAATAATAGCTAAATATCAATACATAGTTGTAATGAAGTATTTCAATAGAAATAAATAAATATATCCCACATCTAGCATGTAGGCAGAGGGAATCGAGTGTTGAGTCACTCCGTCTCCAATTTTATGCCGAATTTTTCAAGGTGTATGTGTTGAGTGACGGAACTTAACGTTGGGCTTTTGCCATGGTGTCAGAGAGAAAAAAAATGTTAACAATTTAAGGGATGAGGGATTGAAGCCACAACCGTCGCGTTACAGTTACACCCTTGTACCCCGGGGCCACGACGGACTCAACTACTAAACTATTTAATTTATACAAATATTGCTTATAAAAATCCTTCACTTTTTATTATTACTTAATTTTCTAGCAGAACTGTAGGTTCTAGTGTATTATAATATTAAAATGTAATCACAGAAATGTATGAAAGCATCATAATATCCAGAGTGCTCTAATCTTGATCTATCTTGCCTATTTGACTTTCATTTTACGTTTATGATCTGTATTTGTGAAAAGTCAGTGTTAAACGGAGAGTAGAAATTCGGTGGAAAATGGAGAACGGAGTGTCTTAACACTAGGTTCCCTATTACCTGCTATGTGCGAGATACAGAGTGAAGGTGATTTTTTGAAATTTTAATAATATTATATGCTTTTTTATATTAAATTTAAAATATATACAAATATTGAATATATGCTGAAAATAATAATATTATGGATAAGTGTTGTGGCCTCATTTTGAAAAAGCACTTAAGTGGCAACTTGTGGCAGTTACGACTTTATAGCCTGGGGGTGTCAGAGCTATCATAAACTCCAGTTGATAGAATTGTATCAGTGTCAATCATGATATCTAATCAGTTAAGAGATATGGTAGCTTAACATACATACTAGCTAATAAGGATATTTATAGTAAATTTAATATAAGGGAACTTTAATCATATTTATATTTACTATTAAAGTTTTGAAAGGATTTCTAAGAAAATCGATAACAAAAGATTTTTTTTATAATATCACAAAGAATAATAATTATTTTTATACAGAAAGAACTTCCTGTAAAATATATATTCTTACTACAATACCCACCTATTTGAAAGATATTCTATATAGCACAACAATGCCACGTCATGCACAGGACCAGTGAAAAGTTGGAATGTACGAAAAATAATGTAGAAATTATTATTACAAATCTATATTTCATACTGAAGCCAATCGTGGTTCGATTCCTACTCGAGGAAATGTGATATTTAATATTTCGATTTTAATCGCCATGGTGTCGAAATGTAAACAAAGCGCGGCGTTGAATTCCACCACTCAACAAGCAATGCTTCAACTGAAAAACGGTAACGGAATGTCTGAAGGGAACCTAATCCCTCTGCCTACCCTATTGTGTGCGAGGTACAGTGTGGCGCTAAAAAGAAATTTTAAAAATAATATTTCATAGAATATAAACACCCATATTAATTTTTTTATTAAAACATTGAAGACAGAGCAGCGTCGATGCTAAGTAAAAGATAATTATGCATAAAATGATGAAACTTTAGTGCATTACCATAAAGCTCATATACGTCTCATAAATCATAACGAATTTAGCATGCAGCTCCGCAAATGGACACCAGGGCTTGTTGTTTTTGATTACAGCAAACTATGATATGTAAATTATGATAGGCCAGTCGTGGCCAAAAACAATTGTAAAAACGGTAACTTCCAAAAATTTCGTTCGTGTAATACTTTTACATTCGAGGAAGTGAATATTTTATTTAAGTTTATATTTCCATTTCTTCGCTCTGGTGTCGAGGCAAAGCGCGACGTTGAGTTCTGCCACTCAACACGCAATGCCTCCAGAATTCGACAGAAAGTGGGGAACGGAGTATCTTAGCACTAGGTTCCCTTTACCTACCCTGTTATGTGTGGAATACAGCGTGAAGCTGATTTATGTAATACTTTAAAAATGTTGACTTTTTGTGAGTCGTAATAGTGCGAGTCGGACTCGCCCACCGATTCTTTCGTACCAATTTCAGGATTGAAGGTCGCTGGAAGTAGAATTTTAACTTTTACGATTATTTCTTTTATTTTTATTGGAAACTCTTCGTGGCCTATAGGCTAGTATCCTATAGGCTTTGATTTCATGAAGAATTTCATACAAAATGCATCGAAATCAATTAATAAATGCTCTAAATATTTGATTTTAAATTCAACTTTATATCTCAACGTAATATCAAAAGAAATGGTCTTGACAGACGGACAGACCGATAGAAAAGTGATTCTATAACGGTTCCGTTTTTACCTTTTGAGGTACGCTACCCTGAAAAGAAAGACTTTCACGATGTGGTTTCTTATTTTCACTTTCTTTCTTATGTAAGACAGTGGTTATGAGAAATGCTTTGCAATATATGAACATTACTTCACATTTCTATTCCGTTAACTCCACTCCCACTTAAGCCTAGAATCTGATGCCAATACGATAAAGTTTAGCTTCGTAATGCTGGTATCATTTTTTATTATAACACACTCCCCGAAGGCTAGGATGGGGTGTTTTTTATACTAAATATAACGATATGAGATCAGTTATTATATGGAGTAACAACAAATGTGAATATAACCATTAAGTTGTGTTTATATCAGTTGAAGTTTGTTCATAAAAGTGCTTGGAAACACTCACTGGGAAAAATTTTGGCTTTAATAAAACGATTTAGGGTATATCGTGAATTTATTTTATAGTGTGTTGAACAACTTCTATGTTAACACTTCAAATGACAGTTGTAAATTTTTCTTAACACTCTTTCTCTTTCTCTACCTTCTCTTTCTCTAGGTAATATTGTTTTTTTTTTTCTATCTAAGCTGTTTCTCAAAACCAATTTCCAGGCACCTTCACCTTAAATTACATGATAAATATATTTCTTGTTCAATAGTTCAAAAATAAAACTTCACGCTGTGTCCTGCACATAGCAGGGTAGGCAGAAGGAATCAGATATCTTAGTGTTAAGGTACTCCGTTCCACATGAACACTTTCGTTTTCCACTTTTCATCGAATTCTTGAAGCATTGCGTGTTAAGTGGCGGAACTGAACGCCGCGCTTTGTGCCGTACTAACGAGTAACTGGTAGACCAGAACGAGGAAATAAATAATAACTATTTAATAACTATTTAATCTCGGGTAAGATATGAACTCATAACATATCGCTTTAACAATCGCTTACTTAGGGTAAGTAAAGGGAACCTAGTGGTAAGACACTTCGTTACCCACTTTCTACCAAATTCTGGAGGCACTGCGTGTTAAGTTGCAGAACTCAACACCGCGCATTGCCTCGTCACCAGAGCGAAGAAATGGAAATATAAACGTAAATAAATATTTCACTTCCTCGAGTGGGGATCGAACCCACACCCATGGTGTTACAGCCAGTTACGGCCTCATATAGCTTGAAACAATCCAAATAGAAAAATATTACCCATTTCCATATATACATACACACTCTTTATTAATCTGTCAGTACTGGACAATGGGTTAACGCGTGATCTACTCGCCTGATATTGGCAATTACTACATCAGCCCGAATGCACGAAGTATGCACCAGAATATATGACTCTTGACTAAATCCTGAATAAATTGGTTAGATTCATAAAGTTTCATTCTATATTTTCCTTTTGTACTGGATGTCAGGAGATCTAGATTTTAATTTGAAAGCCGGTCAGTCGATTTGTACTAGGTACTAGCGACAATTTTAATTGGCACAGCCTTTATGATACTTCGATAACCGTATTACGTCATATCATTTTAGCTTCACGCTGTAACTCGCATACAGAGGGAACTAACTGTTAAGACATTCCGTTTCCCACTTTCCGTCGAAATCAGGATCCGTTGTGCCTTTAGTGGAGGAACTCGACATCATAGCGAAGAAATGAAAATATAAATTAAATAAATATTTCGTTCATTGAGTGGGGATCGAACCTACAACCAGTCGCGCTTAGGCCGCACTTTGAGCCCCTGCACCACTATTGGCTTTTATATAACCTTTTCAAATCATGTAAAATTAAAATAAAAAAGACAAACCCTCTGCCTGCGCCTGTGTGCGGGATACAGCGTGAAAAAAAATTAAAAATATCTGCTATGTATTTTTGGAAAACGAGGTTGCCGTAAAAATTGTTACACATAATTCAAGATGTAGCTCTGGTGATAACATCCAAATGTTAGAATAAATCTTCCAGTTTGTGGAAATTGTATTACGAGGCTAAATAGCGTGGGCGGAGGACAGAATAAATAGAATTAGATAACCTAGCCCACATAGGGACGGCTGTCTCTGATATACCATAAAATTGCGATTATATCACCAGTTCAGATTGGAAATGTGCCCGGAGCTGCAAATCTATAGCCAAGCTGACCTAAAGACCTAAACCTACTTCTAACTCGGATTGAAGACCAACTTTTGTTTTTCATCATCTTGGCTACGTGCAGACATTCTTGCTATTTGTTATTTGTTCGTGATAGTGTCATTAGAATGATGAAAGAAAATAATATATGTGGGTTTATATGATTTAATAAATTACATTGAATATCGATAATCGATAAATAATAATATAGTGATATTACAAACAGTAAAGGCAATGAGCGGTGTTGAGTCCCACTACTCAATACGCAACGCTTTAAGAATTCCGAGGAAAGTAGGAGACGGAGTGTTTTGACACTAGGTTCCCTCTGCCTACCCGGCTGTGCGTGAGATACAGCGTGAAGGAAGCTCAATAATAAAAATAACTAAGTGCTAATAAATAAATCTGTAATGTTTCATAATTATAATTATGAAATCAAATATTTCATACTGAAATTTAGTTATGAAAAATATATACTGTGTAATGGAAACTAGTTTCCGGTTGCCGGTTATACAATGAACGTGTGTATTTACAAGAGGAGGTTGGACGTTGCGTAAATGTGAAAATTATACGGGTGGAGTGATAATTAATTATTTTTAGAGAGGAAAAAGTCAGAAGCGCGCCACGAGTGTTCTTTTCATCCCACACTCCTGAGGGTTTTTTTCTGAACGATCAAAGGGACAAACTTTATGAAAATATAAAATGCAAGTTAGTCATGATTACGGTGAGTACCTCTTTTAAAGAAAGAAAAAGTTAAGTTTTCTTTTTAACCGAGTTCTGTAAAAGGAGGTTCTCAATTTGACTGTATTTTTTTAATGCTTGTTACCTCAGAACTTTCGACTGGGTGGACTGCTTTTGATAATTCTTTTTTTATTCGAAAGCTGGTGCTTCTCGTGTTTTACAGAGTCCATCCATCAGAAAATTATATAAGACTTTGACAATTTACTGTTAACGTTTTTTTTTTAGAACCTATTATATTAATTTCAAATTTAAGCATTGAAAGAAGCTTATTTTAAGCATATTTTAAGCATATTTTATATTTTGTTATATTTTAAGAAAGTTAAATACATTGTAGCTCTATTTCTTAATAAAGTAAATTATTTTAGACCTTTGCAGTGTTTCATATAATATATTAAAGTGAAATTGATTTTGCTCGTATCAAATCATTCTCGGTGTAATAGACGAGCACATATTTGGGGGTTATGTCAATATTTAACATTATAGAAACTGTTTAATATTACTGATTGCTTGTATAGCATCACAATTCTTAGTAGTATTA
This sequence comes from Heliconius melpomene melpomene, assembly GCA_000313835.2. Lineage (NCBI taxonomy): Eukaryota > Metazoa > Arthropoda > Insecta > Lepidoptera > Nymphalidae > Heliconius > Heliconius melpomene. The sequence continues at coordinate 238,559 of HE671269.1, forward strand.
ACGGCATATCAGAAATATTTTATTATTCTAAGATTTTTTGTGTAAGCATAAATATCTTGTAGTCAAGAATAAATGTAAAAGTTAAAAACAAATCAGCTTCACGCTGTACCCCGCACATAAAAGGCTAGACAGAGGGAACCTAGTGTAACGACACTCCTTTTTTGTCGAATTCAGGAGACATTGCTTATTGAGTAGCGGATCTCAACGCCGCGCTTTGCCTTGAGACCAAAGCAAAGAAATGAAAATATAAATTTCTTCGAGTGGGAATGGAACCCACTACGTTTACAGTCACACACTTGCGCCCGTGCGCCACGACTGCAAAATAATAAATACTCCGAAGCATCACTACTATCCCTTTTATTCTGTCGATCCAAAATTCCGTCTTTAACAAGTAGAGGCAGTCCTAAATAGATCAAATATTTCCAAGTAACAGATACCCCTTTGATATAAAAACTTCTTTATATGCGGAAGGGGTTTGGCTCGAGGTGTAAAGAAGCCATCTTCCGTTCCAAAGAAATTGGTGACATGAGAAATTTTATTGTATAGAAAAAAGGTGCTTTTATAAGAAAATGCTTGTAAGTTGATAGTTACCATCAATCAATAGCATTTAGTTGGTATTTAATATCTTTGGTTGGTATCAAAAAATGACAATGCCGTCGTTATAATTAATTTAAAAATAATTTCTTAATAGATATACAACAAAAAATATACCATTCATAATTATAGTTCTTTTATCTTCACATAATTACGTTTCTCCTGTTTTTTAGAGTAAGCTTTCCATTAAGTAACGACGCTTTGAGGTTAATCAGAAAGGCAGACCCTGGCAACATACGCCGGGATTAATGCCATGAGGAAGAAGAAGTAATGGGATTTTGAATGGTAAAACCCAACTCTTTAAGAGATTGTGATAACTTCTAAAAATAATATTTGCTCCAAGGGACTATTGACCTAAATTTTCATTTCAGATTAGTACCTCTACGGTATCTCAAAATAAATTCTCTAGACAGATGGACGAAAAAGCGATCCAAAGAGTTCCGTTTTTCCTTTAGAGGAACCTTAAAAACAATAAGCTGACTTATATTTTGCAGATTTTTCACTATAGATAATTAATTAAAATTGTTTATTAGACTTGCAAACATAAAAAGGGCGAAATATATTTGTTTCAACGAAGCTTCAGGAAAAAGCTCCACCATATAACGACTGGAGCCACGTTTTACATAACTTTGCGAAGCAAACGTCCACCGGTTGTTCACGTTTAGCAATTGAAATTCAATTCGCTTGATACGTAGCGTTAGCCAGTTTGTGAGCGAAAATATTTAATAGTTTTTTTTGGAAAAATACTGTAATAAAAGACAAAAGATGAATAAATAGCTTTAATCTTTTCAAAGTCAAAAATTTACAAATAGTGAATTATATATAAATATAGTAATAACATATTTATTTCCCAATTTAAACGCTAGGAAAAAGAAATATTTCTATTTGAGATACAGTATGAAATGTCAATTTATTTTTAGTTAATAAACACTCAAACAATAATGAAGCAGTTTTCAGCGAGAACCAGGAAATTGCCTGACTGAATGCGGTAGCTTGTAGTTGAAATATCTTGGACATGTATGTCATATGCATTTTTTACCCACTAGGGAACGGAGGCGGTATATGCGATTCGGTGAGAGGATGTTTGTGCAAAGTTACCAATACAAAAGTTACCATTTATTTCAAAATCAACTTGTCTGATTTTAATGCGGTTTTCAGTAATATTTTTGGATTTGATTGCATGTTCTTAGGTTTCGATAACAACTCTCTAGCCCCCTAGTGCTGCAGTATTTGTTTGTAAAAATCAATATTGCAATTTGTTTCAGTAGGTCTGATTTAGATATGGAATTGATTTTGGGACTGTCACCCACAGTACAAAAATCGTAAATTGTAAATGTGAAAGATAAACATGAAGAAAAATCGTAATTAAATTGTACTATTGAAATATAAATAGTAATACAATTTAAGTTAAATAAATACAATACAGCTTTTATAAACTAGTTTTACTATGTTCATATTTTATGATAAGGATGCAAGCCTACAAAGTGGAATGCGATTTGCGGCCAGGCCGATGTAAAATGCATACGTTTCCACATGAATGCTGTTAGTGACGGTCGTTTGAATTTTTCTACACGAACATTTTACAATTATTAAATATATTTTTAAATATTTTATTTTACTTTTATTAATAGGAGTCTTAAATAATATACCAATGTATGAGGTCCTCGTGGTGCAGGGGAAACAAGGGTGTTACAGTTATAACACAGTGATAGGGGGTTCAATATACACTCGATGAAATAAATGATTATTTATTTGTTTTTTCGCTCTGGCACCAAGGCAAAATTCCAGTGTTGAGTTCCACCACTCAACAGGTAATGCCCCAAAAAATTAAATAGAAAATGTGGAACGGAGTGTGTTAATATTAGGTTCGGGAAATGCGGGATGCAGCGTGAAGCAAATATATTGTAATTATGGTTCTTGTATCTTCCTGAACTTTATCTGAAAAGCTAAATAGTTGAAAGTGAAGACCGTTAAAGGATATATAGGACTTGTAACTTCGTGGAAGAGACTTCTATAAGTCTTAACCAAGAGACTAAGTTAAGCTTAGTTGTACGCCAAAGTGTTGAAGCTTAAATTACCGCGATACTCCATGTAACGAGGTATATTATTTACCTAGACTAGCGATTAACTGCGGCTTCGCCCGCATGATCGAATGGAAACAGCTAAAAGTAAAAATTATACATTCTAAGTGCGATTAAGGTGATTTACCCGAGCCTACAAATTTTTTTCGATAAATTGACTATCTAAAACAAAATTAGATTATTGATTTATATTAAAATATCTTACTAATCTTACTTCTTATTAATATATATTAATTTATATCTAAGTGTTTGTTCCACTTTCAAACAAATGCTACTTGTTCAGTATCAGATTTGGATGAAACTTTACGGTAATATATACAGCAGAAAACACATAAGCTATAATGTTTAAGCTATAAACAAATATAAGCTATAATGTTAATGTTTATAATTTCTTTATAATTTAATAAAAAAATTCAGCGGGCGAAGCTGCATATAAGTTGCTAGTATAATATAGATTAAAAAAAATACTCATATTATCACAAACAAAAATGTACTTAAAAATATATTTCCTTTTAGTCTATGTAAAAAAATATATATTCGTGCATTTGAATAAAAGAAACTACTACGGAACCATCCACATGTAATGTTTCATTCAAATGCGTTCAGGTGTTAGAGTTTAATTGAATTACAAACGAACAAAAACTTGTATGCAGCATTTTGCTTTTATCTCTAGCTTAAAAAGCTTTACTACTTATTTACATACGTTTTATGAATGTTTTAGACTTTTATTAATATAATACACTAGCGGCCTGCCCGCGGCTTCGCCTGCGTGAACTACGTTATTATTAATTTCTGTCTCCGTGAGCTACGTCTTATAAGTCACGTCCATGCAAAATTTGAGACTCCTAGCATTTGTAGTAAAGAGGTTTCATATAAACTTTCAACCCCAAAAACAACCCCTTACAAGTCGAATATTGCAAATTCCCGTCTTAGCTACCACCTACGTCCTATAAACAACTCTTATGCAAAATTTGAGATTCCTAGCACTTGTAGTTTCTGAGATTTCGTTATGAGTGAGTGAGTGACCTTTCGATTTTCTTTCTTTTCAGTGCTTAATAGCGGAAATTAATGCTGCGATTTGCCTCATACCACAGAATAAATGAAAATAATAAATATTTATTTTACTCGCATGGGAATCGAACCCACAACCTGTCGCGCTTACAGAAGCACACTTGTGTGCCTACGTCGACGTTATATGATTAAAAAGTTTTAAATTTTTCTGGTAATATAACGATAAAGAATAAAATTTGCGGTTCTTTTTAGACAAAGCATTATAAATTCCACCCGTTTACCAGCATTCATCCCTCGGGAAGTGGATCAAACCTGTCAATTTCACTAAGCAGCGATGCTCCAAGATAAGAAAAATGCTTATACACTAGATTCTAGTGCTATTCTTATATTTTTGTTAACTTAACAAAATTTATATAAAATGACCCCCTAAATATAAAGTAACCCCTATATTTGCACTTATATTTCTTACGTTTTCTTTTGAAAACTGTATCTTTTTACAGATTTTTATACAAAAAAAAAATAGTTTTTACTTATAATTAAATATGCCACGAAAATGAAGAAAATGAGGGACGATAAGAGCTAACAAGGTATCTTGTTTCATCTTACTAAAGCAAGACCTATTAAATTCTGTTCAGCGTAGTTCTTTAATTATGGCGTTTGAAACTTGCCCTATTAAATTCGATACAAACTATCGCCTGCTATTGACAGTATGATGAGACAGTGTCCAATCTACCCAAGATATGATGTTTTGAGCACAATAATTCTTTACTTCTTTTATAGATGTTATTTATATATTTCCAGAATAAAAATAATGAGGACTACCTGGCCAGCTGAGGTTCTAGGTTCGATTCCCGCTCGAGGATATTTGATATTTCTATTTCCTTCGCTGTGCTAAAGGAAAATGGAACAACGGAGTGTATTAACTCTAGGTATTAACCCTCTGCCGATCCTGTGCCCGGGATATAGTGGGAAGGTGAAAAAATAAATTACTTCCCAAAGTTTCCCACATCAATAAATGTTTGCCTTTATATCAGATATTGGCAATTTCGGAGTGTAACGTGACGTTGACGTGGGAATAGTTCAGAACTTGAAAGCCCTTGATACCGGCCTGAGATCGGATATTACGTCGTACCGCTTGCATAAGCAGCAACTTAAGGAGTTCTTAAGAAAGAGGTCACAGTGGCGCATTTCTAATCACCCGTTGAGGTTTTTTTTATTATTTTTTGCAAGCTGTCATACAAAATAATAAGAAATATATATATATATTATGAGTTTGTGAGACTAGAGTAATTTGTTTCTTTTTTATTATGATTATTATTAAATAGAACATACCACGGACTTTGGTGGTCCGTGCTCTTGTCTGCTCTTTTTTTCTTCTGGTTTTTTTTTATGAACAGAACAGAAGAATCGAAGTTTTGATTTAATATAGACGTTTATTGTTTGTGTTGTCAATTTTTTTCTTAAAAAAATAACTATTAATGCTAATAGAAACTTTGTGAAAGTAAACCTTAGTCTCTGCGAACAACTGAGTCAAAAAGAAAGTATAATGAAGAAATCCTGCCTCCTTGCTGAAACTTGTGCATACTACTTTTAAACACACAAATTGTAAGCGTACAAAACTTTAATAGGAACTTAGTTACGGTATATTGAGCGAAAATGAGAAAATAAAGATTTTTTATGCTGTCTTAAGACAGCGTTCCCCTCCTCCATTCACATTAAAACATTTCCGGTCCCCACGCTCCGCTAAATTATAGAGGCACTGCGTGTTGAGTGAAGCGAGTAAATTAAGTAATTAAATGTTTAATTTCCACGAGTGGACATCGAACCCACACCTAGTCCCGCTTACAATTATAAAGATTTTTATTTTCATTTAAAGTAGCGTTTGAGATAAAAGTTCTAAAACAGAAAACAATTGTCTAGAAAGTTAAGACCAAACTAAACTCAATCAACTAAAAACGAATTAACATAGAAAGTAATATAATTTAAATAGAAAGAGAGAGATGATTGACTAGTGCCTCTTGATGCTCTACCGACAAGATTTGTATATAGAGAACTGCTAGCACGAGCACCTGCCCACTTAAGAAATTCTGTAAAAAGAAGGTCACAACAATATATTTAAAAATATCTGCTATCTACGTGTATATCTAAGAATATAACTTTATTTTAATAATAAACATTTTCGACTCTAAAAACTACATTTTGGTTAAAAGTTTTATTTTATCCACATTGTTTGAAATACAAGACCTTGACATCTAGTGTACTTTAACTTGACCCTGAGTACCCTGAATTCTGTAATGATTAGGTCTATTTTTAATATTATATATATTTTTAAGTTCTCCGCTTGTATTCTTTTTTGAGATATCTATATGTATTCCTTTGAGGTCATCGTAGAGGAGGAGCACAGAGCGGCTGTAAACGTGAAGTGATTTCCTCGATCTGGTAAAACTGCAGCGTTGACTTCCCTGTTGAGGTTCCCAGGTTCCCTCTGCTTACCTTGCTATCTGCGGGATGTAAAGTTAAGCTAAAACAATTGTATATTGCTTTTTGAGTGAACCCAACTATATATAAATATTCTCAAGTGATACTTAAACAAATAGTCATCGCGCGTAATCAAACAAATCCCAATAGCGCTACGACGTCGATTCTATAATAATGTTATAGATATTTTACTGTTCTATAAAATAATTTATAAGTAAAAAAATGGTGAGATATTTGCAAATGTAAAAGATAGGAAAAAAATTAGATTAACATTTATTTTATTCTTCTATATATATTTTTTCTTTTTCTCTATTATTTTTCTATCTTAATCTAAAATTTTCTATTTCAAAAATACACAAAGGTTATATAAACTGTCCAAAAATATAGAGGCCTTACTTACTTTATGTTTTATTCAAAAAGGTTATTACTAAAACAGTAATTGGAAGCAACATCAACCTTTTGTATATGTTTGTGTTAAATATAGCATAGCTTATTACAATTGTAGATTATTTCAAAATGCCTCCAACATTCCGTAAACTCATATATAATACATATATTCATACTTAAATATTATATCAAAATAAGAAGATACATGTTGACATTTATATTAAAAATTCAAAAGGTAGAAATAGGCAAATAAATAACGAATCCGTAAAGGTGTTGTCTTATCTCCCATTTCCACTTGGATACGTAAGCCGTATTCACTGACAGTGTGAATTTGTTAAACGCCCCACCCGTTTGGTTTATTATGGAATATGGCGTTTTTGTGAAGCGTTGTGGAATGGCTCTCCTTTTTATTCAAAATTTACATTAGATAGTGATTATTAGAATGAAGTTAATTCCCGTAGGAATTAATCAATTAAATTTCTAAGCAAATTTCATAGTTTCATAGTTATTTTCAATTTCGTGGATAAATTCCTACATTCAATTATGGGGGTTGTGTGTGCATATTTTTTTTTAAATGGTAGCATATAATTAAATTATCAAATATTATTTTGTAATTTAAAAATAATTTTAGGCGGTTTTTAGATTTCATATATAAAGTAGGAATGAATTTTCAAAAACTTCTGAATTAATTCAGAAGCTAACTCAGAGGCTAATTCTTTTGTTTTCTTTCTTTTGAGCTACACGTTGTATTCCGCAATTCCGTATGTAGAAGGGCAGGCAGAGGGAACCTATAATAATAAGATAAGACGTTCCGTTTCGGAATTGTGTGTTGAGTGGCGGGGCTCAACGCTGCGCTTTACTTCAGTACCAGAGCGAACAAAAAATTAAATATTTCATTTCTTCAAGTAGGAATCGAGGATGGAAGATCCACGACTGGCCTCATCTCTTCCAATTTATCTAATTTACTTTATAACAATACATTTTGTTTGAGTAGGTAGCACATGTATCAAATTCACAAGCAGGAAAATTAATTGAGCCGGAAGCGAGTGTGCTAAAAATAATATCGTTCAAAAATCTCCTAACCGTAATGTATTACAATGCCTTGTTTGTGTTTTTAACTAGCTTTAGTTTTTTTGGGGTTCTAAATTAGTATAAATAGAAATAATATTATTAAAATTTAAAAGAGAACATGGGAACCTAGTTTTGCAACATCGTTCCCATTAAGACACGTCAGTGCCCCACTTCCCGCCGAATTCGGGGGGCATTCCGTATTGTGGTACTCAACGTCGCTCATTAATACATTACCTAATTATTACATATTTTGTTCCCCAAGTGGGAACCGAACCCACTACCGACGCGTTTACTGTTACACTTTTAAACCCCTGCACAGCTATAGGCTCTAACTTTTAATAGTCAATTATTATTCTTTTTTATTATTTTTCTGCTATCCGACTTTAATCATAGCTGCCCTCATTTTTACATAGATATAAAAAGTTCTATCTATAAAAAATCTTTTCATTCTTTATTTTCTTCTTTTTCTTATCAAAGCCATTTGTGCCCTTGGTGCTAAGTAAAGAATGTTGGTTCGTAGCTACGTGCCTTTTTGAATATTCTTCAGTTATTTTCTACTGCTACGTTTTATCGAAATTTATTTCTTAACTAGTGGACCCGGACGCGGCTACGCCTGCTTGAACTATAAGAATATTTTCGTCGTCGCGGTGACGGTTGCGTAGCGACGGTTGTTATTAATATGGCAGAATAAATTGCATGTCAAATTAGAAAGTACTTTAAAATATATTAGTTTATATGTGTAATGTAATGTTATATATAGCCTATAGCACTTCTGAAAAATGCAGCTTTCATACAAAACAAAAACAATGTAAATCGGACCAGTAGATCCAGAGATCTTAGCGTTCAAACAAACAAACAAACAAACAAACAAACTCTTCCGCTTTATTATATTAATAAAGTATAGATTCGTCATAATCAATTTAAAAAATTAATTAAATTCGTAATTCGTCGAAATTAATTAATCAGCATTCTTTTAACGTCCTGATTCACAATACGTTAAAGACTGTGAAAATTTTTAAACTACTGTAAAGTAAATTTGGAGAAGAACATTTAAAACAAAGATACAGTTGAAACCAAATTTTGGGCAAACAATGAAGAACTTTGGCTAACCTCCATCCGAAACTTGAGAATTTGAGAGTTGTCTAGCTTACGCAAGAATAGAGATTGTAAAGAAACTTTTCAACTTACTCAGTTTTCCTATTTTTGTATGAATACAGTACTAGATTGAAGTGGTTCTAAACTAAAAAGTTTAATAGAAATTGTTATTGTTACATAGAATAATGAAATATGTATTGGGTATATACATTTTATTGTCATCGACTGCGATAGTTGTAGGTTCAATCCACTCTCGGGGAATTAATAATTTACATTTCTCTGTCAACTAAGCCCAATATACATCGATACATCTCACATATCTTTTAAATATATTTAAGATCCCAATTCGTCTAACTGCACGCATATTTTTAAATATTTTTTTATTTTCTTACGGTTTTATTTTTTGAAGCGATGCCTTAAAAAATCTCTTATAATATATATATGTAATATAGAAAAAACACTAACAAACAAGATAAGATAAAATTGTGAAACTGCAATTAAATCGGTTGAGACGTCTCTAAAATTAGCGTAAAATAAGCGTATTAATTTTAAGATTTGTTTTTTATTTTAATAACATTTTTTTCTTATATATCTTCCACGCACAGACACCGATCGCATTTTACTTTAAATATAGATATGAAATTGTATTATTATGTCCTATGTTATCTAGACGTAAGTGAAATTCCCACCGGCATTTAGATTGCGTTAGCACTCGGGGCTGGGGTACAAGCAATTTAGTAGTTACAGTGTAGGTACTTGCTATCTGCATTTTAGACCGCCAAGCTCTAATTAAACCCTACTTATGCTAACAAACATAATTAGAATTGATTTAGGTATCATATTGTTTTTTATATGTATTCGTATCAAATCTGAATCAACTTCATGCTCTATCTCGCACATAGGTGGGTAGGCAGAGGGAACCTAGTGATAAGACACTCCGTTACCCACTTTCTACCGAATTCTGGAGGAATTGCGTGTTGAGTATTGAGTATTATTGTACGTATTTGATCAGAATAGAATTACTATAACGTCAAGTATTTTCATATAAAAATAAATTATAATATACAGCAACAAGTGATGTTAAACTATTGAAATAATTTTACAATTGACGCCTAAATAAACAAATCGTATTTTTTTAGCAAAATAGAGTTTTATTAACAATTTTTATTTTATGCTTATTGTATGTAAAGTACCTTTGCGTAGAAATAGCGATTTTGATATTGTTTTCAATTATTTTAGTTAAGGAACTTTTATTTGCCCCGCGAATATATCTGTCGATAGTGTATTCCTAGTCCTTGGTATGTTTTGTTTATGCGGAGAGAGTTGCTAAGATAAGATATCTAAAAAGTAATTCCGACGTCACAATAATTTCAAGACTATTAATATAATCGTATTATGAAAAAAGTAATCTTAATAAGATTTCTCCAAATTTTGCCGCCATTCTTAACTGTTCTCACAGAAAAGATTTAAATAATAAAGTACAGGTTTACTTTTTTCTGGTTACTTAAATTAAATAAGGAAACACAAAAATCCTTTTACGTTTTCAGGATCCAATATTTGCCGAATTTGATTGGAAGTCGCTGTGGAAGTTTACAAATAAAACATCTGTATTTCTTTTGAAGCCAATACGAGACACATATGAATGTGAAATTAACAGACTGATATTTTTCCTTTTATGTAATCCTAAAATAACTTTTGACAGGGACTAAATAAATAATACATATATAAAGATAAACAATAATTAAGTAAACAGTATATTCCAATTATCGTATAATTGAGTAAAATAATTATTTCATTATATACAATTCGAAGACAGAAATAAAGAATATGTTTTCGTTTTCTCGTAATAAATAAACAGCTTTGATCAAAGAAATAATATTAGGGTTTCAATTCCTTTTGTGCGTAAGACTCATTTACCGAGGCGATGTCGACATTTGAAATAGCATTTCTATCGCATCATTTGGATTTTATTACGTGGAAAATAGTTCAGTTGTGCGTGATATGGGTGTCCCATAACTACTAAAACGATTTCAGAGTGTATAAATTTATTTTTTTCCGATTTCCGATGTTTATAAACTTATTTTTTTCCGATTTCCGAGTATATAAACTTATTTTTTTCCGATTTCCGAGCATATAAACTTATTTTTTTCCGATTTCCTAGTGTATAAACTTTTTTTTTTCCGATTTCCGATTATATAAACTTATTTTTTTCCGATTTCCGAGGTTTATAAACTTATTGTAACACTTCCAGCCAATTAATTCATTCAGCACCTTACAATATCGCCAATAAAACGTTCATACAATTTTCCTCTCCACAGTATAACCAATTTTATCACCGCAGTCACTCAACAACTTGAATCAGTTACACGCTGTTCATAAATGTTTATTATTTCCGTCCAAGGCTACAGATGAATTATTTCCTTCAAAATTCGAGATTCTGTCGTTGGATTGAGCCTTTTATTTTTGGGAGAATAGGATTACTGGCTCCGATAATAAAGGGTTGCGGAAACGTGGGAGAATGAGATGTATCTCTTACAGAATAAATAGAAATAAATAGGTATTTTAGTAGATGTTAGAAAGCTGTTTTATATAGTCCGTATTGTTTCTCATAATAAAATTGTTGTCCAGAATCTGTGTTTTAATTTGGGAAAATAATTTTTGTGATATGTGACAGCTACTGTCTGTTCAGTTGTCAACTGTTTTTAGAAGAAAGTCTTATTTAAATTTAAACATCTTAAAATAATAATTTAGTAGCAACAATATTTTTTTTCATATAGGCTAACCAAACCATATGTATGTATAATCAATGAATACCATCAAATTTAATAACAAGTATAAGAATATATAACATTTATTATTTTTATATAGGTAATATAAAAAGACCGTTGTAGCCCAGTGGTACAAGGGTAAGACTGTAACGCGATGGTTGTGGGTTCGATCCCCACTCGAAGTAGTGAAAATATTTATTTACGTTTATATTTTCATTTCTTCGCTCTGGTGTCAATGCAAAGCGCGGCGTTGAATCTGCCACTTAACACGTAATGCCTCCAGAATTCGGCAGAAAGTGGAGAACGGAGTGTCTTAACGCTTGGATCCCTCTGAATATAACATTTATGATTTTTTTAACATTTCAAATTTTATTGAAAGCAATAAGAAGTTTTTTGCATCATCACGTTTTCACAATTTGTTATTTTCCAATATAAATTTAACTTCAGTAATTTCTTCAAAATTATATTCATACTCAAAGCGTTCCAAGAAGTTTCACCTTTATTAAATGGTTCATCTCAGTTTATTCATAGTATAAATTATAAACATTTTAAAGTTAAACAAAATTTAATTTTTACTACTATGTTATACTTTATTTATTTTAGTATTAATTCTAAAATGGCAAAGATAAGAGCTATTGAAAATAATTATTTTTAAGGAAATTTGATTATAGATAACATAAATATCGATATCTATATTAAAATATTAAAAAAAAGAATTAAACGAATTTCAACATAATTCCTCTCATGATTGATGTCTTCGAAATGCCAAGAAAAGATTCTCTATTGAAGTTCAAATCTATTCATGGTTTAAAAAAAAAACAGTTACAAAACATTGTAAGCACTTCCTTTGTGAAGATTAATGCTTTGGACTCAAGAGTCATTAGTGGAGATATTTAGTCTTTTTTGCGACCCAGCACTTTCGATCAGCGAAGATTGTGAAGACAATTAATTAAATTGACGGAATTATCAAAGTAATTATTAAGTGACGACGTTTTTATATGCTATAAAAATAATTATTTCACTGAATATTTACTACCGTAATCCCTTCTTAATATGTAAACTGTTATTCAGTTAATTTGCCAAATTTTTCCGATCAAACCCCTTGTGTTCTCTGTCCGTAGCATTGGACCAGGTGGCCCAACTGGCATGCTTGACTCGCCATTATTTCAGGATCTGAAATAAATATTGAATATTTTTTACATTTTTAAAGCTGTTATGCCATATTTAGAAAAAAATAACATTAGCTAGTAGCAGGACTTAAACCCGCGCCCCTTGAAAAAGCAGGGTTGCAATGCGGGAAGCTGGAACGTATAAAAAGCGTATATTCTTCTCTATTCACATCAGGCATGCATGCATAGATAAGAATGTACTAAAAGAGTTTTTAATATGAAAATAAATAAAATAAATGCAAGAAGAGATTCTAAGAGCTTTTCAAACTTCAATCTGCAGTCTAGCAGTGTTAGAGCACCTCACATTAATAAAAGAGGATCTCACCAAGCGACATGTTAGATTTACACAGGGAGTATGTTTTTATGAAATAGTAAAGTTTTAGTATCCAAGTAATAAATTGTATAATTTTTTTATTTAGTTACTACGTGGACTTGTCCCTAGTGTTAAAGCACTCCGTTTCCATTAAGACACTTCTTCACAACTTTCTTTCTATGAATCTTATTGTTATTTATTAAGAAAAGGAGAAATACAATTACTATAATTCAAATATGAATTTTTCGAACATGAAAAATAATAATAAAATAAAAAAAACTTATAGTTATCGTCTTTTGAAACATAATATAGTCAGTCTATTATAATTATAGATTCAAAGTTTTTAAGAAGTTAGAGGATGTCAGTAAATTACAGGACAAAACAACAAAATAAATTAAGAGAATAATAGATAAAAAGACAAAATACATAGCAGTTCGTACTAATTTTGGCAATTTAGAAAAATCTTTTCAATACCTAACAATACAAGTACCGTATCGTATAAAAATAATGTTGGTTTTAATTAGTACGCAAATATGTATTTTAACTTTAACTCTTAATAGCAAGATTTTCATAATTACACTTAAGGATTAAGAGCTAACAATGGCGATTCCGCATGAGCAGGATAATTACAAGGATTTAATTAGTCTACAGACTTGGTATTTTCATATTTTTTCGTAATCTATTGAAATTTGGATTTTTGTACTATGTATGTATATATACTTTAATATTATAATATTTGTAACGTTACATAATGAAACTTTTAAAGATTTAAAGACTCCTGCCATATATTTTTTACTTGACTAGTTTTTAAGCGACATAAGAGAGGGTAATGTGTTTATCAGTATGTATGCATATGTGTTTGTTTGTTTATGGCAGGTATCGATTCATTCAGCCTTGTGAGTGCCATTAAAGACATGATAGTATTTAATAATCACCTTCACAAGAACAAGTGCAGATTTGTCAAAATGACAAAAAAATAAAAATCCAGGAGCTATGTTAAATGAGGTTTCGTTGAGAGAATATAAAATTTTTTCATATTTTTTATTTCAGCCAAGAATTTAGTAGCTATAACTATTAAAATTGTTTACACAATTTTATAAATTTACGTTTAGTATTATACTTTTAATAGATATTTATATGTAAACAAATACTGTACTGTGTACTAATATTTTTATCTTATAAGACGATGATGACCAATGACGTCGAAAAAAATAATAACATAAAACACTTAAATGAAGCAATCCTAATAGGTAGTTTTTAATTTTATTAAAAAATCACATTTGAAAAAATATCTAATTCTTTTGTTACCATATTATTTTGTCACTTTTATATTGTGTAAAGAAGGTTACATAACCTCCAGATAATTAAAGTAATAATTAAATAATAATTTTATCAACGTACATCTGCATAAATAAATAATAATAAAACATTTATAACACAGTTTTAGATCTATTCATAAAGTTCATTTTTAAATATTTCAATATGTTTTTATAGAAACCTGTGCATTCTCCACACAGAAACAGAACATTCCAGAAATATCTATCCTGTTTCCATCGAAACTGTATAATATTCTGGTTTGCAACAAAGTTTATATGTAGAGGACATATCCTTTGTTCGCCTGACGTCCAATCTCCCAACTACACCGAATTTTATTAAAAACAGTTTAATAATTTTCGTGAAAGAATAATATTTATATTTTTAATACCATGATGTCATAAATAAAAGCGTGTAAAAATTGTAATTCATATTCGAATTTATGATTCTTAAAATATTTATATTTATATGAATATTTATTTAAATAAAGAGTGCGTTGACATAAAATGTGTATATCTCATGTACGAATACATATGTGAAAATAAATGAGAATCTGTGACCACATATATGAAATTGTGACCACGAGTGTGAAATTGTGTTGACTTCTGTGAATATGTGTATATAGCCAACGTGAATATGTGGTCACATGTGTGAATGTGTGACCACATGTGAATGTATCAACATAAATTCGTACTATTTTTCCATATTTTTTCTTCTTCATTTTAGACATTTGTCAGGTACAATTTGGAAAATGAAATAGATTTGAACTAAAACTTTATATATTGATTAAAATAATACATTTTAACAGTTATTGTTAAAGTTACTTAAAAAACATCTGTTACTTATAAAAAGTTACTTACTTTTCCATAATTAAAAAATATCGGACATAATTCATACAGTAATCAATTTGGATTATAAAAACGAAACGAACAGAGATATAAATTGGTTCAATCCTAAAATATGAATAAAAATATTTAATTGCTTTTGTTTGAATAGAACACGTCACGTGCGCTACAAAAAAATAGTTCATTGGATTAAATAGAAATGCCAATTTTAATATGTGCATAATAATACTAAACCTGTCTCCGTTTAATAGCGGAGAATTGATGGCTTCGTGGGTGTAAGTCTCTATAGAGCTACCATTGTTCTGTTCCAGGCGTGGTCGTCTCCGCCTCTTATTCAAATGTGTATCGCCTCATATATTTCTGTGGCATTTATGATCTTTCATATTAATGTCGTTCATTCACTTATGAAGTCAGTACTTTATATGTACAATAGGTGTTAGAATTTAGAGCGGTTCAAATGTAAAATTGTCATCTCAAATCTCTATATATTATTCAATAATAATTAGTCTAGAATACATCCAATAACTTCAAAACTATATTTATTTACACAAATTTAAGCAAATTTGATTTTTTTAAAATCTTCAACGCCCCTTGTATCCAGAAATCGGCGGAAAATGGGGAACGGAGTGTGTTAACACTAGGTTCTCTCTGCCTACTCTGCTGTATGTGGGATACCCAGTAAAAATGATATAATAAACAACTATAGCGACTATAAAACCAGATCCCTGTACTTAACCTATATCTGGTTTAATAATCATAAATTTCAGTCATAAAGTTACATATTAGACAGTGAAGTACTTCTTCAATTTTCATAGTTGATTCTAAGTATACACATACACAAGTGTATACAACACTAGCGGACCCGGACGCGGCTACGCCTGCTTGAAATATAAGAATATAATTTCTATAGAAATATAATTTCAATCTAGATGAAATGCTAAAAGTGACTATTATATTTATTTTCATAAGAATGAATATCAAAATGACGCGGAAACGAACGCGGTCGCGTAGCGAAGACGGTTGTTATTAACATGGCAGAATAAATTGCATGTCAAATTGGAAAGTATTTTAATTTATTAGTAAAGAATGCAGCTTTCATACAAAACAAAAACAAAGTAAATCGATCCAGTAGATCCAGAGATCTTAGCGTTCAAACAAACAAACAAACAAACAAACAAACAAACAAACAAACAAACAAACAAACAAACAAACTCTTCCGTTTTATTATATTAATATAGATACATATATACATAAAATCAGCTTCACGCTGTATCCCGCACTGTGCAGGATAGCCAGAGGGAACCTAGTGGTAAGACCCTCCGTTCCCCATTTTCCATCGTATTCCGAAGGCATTGCTTGAGGAACTCAACGCCGCGCTTTGTCTCAACACCACAGCGAAGAAATGAAAATATGGAATATTTCATTCTGAAGAAATTCTCCATTTATTATAATTTAACCCGTCAGCAATTCTTGACAGAGCTTTATGGATTAATATTCTTCATAGAAACTGATTACTTTGTAGTACTTGCATTGAATGACAATGTTCATAGTGCAATGAGTTACGAGTCTAACGTTATTAACGTTGATGGCCTCATTTTAAATTAAAAAATTAAATCAGCTTCGCGCTGTATCCCGCACACAGCAGGGTAGGCAGAGGGAACCTAGTGTTAAGACACTCCGTTCTCCACTTTCTGCCAAATTCTGGAGGCATAGCGTGTTGAGTACATGTCTCACTTAATATTAGATATGTGTGAAAATGAATTAAATGTAATATTTAAAAAAACACAATATGCAATATGTTGTACGTATTTGTGCTGAAAATAATAACTATATAGAATATTTCTGTAATATAAATTCATACCGTAAACTTGGCCTGCCCTCGCTACGCTTAGATAACTTCTAATGATTATTTCCATCGGAGTGCGTTGGCGGCAATCTTTTACCTTGACTTTATTCATAAATACAATTATATAAAGTTAATATGGATAGTAATACTTTATTTTATGCAATAAATCGTTATATTACTAATGTAAATTGAAAAACTTTGGATATAATAAAGGTAGATAAGGGAAAATTAGTGTTAAGACACTACATTCCCCAGCCAGGGCCGGATTTAGGTATGTAGGGGCCCCGGGGCAACGACAAAATGGAGGCCCTACTACTTTTCGAATAAAAGAATTAATTTTAAATTCAAAAGATTAATTGTCTACACACAAACTATAGGAATATTATTTCAATTTAAGTACAATTTATTAAAAATCGAATCCTGAATGTAGGCTGATAATGAAACGCTTACTAGTAACGATCTATGTCAGCCATATCTAGGATTACAATTTTCCATATACAACGAACACCACACGGGCGTACAATATTACGGGGTGCCAATACGTCCCTGTTGGTATGATAAGTGGGGATGTGTGCGGTGTTGGAAACCACCACCAACACTAAACATGGCATGTCCATAAATTACTAGACGTCGGTATACATTGTCAAATATGGTGGAACTTGTTATGGTTTTGTGAAAATTGTACTGGAAAACAGGGGAGGTCCCAGACAATGATTAGCTGGGTGCAGCCATCATACCTTTGTATACAAGCACAGGTTCGCAGATGACAGAAAAATGCTCGGCTTAGATCTTTATTCTTTGCTTTTTTTGGCGGTATAATTTTCAGTTGGCATTTCACCTTGGTTTGACATCTAATAAGGAACTTAACATTTTTTCTTTCTTTATTCACAGTACTCCGCTACAAAATAAAATATTTTATCTTATATCCATATCTTCTAAGAATAAAATTTCGACCAAGTCTAACTACAGACAAACATAATTAAAAGAAGCCCAGCGCGAATTCATCAATCAGCTAAAAAAAATGCAATCAGCAAAAGATGGAAACCGAAACTCCCCCCCAAATCTCATGGGAAATAGCGCGTAACGTTGTTGTAATGGATTTTTTACAAATTAAAAACAAAAATAATATTCGTTTACATTTAATCAGAACAGCTGTATCGACGTGTAAAAATTTCATATCGCGGGTCATATAAAACACCTGTGCCGCTATGATATTTCTGGCAAGTAGCCCAAATGAAATAAGTAAATTTTGTATCGGGAAAATTGAAACTAATGCTGATTTCTTAATAAAGTAAAATAATATCAGCTTCACGCTGTATCCCGCACACAGCAGGATAGGCAGAGGGAACCTAGTGTTAAGACACTCAGTTCCCCATTTTCGGCTGAATTCTGGAGACATTGCATGTTGAACGGCGGAACTAAACGCCGCGCTATGCCTCGACACCAGAGGAATGAAATGAAAATATAAATTAAATAAATAATTCATTTCCATGAGTTGGAATTGAACCCACAATCAGCTGAATTTACATTCACGTTACCACACTTGCGCCTCTGTGCTTAAATAAAGTATTAAAATTGAATTTTACTGTCAATATCCATTATTATTATTTTCTAAATGAAAAATAAATATTTTTCTAGCATTCACTGGAGCTACCACTTAAGTTAATTAAAATGGAAAAAAACCGCTCACTTAATAAAATATCCAGTTGTATCAACTGAATTGCTTTGATATTCTCATTTCCAACTTACGTACGCCTTAATTAAAGAGTGAAAGATTCTTTTTCGCTTTAAATTTAAAATTGATGCTATTAAAAAGCGGCCTTTTCGTTTCTAATTTAATTAATTCGATTTATAATAGAAAATGTAAAGAGTTTATTTGACTAAAAATTATATTTATATTTCTTAGTATCCCATCGCTGGCTTCGCCTGTCTTAACAGAAAGGTCCTCTGAGCTTAGTGTTACGACACTCTGTTAGCCACTTTACGCCATATTCTGTATACACTGCGTGCTATTGGGTAAGTGCTGGAACTAAATGCCGTGCTTTGCTAAAAAGCATACAATATTGGAGATGTAGGCAAAAAAACCATATATTTTTATATATTTTTATGCATAACCATATATCATTATATTTTTCATATAATAATATTAAAATAATGCACCTTTTAAACACCTCCCTGCTCCCCCCTCCCTTACGATATTCATCAAAAAAACTTAAAATCGACCCACCCTACATGTATATATTTAAAGTCCATCCAATTTAAGTTAAAGGGACCGTACACCAGGATTTTTTCCTGATTGACATAATATCTATGATGTCAAATGGTTGATACAATTATTAGGGGCCGACGCGGACGTTTTTCTGCAGTTACGTTTTTATAAAAATGTCTATTCGGTTGACCTGGATTTACAACGAGGATTATAACTGGAATAATATGTGAATTACGAGTCTGTTGTGGCTGACCTATGAGGATTTAGCTCAAATAAAATGTAGGTACTTGTTCTGTATCAAAAAAGAATTGTAACACACATTACAAGTACAAGTATTATTTTTTTTAGCTCTATGCTATTTTCCACATAGGCAGAGGGAACCTGGGAACCGGGCCCACATTTCCATTTCCAGACGCTTGTTTCCTTGCGCAACGACTGTCCTCAATACATATATATATATATATATATATATATATATATATATATATATATATATATATATATATATATA
>HE671269.1:258350-278519 GCA_000313835.2 Heliconius melpomene melpomene
CGCTGAGACACTTTCGCGCATGCGCTGCTTTAATGGTAAGTACTACATGAAAAAAATGTACTGGAGTATTGTTCCTCTCAATGAGATCTACAAAAAAGTCCGCGAGAGCATATTTTTATCTTTTAAGGATAACGTGTAGTGATCATATTTCTGTCTAAAAATAATAATTTCAATATATTTTTTATTGTGAGGGATATTTTTCCATAATGTTATTAATCCTTATCCTTTAAAATACTTTATTAATTTTCTACGTTAAACGAAGATAAAATTTGCTTTTTACACAATTTCGAAATTGCGAATAGTTTAAGAGAAAAACGCATTTAATTGTTGACACATCACGTCGTTGACACTTCAGCAGTATCGACTCAAGTTTTACTTATCCCTTACTCTCAGCATATAAATAAGTATATTAGTTACGTTGGCCATTTAATGTAGATCAAAACTGTCTTTACTGTTTTTCATTTTAATAAGTACTTTAGAATTTGTTACAATATCAAAAAATCCTTGCTGCGAAACGGCTCGCCACTCGCCATGCGTCCGCCGCGCCCGCCTGCCTTACACGCATCGGTGGTTCAGTGGTAGAATGCTCGCCTGCCACGCGGGCAGCCCGGGTTCAATTCCCGGCCGATGCATTCTATTTAATTTTCGTCACAGGCAGCCACGTAGTGCTTGCTTTTCATCAGGGACAGAATACCCTCTTCAGCATTAACCACAAGCAAAAAAAAACCCGCCTGCCTTTATAGCAACGAAGATTTAGATGCGTTTGCACGTATTGGATAATTAGAGTTGAATGTATTATTTCAGCGCGATATATTTTTTGTAGTAGTTATTAGTAGGTAGGCTTTTGTTTATAATTTCTTCCGTTTAAAAATAGTCATTTAACTATCAAAAATTGTCATATAAATATATTTTAATAAGTACTTGAAAAGATTAGTAGCACAGATTTAAAATTACGGTACCTACTAAAAAATCCTTGCTGTGTAAAACAATTGGAAAATCCTTATTGAAACTACGAAAATGCGGGTTGCATTAGGGTTTAATTAATTTTCACATTATATTAAGTGCTTTGCAAACATACATTATATGAATAATCCAGTAGTAAAAGCGGGCGAAGCCGCAAGGGGGTCGCTAGTTTATTTATATAACAGATTTTTTTTTATTTATGTTACAGTTTTTTATTAATATGTACAATTTATAACAATTTACCAACGTAATGGTACGTACAAATGTTATAGCACTGTAATGGAGTGATAAATTTATAAATTTTACTATTTTTTTAATAACTTACTTTTATATTTATTTCAATACACCAGAGAGTATAAAATGAAAGTTGAAAATTATTTCTTACTTCTGTTTGCAATTATATCTTTAACCTTTTTTAAGTACACAGAGGGAGAGTAGAGTAAAGACACTATTCACATATACACATCCTTCCGCCGCATTTTCGAGGCATTTCATATTGAGGCGAAACTCAACGCTACGTTTTTGCGTTGGTACAAGAGCGAAGAAGTATTAATAAATAATAATTCGTTTCCCGGAGTGGGCATCAAATCCCCAACCATCACGTTACGGTCACACGCTTGTGCCCCTACTCCAAAATGACCTCAATTTCTTTATCTTAAA
The DNA here is from genome assembly GCA_000313835.2 of Heliconius melpomene melpomene. Classification (NCBI taxonomy): domain Eukaryota; kingdom Metazoa; phylum Arthropoda; class Insecta; order Lepidoptera; family Nymphalidae; genus Heliconius; species Heliconius melpomene. The sequence continues at coordinate 259,974 of HE671269.1, forward strand.
TCGTTCTCTGATTAATTGAATTCATCTTCATGAATAGACATCTAAAGACACAATTTGAAAAGGAATTTAGCAACTTAGTTACTTGGAATGGAAAGCACCCAATTCGCAAAAAGTCTGACCTAATAGTAAATTGAATTTTACAAATTAAGCGATTTACATTTTGTACCTACGTCGTATTTTTAGCAAGGTATGCTGAGGGAAGCTAATGTTAAGACCCTCCGTTCCCCATTATCCACTAAATCCTGGAGGTATTGCGTGTTGTGTTGCGTGCCGCATTTTACCTCAACACCAGAGCGAATGAAAATATTTAATATTACATTTCCTCGAATGGAAATCGAACCTACAATCTGTCGCGTTTACACGCTTGTAACCCTGCACCTCGTCTGGTCTCCAAGTACTAAGTGAAATTTTTCTAATACAGTTAAACCTAAACAATCATATTCCACTAACGTAAATAAGTCCATAATAAATTCCTACGGGTATGGACGACATCCATGGAAGGCTCATATATATTCCTACTAGTTGACCGTACTCTCGACTCGCATTAGAGCATTCCGCATTGAATGCAAATTCTACTTCAACTGCCACGTAATAATATTACGCTTTTGCAGTGAACGTACGAATAAGAGACAAAAGAATTCATTTTTAATCTTTGTTCAGATGGATTTCTTATATCTATTGTGTAGTTGTAATAAAAAGAATTGAGCGGAAAGTGGGGAACGAAGTGTTTTAACACTAGGTTCCCTCTGCCGTCTCTGCTATGGGCGGGATACAGCGTGGAATCTAAAAAAAACTATTACTTTTAAGCGTTTCCATTATTTCCTTAGGAAACACTATATATAGTACAAATAAATTTAATATTCTGTATAAAATTGTACAATTTTGGAATATCTTAAATATCTTCGTACTATACGAGTATATTTCAAAAAGAAATAAAATCTAAAATATTTTTCCACATTCACAGGTATTCAGGATGCGAGCACAACTGTCTATAGCAACTCAAGTGTACTGACGTGTTAGTGTTGGAACGTGGCGCGAGGATGCGGAAACGGCGTGCGTGACAGCGTGACAGAGCGACTCGGATGCGTCGAGGCAGCGTGTACAGTGTGAGCGAGGGTGTGGAGCGGTGCACGTGTCATAGGTGGGTCAGCTCGTCAGCTCAGATCAGATCAGCTTTGCGCCATATCCCACTCACAGTAGGGTAGGCAGAGGGAAGGTGTTAAGATATATTTAGCTAAGCTAGTTATAATTAAATTATAATGCAAGGCAAGTCGTGGTGCATGAGCTCGTGTGACTCTAAACGCGATAGGTTGTGGGTTCGATTCTCATTCGAGGAAATGAAATATTTCATGCTTTCGTTTTCTCGCTCTGGTAACAAGGGTTAATGGGGTGTTGAGTTGTGCCACTAAACAAGCAATGCCTTTAGAATTCGATGGAAGTAATTTAATCAGAACGGAGTTTCTTAGTACTAGGTTTTCAAGTTTCCTCTACCTCACCTTGTTAAGTGCGGAATACAGCGTGAACTTAAAAAAATATAATATAATGCCGTTTAGTTCCATGGATCTCATATGTTTTTACGATATAAATAATATTTCTGCCTAAAAACCACCTGCCTTATAAAAAATGCCAAGTGAAATTGATCTTTTAATGCTACCAGAAGGAAAATAGTTTATACGTGTGCAAAATGAAACAAGACCTACAGATCTTTAGATATCCTATATATTATCATGAAAAAAAGATAATTATGAACGACATACTAAGTTCCAAATGTATTTATAATAACATGTAAACCTGTTGCTCCGGAGAATTCATTTGACAGCATCTAAAATTTTACCTGCTACTTGCGAGAAAATTACTTTCGCGTTTTAGTGGCACATTGAAATTAATAGCGTTCACGTTTACAAAATATCTAATGGTGATTTTAAAAGAAAATGTTGTAACAATTAATGAATTGACTTTTGAAAAATTATCATTTTGTAATGGCGGTGACTCTATATATTCCTCATATAGCACAGTGGCGTAGCTAGGGTATTTGCTGCCCGGTGCGGCTTGGGGGACTTGATGCCCCTTTCCTGTTGATGAGTTCTAAAAAAAAAACTTATCGTCGACTTTGATGCCTCTTTTCTCTTGATGAGTTCTAAAAAAAAAAACAAAGTGATCGTCGACTTTGATGCCCGGTGCGACCGCCCCGCTCGCACCCCCCTAGCTACGCCACTGATATAGCAGGATCGGTAAAGGGAACCTGGGAACTTAGTGTTAAGACATTCCGTTTCCCATTAATAGAGTACCATTCGTCACTTACCGAATCTTTGTGTGATGAGTGGCGGTACTCAACGCTGCGCTATGCCTGCTTTAATATTTTTTAGAATAATTACAAAATAGTGCATCATGGAGTATATTATTTATTTTATTATTTGCGAATCCACCGCATTTTTAAAACCGAGCCAGCAAAGGTGTCGCTATATTGCTAAACTTCTCTTTCCGCTCAAACAAATACGCTGAGTTTTGTGTAACCAAAGTGGGGAATAGAATCATTTTTTTTTCAACCAATTCGCGATTTTGAATTAGTCCAAACAGTTCCATGGTAAATAACTATAGTCCAATTGTGGTATTCAAAAATAAAACACAATTTTCCTTTAAGGGAGCACAAAGTATGAGTGTAAAGCCAACAGGTTGTGGGTTTGATTCCCATTCGAGGAAATTAAATATTTTCATTCCTTCACTCTTGTGTTAAGTCAAAGCGCGGCATTGAGTTCCGCCATTTAACGCCTCCAGAATTCAGCAGAAAACGGAGAGCGGAGTGTTTTAACATTATGTACCCTCTGCCTACTCTCCTGAACAAATATAACACATATACATTATTATCCAGACATGTGATCAGGTAGCGGGGGTGCGGGCGCGGGTGCGCGTGCGAGTGCAGCCATGGCGTGCCCAGCCGGCACGGCGGGCTGATGGAGGCGGAGTGGTGGTCGCCGTCGCCGTCGGCCTCGCCGCCGCCGCCGCCCCGCGCCCCGCCGCGCTGCCGGTGCCGACCACTCTCCAGCAGCTATAATTGTTTGCCGCATTATGGTAATTTGGATTCATTTTTGTATGTGATTTTAGTTTTTGGGTTGTAGAGTTGTTTTTAAGAGGGATAGGGAGCCACCTCGGTTGACCTTCGAAAACATAGTATCAAAGATACTGGAAGAAGGTCACGTAAAAAGTATGGAGAATAATGGAGAATAATAACAATGAAATAATTTTAATAAATATCAACACATATTTAATGTAAAATCCCAATACAATTGTATTTTTTATGACAATGGATTATTTTATAATGAAACAATATTTCATAATTTAAAAAAGAAAATTGAATTCTTGAAAGGAAACGTAAATAATCCATGTAATCTACACAGATGGATGGCCAGATCTAGAAGACGAGTCGACGGGGGGTGCGCTGCGGGAGAGAGAGTTACGGTCTCTCCACCGCACGGTGCCTGCACTGCGTCGCCGGGAACTCGACACTCGCGCTATCAAACATCATTTCTACCCCGAGGGTGGTTGGGGGTGAGATTACAAAGTGTTACTATTTTATGTCCCCTTGAAATTATATTTTCAGCGGGGGTGTTTAACATTTTCCTTTAAAACAACCCTTTAACCTATTGTGTTGAATTTTTTTTTGTACATTTTTTTTATTATAAAATACGCTATTGACAATATACATAATATTTAGAGACAAAATATATATTCGCTATGGTGTTGAGGCGAAGCGCGGCGTTAAGTTCCGCCACTCAACGAACAATTCCTCCATTCGGCGGGAAGTGGAGAATGGAGTAGTCTGCCTACCCTCTGAACCTGAAAAAAAAAGACTACGACTTCCTTTATTTTTTAGTAAAACTTTTTATTCGTGGTATGTCAAATACGAGTACGTCTTGTCTTGTCTCCCTCTTAATATTTATTTAAGTATATAATTGATTAACGCTCCTTCCTTACACCTTCTCGCATTAATAAGATGAAATGTATGCACATGGGTATACTCATTTTCGTAATGCCAAACCTGTGTCAAATTTCATCATGATCGGTTCAGTGAATAAGAATAAAATTCTAACAGACCTATCCAAGTAGGTACTTCATCATGTAAATAAGAAATGCTTAGATATATGTGACCAGATTTTACGCTTTATTTATGAAATATTTTGGTAAAAATATCTTATAGTAGATAATTGTTTCTATTAGAAATATATTGACACACCTTTTCCAATTTTTTACTCTAAATATAAAATACTAGCGGACGCGCACAGCTTCGCTTGCGTATTTAGGGGTGAATTCTAATAACCCATGAAATATGTGTTCAATGAAATATTTTTAAGAGTCTAAATTTCAAATTTTATACAAATCGGTGGCGATTTAAGACTTTTTCTATACAAAGTTTCCCCCTTATTTGCACCCTTAGGAGAGAATTCTAGAAAACGATTAAACACGTGTTCAATTAAATACTTTTAAAAATCTAAATTTTAAATTTTATAAAAATCGGCGCCGATTTAAAATTTTTTCCATACAAACTTTGAACCCCTATTTCACTCCTTTAGGGTTAAAATTTTTCAAAATCCCTTCTTAGTGGATGTCCAGATTACGAAAGTAAACATCTGTCCAAATTTCACGTTTCTACGCACAGCGGTTACGGCTGTGCGTGCGTCTTACCTCAGTCAGCGAGGACAAGTCCTTTTATATATATAGATTATTCCTCCAGTCGTGTATCTGAAACTGACGTCTAATATTGGACAAAATAGAGCGAATTCAACTAGTAAGGTTACTACGGTAGTAAATTTGTACTGTTATTTCCACAGCCAAGATATTTAACTTTGAAAAAACCCAGCCACGGCGACAACTTAAGAAATATTTAAGTTAAATCAGCTTCACGCTGTATCCCACACATATCGGAGTAGGCAGAGGGAACCTAGTGTTGAGACACTCCGTTCACCACTTTCTGCCGAATTTTGGAGGGAATTCTGGAGGAAATATAAACGTCTTCTTCTTCCTGGCATTAATCCCGGCTATTACCAGGGTTTGCCTTCCTACTCAACCTACTCCACTTTGCACGGTCTTTTGCGTCGTCGGTGGTTAGGCCATTGGCTCTCATGTCCTGTCCCATCACGACATCCAAACAGCCAGCATCCAAACAGGAGGAAATATAAACGTAAATAAATATTTCACTTCCTCGAGTGGTGATCGAACCCACAACCATCGCGTCACAGTCACACCCTCGTGCCGCTGCGCCACCCCGGCCTTGACTTAAGAAATATGATATATAAAATAATAAATTTGCCCTCAGTAACCGGATATAAGGACATAACGTTCGTTACGTTTCCTCTCCACATCTGTACGCGGTATCGACCATTCGTTGGAACCCGCTTTTATTGTTTAGAATTTTATTTACTTTGTTACGTACGTGACAATAAAAGGTGTCACTTAGCGTTGGAAAAGGTTTTACCTTTTTATCTTATCTTTTCCACATTTTTGAACGTTTGCGTGACTTAATTTTTTACTATATATACGCTATTTAATTGTTTTGTGTATACAAAATATATTTTGAAAAAAAATTATATCTTATTTATAATAAAAGGAAACCTAAAAATTCCTACTAATATTATAAATGTATATTTTCTCTTTTACGCAAAAATTACTGAACGGATTCTGACGACATTTGACAGTAATATAGTTTATACATTAGAATGACACGTGAGTTGCAATTAATGTTAACATTTTTTTTAATTTGATTGATAATCAACAAAAAAAAGTCTTTTTGCATTATAAGCAGGCGAAGCCGCATTTGGGCCACTAGTATTCTAATATATGAAACAAGTTAAAACAATGATACATTTAATATCATTCATATTTACAAAAAATGGGCCAAACGCTCATTCATCGAGGGTTTTCTATCATCAATAATCTCAATGACAAGACAAGAATCTTTTTTTAGTTATTATTATTTACTTCTTATATCATAAATTTCTGTTGTGATATTATATTATCGTTCTATACTAGCAGCTTTAACAAATAAGATTTTTCCTTATATATGCACTTTGAAACAAATTTAATACATCAACTCATTAATAATGGTAACGGCGCATACAGAAATAAATGTTTATTTTTTTAGCATCACGGAGTGATACCGCATGTACGCAGGCAGAGGGAACGTAGTTTTAAAACACTATATTTCCCATTTTCCGCTCAATTTTCAAGCCACTGTGTTTTGAGTGCGAGGAAATGAAAATAATTCATCCCTCAACTAGTTATAATTCGCTTAAACATCTAAAAAAACCTAAGCCATATAACTTATGGAACATTTAATATTATAATAATTATAAACGTTATTTATTCTAACTTATGCTTAGCTTAAACAACAATTCATACCTATATTATAAATTCGAAAGTAACTCTGTCTGTATGTCTGTCTGTCTTTTACGCAATCAGGGTCAAACCGCTTATTTAATTGTGATAAAATACTCATATAGAGACACTTGAGGATCTCGGGATGAACATAGGATACTTTTTTTTCTCATATTTGTAATATTTTCGATATATACCAATATATTAAAATACTTATTAATTTGACATGCAATTTATTCGGCCATGTTAATAACAATCGCTATGAGACCGTCGCTTGTAAAGTTTGTTGTTAGAAAACGTCACCCAAAATGAGCTTGCTTAACGCATCTCTCTATTAAAAATTGAAAATAATTTCATAAATTTAATATTTAATAAATATTTGTATAGTTCACGCGGGCGTAACCGCGATCGGGTCCACTAGTAAAGAATAAAAAAGAAACGGCATTTTGCCACCTTTTTTAGTATCTACATTGCCTATATTATAAAATATTAATATTAAACCAAGTCCACAATTCCAGCTGGATCGTATGCGGAGCAGCTTTCCTGGCTCATTTGCTGTCTACGGGATTACAGTTGGCCTACGGCGCGCTACACGTGTACGCGCTACGACACCTTGGACCAGCTGCCGACCACGCTGGTGAGTTATCTCCATGATTTATGCTCCAAGATTAGTTAATGACTATGTTGAGACCACTAGTGGGTGCAGGGGTGTAATCGTGTAAGTAGACATGTTATCAGTTCAATTTCCGCTCGAGGAATTGAAATATATATTTTTTATTTTTTGGCTCTGGTGTCTAGATAAAGCATGAAGTTGAGAGCAGAATTCAACGGAGAGCGGAGTGTGTTAACATTATGCTCCTTCTGCCTACTATGCAGGGTAGTCAAAGAGGGAGCAAAATAATGATAATAATAATGAATGTGTTGTAATCGTTTTCTTGTACAATGATCTCTTCTTGTCTTGTAAAATTGTCTTAATGTAATTTTCTATTGGTTTTTGTAAATAAAATAATAATAAATAAATAAAAAAAAATATATATGTAGTGAACATATAAAAAAAAACCTTACTTATCTTTTTTTATTTTTAAACGCAGGTTGTGCGAAATTTTATTTTTAAATCTATTAATGTAGGTCATACGTCTTACTTAAAAGAGACTAAATATGCTTGTTTAATAATTATTTTATAAATTTAACAATAAACTGATAGTTAATGTTTTACGGAATTATTCAAAACTTATTTCCATATGAAAATAATTAGGTACTTTTTTATTTACTTGTTACTTATGTGTGTATTATAAAAAAAATATTATATTAATTTACTAATATAATTTAAGTTACATGTAATTTCCGCTTATTAATTAAATGTTTTCCTATAATTTTCCGGAAATGTTAATTACCTACTTGATTTTCCATTTTAACTTCATAATCATGACAAAGGCTGGCCATTTTGGCACGAAATCCATTATATACCAGCTATTACATTCAATATACATATAGTAGCGACGATTGTTGTACCGCATATTAACACAGCTTGCGGTAGAGCTAATTACTTCATTAGCTGAGTCACCTCTCCGTTTTACTCTCTGTTTATTTATTTAATGAACTAAACTGTATTTTTACATATATGAATAGAATCTATATATATAATAAAATCGTAAGACGGTCAGTGTCTGTACTTGGAAGATATTTAAAAAAAAAATTGTTATTGGGGACCTTCAATAACGTTACAGAACTCAAAACAATGATTTTTAAAATTATTGTCTGTTTATCTATTTTTCCGTTTGTCTGTGTGTTTGTTATCGCTAATCTCAAAATCGACTTAACCGATTTAGATGCGGTTTTCACTATTGGATTCTGGCAAGCTTCTGAAAACATATAGGGCTTATTTTATTACAATCGGTTCCTAAATAAAAAAGATATATCAATATAAAGTATTTAATTCGACAAATTTGCTAATTGCCGTAACAGTTATTTTATACAACTGTTTTACTAAATTGACTGGATCTTTACTTTTAAATTTCTTTATTAATATTTCTAATTCAAGCGGGCGTAGCCGCGCACGGGCCTACTAGTAATTAAAATATGTTTGTAGCGCACTTATAGTGTTTTTTGACTTCTAATCTGAAAACACAAGCTATATGACGTTCTCAATCTCTGCCGTTGCCGATTACTCGTAGCGTGATGTAATATAGCCTACAGCCTTCCTCGATACACGAACTATCCAACACAAAAAGAATTTTTGAATTCGCACCAATAATTCCTGAGGTTATCGCGATCAACCAAACAAACTCTCCCACTTTATAATATTAATACAGATTTTAGAACTTTTCCTTAATTTTTAAGTCGGTACTTTAATTTTGGGTTTTTTTATATTGAAATTAATGTCAAGTTCAATAAAATCAATTTTGCATATAGCTGGGTAAGCAGAGGGAAACTTAGTGTTAAGTCAATCCGTTCCCCATTTTCCGCAGAATTTTTCAAGGCATTGCATGTTGAGTAGCGGAACTTAACGCCGCGCGTTTGCGTGTGCCAGAGCAAAGAAAAGAAAATATTAATAAGTAATAATCATTCCCCGAGTGCGGATCGTACCCACATACGTCGCGTTATAGTCACACCCTTGTACATCTCCGCTACAAGTGTTCTCAAAATATAATTTAAATTATATTTTTCGTATATTTCATATATGTATATCATCAATTAGGTCAAAAAGTAATATAAAGAGGGAATTAAAAATAAATAACAAAGGGTAAGAGAGACTCTTTGATGTGGAAGGTATGTTAATATATTGGTTTTTTTTAGGGCAAGAGCCAATTATTCCTTTGTTTGACTGATTTTACGAATACCTATGTATTAATTTCGTAAATCAATCTCGTTTACCTACTTTTATTGAATTTTTCTTTGGTAAGCAAAAAAATCATGTATTTTTTAAATATTCCTTTTATTTTAAGTAAGTAGTTTATCCATCAAGTTTTAAATAATGTGTAACATTATAAAATTTATATTTCTTCGCTCTGGTGTCGAGGCAAAGCGCGGCGTTGGGTTCTGCCACTCAACACGCAATGCCTTTAGAATTCGGCAGAAGATGGAGAACGGAGTATCTCAACACTAGGTTACCTCTGCCTACCCTACTGTATGCGGGATACATCGTGAAGCTGATTTTTTTGTTATGATATTGATAACAAATTGTGGAAAGTAATTACAATATTTGCAATTTATAGTAAAGACAACTCCCATAGTCTCTTTTAACATATTTTTTTTATTGGAATACTATAATTTAGTTAAAGCGTATATTATTGTGTTTATTTTTAAATAGGATATAAATAAGTAAAAAATTATCGTTTAAATAAAAGGGAAAACCCACCTACGCAAAAGTCACGCAAATATTCGACCATAACAAACAAAAGAAAGAAAAAATAAGCATCATATTTGATAGCAACGTCATGATATAATGAGAACAAAATTAAATGACCTACCTGACAATTAATGTGTATAAACAAAGGAAAGTTGAAAGTCCCACGAGATAAATTATTATAAGGAATTATATCTATAATAGGATGTACTTTTGTTCCTGAACAGAGTTGAGTTATTGAATTAATTTCGAAAGATCCACGGACCGCCCCGAATACTAAGAGGTTCAAGTATTTTTGGTTTAATTTGCCTTTGAGGGTAGAGCGGTGTAGAGTGCCATAAATTTGTCACAACTGCTTTGAATTGAGTCGAGTCCTTAACAAGCTGTAGTATTGGTCCTAACAAATTATACTTAGATAGCAGTTGGTTTTTGGAGTCCGAAATTCGGACTCTCTCTCTCTCTCTCTCTCTCTCTTTCTTTAACTAAAAAAACGTACATTCTAAAGCCAAGTTGATGTTCTCTATGTGTTCTCTATGTGTTCTAATTCACCTATCCTTTGTCGAAACTATAAAAATGCAGTTGTTCTATGTTACTAAAATTATTAACGTCGCTGTAAATAAGTAATCGATTGAGGCCAGTCGTGCCGCAGGAGCACAAGAGTAAATGTAAACTTGAAAGGTTGTGGGTTCAATTCCCACGTGAGGAAATGAAATATTTAATATTTTCATTTCTTACTCCCTTACTTCCTAATTTCTCCAGAAGTGCTTTACGTGTTGACTTCCGCCACTCAACACGCAAAGCCTCCAGAATACCAATATAGCCTGAAAAAAACTAAAACCTTAAGCCATTATCCACCTATACGTGATTACTTATTACACTGATCCTTCATTAAATCTTACATTACATATATGTAAATACATCTTACATTACACAAATAAATGTATGCGACTACATATAAGTCACCCTCCATTATTGTAAATGAACACTGTTTATTTAATGATGTTTCATTTAAATCACCTTTGTTCACAACAGTACCTACTTAAGATAATTTAATATATTAAATTAATTGAGTAAACTATTTAAGCAAGATTATCCCAACTCTAATTGTATTCAAATGGCCTAATCCACCGTTTAAGTGCAAACGCATAACTAACCCTAGAATTATTAATTATCTTATACGAAACAAAGCTAGTATATTATTTACAAGACAATAAGTTCACCGACATTGTGTTAAATGAAACCCTCGGGCAATGGTTCGGCTTAATCATAAGAAAAAATATTTGCAAATAATAAATAATGTGTAATACTAATATGTTCGCAAATTAATTAGGTCATTGGTACATGTGACTGTAGAAGCAACGGTTGTGAGTTCGATTCCTACTTGGAGAAATGAATCTATTAAAATTTCATGCATGAAAATTCGGCGGAAAGTGGGGAAAGAAGGATTTTAACATTAGGTTCCCTCTACCTACCCTGCTAAATGCGGCATAAAGCATAAACCTAAATCTTGAATGAATCAATCTTTATACAAGACTCCTTTGTTAAGTAAAAATAAGTAAAAAATCTTCAGTAGAACACTATTGAAAATCGTTACCTAATATATCTATGATTTCATCAGTCTGGGCCGGTGCTATCTGTGTGGGTGTATCACGAGCTGCTGGCGCATTGGTTGCCGCAAGACGCAAGTCCCCCAGACTCGCCGCTTTAGTGGGGGGCCTGCTGCTACCGCTGGCTTGTCTATTTACATCATTTGCAACACAACTTCATCAAACTTTATTAAGCTATGGTAAGAATTAATCTATTTTATTGAGAATTAATAATATAGAATTAAAGTGTATTAACTGTAACTGTATTGTTTGTTCGTTCATACGTAGGTTGCGAGTTGAATGAAATATTTAAAGATTTTGTTTCTTAGCTTTCCGACTCTACTTTTAGTCTTCATTAACACAAATGCTCAACTTAAGCCTTGGGAATTGTACATAAAAAAACATAGATATACAAAAAAAGTTACTTCAGTCTAAAATATTAATGGAAGTTATTTACATCAATAAATTTAATTTTATTCTCAGGCGTAGTCTTAGGTGTCGGTTGCGGCCTAGTCCGAGAGGCGGCCGGCCTCGTGCTCGGCACATACTTTAGACGGCGCCGGCAATTTGTGGAACTCGTAGCTCATGCTGGAGGAGGGGTGGGCATCGCGTTATTCAGCGTTGCTTATAAAGAAGCTGTCGGGTAAATACAAATAACATTTTAATAGTTATTGAATAATTAAACGATTTTGAAAATTAAAAGGGAAATAGTTTTTATAAAAAAAATTAAGACTTATGCGATTTTCTCATGAATGAGACCACATAGGAACCACATAGGTAGCACCAGTTTTCAAATTAAAAAAATAACCATCAAAATCCTGAAAAAAAAATTATGTAATAAACATAAAAAAAATTGTTGATTTGAAACTCCTCCTTTTACAGAAATCGGTTAAAAATGAATAATACATATAATATTTTCCCAGAAAGCTTGGTTGGCGTTTAGGCTTACAAGCGGTGACGGGAGTGCTCGTGCTGGCATTTTTTCTAAGCGCTGTGTATCGTAGCGCTTCCCTCTACCACCCACAACGACGAGCTATTCTACATTTGAAGAATCAACGTCGAAAGGTACGTGACGACGTCGCGTTGAAATGCTATGAACTTTAAATGACTGCGGTTTTACAACTACATATTATATTTTCCATGCTTTAATTATATTTATAGATGATATTTAGGCATTATCTCGCATATAGCGAGGCCGGCAGAGGGAATCCAGTGATAAGACACTTAGTTCCTCACTTTCCACCTAATTTTTTGAAGCATTGTTTCTTGGGTGATGGCTCAACGCCGGGCTTTTTCCTTGGTGCCAGAACAAAGAAATGTGGAGAAGGAACACACAACCATCGTGTTACAGTCTAACCATTGTTCTCCTGCGCCAAGACGGTCTCGAGAAGAATAATAAATATGATGATCATAAATATGTTATATATACCATTTAATATTGTTTTCAATCTCTAATTACATGTATAAATCATATAAATCTATATTAATTCGCAATAATGTCTTCTCTTCAATCACGTTCAAATCATTCAATATATATATATTCAATATATTAATATTCTTTCATAATGACTCTTATATAGAATAAAAGCCTTATTCAGCAATTTTTGCTAATATTTAGTAATTTGAAACTCAACGTTCATTTTTCCGGCAGGTTAAAGCGAAGAAAGGCCTAAAAACGTCCCCTTTCATTGATTTAAGCCCTCTTCACTCGCGATCCGCCAAGGTATTGTTATTGGCCGCTGGTCTCGCAGCATTCGGCCTTTACACTCCAGTATTTTTTCTGGTAAGTGAGTTAAAAAGAAAATAAGGTAAAATTATTTAAGTCACATTTTTTTAACGCTGTATCCCACATACAGCAGGGTAGGCAGAGGAAACCCAGTGGTAAGACACTCCGTTCCCTACTTTCTGCCAAATTTTCAAGGTATTGCGTGTTGAGTGACGGAACTCTACGCTGTGCTTTATTTACCTTATTACCAGTGGAGAAATAAAAATATTTATTTATAATAATCCTACCTACACTTGTGCTACTCTCCTCTTGATTTTTATTATTTTGTTATTTTATAAAATATTTTCTTTTTATAATAGGCTCTACAAGGTTTTCAAGAAGGCTTAGAGGAGAGTGCTTTAGTTTTACTGCAAACATTTTTGGGATTTGCCGCTGTGCTAGGCTGTGCCGGCTTTGGGCTCGTGCTGGTGCGGCCGTCTGCACAGTGTCTCGTTTCAAAGCAATATTTATGTCAAACAGCCATGTTGGGTATAGGTAAGTTTCGTATTATAATAATTGACGTCATAAATAGTTATGTCAATCATCCAGCTTTTTAACTTAGCTGGACACTCTGGAGGGTGTCTGGATATAAGTGTGTTAAATTACCTCTTTACTTTTTTAGGAATTTCAATGCTCGCTCTAAGCAGCGTCCAGGGCTACCACGGCTTTGTGCTTTTTGCATGGATGTACGGCTTATGCTTGGGTGGATTTTTGTACTCAATAAAGATGTTAACAATGGAAAGAGTAAGAGGACGGCACTTCACAAAAGTTTGGAGTGAGTAAAAATAATATTATTGGTAGTATTTCTAGTTTTTACCATTTATGATGCATAATTTTTTACTTCTTGTTTAATATTTTTTTAGGTTTTGTCCAAGGAGCTGAGGCTATACCAGTGATGGTTGGTGTACCGATGACAGGCTACATAAATCAGCAAGCGCCGAGAGCTGGTTTTTATTTCTCGACCGCAGCGACATTAGCCGGCGCGGTACTATTGTTTTTCGTCGGTTTCTCGAAGCGAGACCCCGAGCCACCTCCCCCAGTCCCGGCACCGACGATATCGGAGGCCTGCTTGTGTGTGACGCCGCCGCCGCGCTGCGAGCCTGCGTGGTGCGCCTGCAGCGCGGGGGGCGCCACTGCGTATTGCGCCTTCCCGGGATCGACTTGCACTACTCGCTTACCCAAGTCCCTGTCGTACGCAGCTCCTTTAGATCGTACTTGCTGTACGCCTCACTATCCCGAGTGCTGTCGACGTGCAGCTATCCTACGGCCATCCCGCAGTGTTCCCGAAGGCCTCGCCCGACGAAGTAGCACTTTTAGTAGGTCTGGATCCTGCAAGGCCCCCTGCCATCGTCGTGAGCATCATTTAATAGAGCAAATTACAACCTCTGTATGATATTAAATTTAATTATAACTATTTAAAGTAAAAATTATATATTTGACTTGATTGAGTACGAGTAAATTAATTAGCCTCGATTGACGTGAATATAATTTAATGTAAATATTTTGTCTGTAGATTTAATTAAGTAAATGTGATAGATTCAAATAAGCAATAATTTTAATTGCAAAGTTCCCAATTTAAAATAAATAATTACTCTAAAAATATATAATAAATTCTAGTTCATTAACATTTTTGACTAGAATATTTATTGTTTGGACATTTGAGTTCGTTTAGTGAAATTTTAGTCTTCTCCTAATTCCGTAATCTGTAATCTATACTTGTCATGTTTGTATTTTTCTAATGTTTGTTTATAATTTAGCTAAATAATCATTTTTATTTATAAAACTCGTGAATATATATTTTAGTGTAGATGTTTTTACCTAATAAACTAATAAATTTTTAAATATACTCAAAATAAGTTCTTGTACTTCAATTTACATTTTAGTTGTAATTGCAGTCATAAATATGGGACCTCTAATGTTATTAATGTAATGATACTTGATGAGCGTATTAAATCACCTATTAGGTGTCCTAATAAAAATCTGTAAAATTTTAAACTAAACCTCACTTTTTATTAAATCTGAATTAAAATGTAACTCGTATAAGAAATTATATAAACATACCAAATATCTTAAGATAATGTCAATTTTAAAAAATATATATTGAACAATATGTTTAAAAAGTAATTATTTTGAAAACTATTATTTATAACTATAATCTAAATATAATATAATCTAATCTAAACTATTATTTAAAACTATTATTTATAAATAAGTTGCAGGAAATTTTATGTATGTTAGACCTCAAAATGTTTGTTGTTTTTTATGTTTAAGGCGTTTTAATATTTTATTGATGGAAAAGAAACATAAATATTAAGGAGAGTTACACTGTCTTTTATTTTATAGCATAGACAAGATTCGAGCTCGAGCCAAAAACGTTTGCGATGTACCTTCGATAGGCGTTAACAGTATATATACGTTGGGGTAATGGGGGTAATGGCTGGTTTCTCCACCATAGTTCACCCTAAATCTAAGTTATTTTTCGATAATTGTAGACGACAAAATGCTGAATTTTAAATTAAAAGTACTAATTAACAAGTAGTATTTATTATGTTTCTTTGTTGTATAATAATACTGTAATAGTTTATTATTTTTAGTTACACATTACGACATTTCATCAGTAGTAGAAAATTTACGTAAACAATCATCGATCTTAACAACCAGCGGAAGCTTTTAATTGAATTGCGAAAACATAATTTCACAGACATTTGAATCGAATATTGCTAGTAGTTTGTCGTTTGAACCGAATCAAAGAGAATTGAAGGCCTTCCAGCTTACATAAAATGTTGATGTTAAAGATATATTTACCTAATTTCAAAAGTGTAGATACTGTAGATATGTATATGTAATTTTCTCAAATTCTACTGCTTTTGGAAATTCTAAATAAAAAGTTTTTATTATTAATATAGAATTGGGAACCGACAAAGAAACTAACGTAAGATAATGAATCCTAATAAATGGGTTCTTTAAGTAGTATACATCAAAGAAACTTTAGAGATGGAGCTAAAAATATATTTAGTTATATGAGACCATCCTGTATATACTCTATTCGACGAAAACAAAGAGTTATTTAATCAATACACTCTAAATATCCATGCCTCGTTCAATTACATCTCATAATAATTACTTACATATATGATCCATATGAAGCATTTAAGATATCTATCGTCTATACACTTGCCTATAGTTTCTCAAATTGAAAGGAACATACGCTTAAGTTTCACGAGGAGAAGTTGAGACGAGGAAATTCCGGTTATAAACCTTCAAGGCAGTAGATGTGGTCGCAACAGATATTGATTTTCCTATTAAATGGACTTTGGTACCTTAAGATAAAGCTTACTATTGCATAAAATTTCGATCAGCAGTTCGAACCCTTCAAGATGGGATTCAGTGAGAAATTTCGCACGTCCACCGAATCCAGATCCAATCCTATCTTTCGTGAAGATGTTATCATAAAGCTAGCCATCCGAAATATTGTGCCAACTCTTTGCAGATTCCTATTTAAAATATTTTTATGATTTTCGAAATGTAGATAAAAAAGAATACTTTAGAAATAATTAATGTAACATAACAAATAACTTCTAAAATGTTTACTATATTAGGTACGGAGATAGTAATAAAGCGTAAGTTAGACTATTATAAAACAATGGAAGCCAGTCGTGGCGCAAAGCACAAGCATATGGCTGTAAACGCACCTGGTTATGGGTGTCAATCCACGGGGTACGGGGTGTTTTAACACTAGGTTCCCTCTGCCTACCCTACTGTGTGCGGGATACAGCGTGAAGCAGATACACAATTATAATAACATTAAAATAATTAAAAAGGTAAGCTTCTAAAGAAATTATCATACACGAGTGACTTGAAGAAAATCAATTGCTCTAGTACCTATTCAAATAATCGTTATAATATAATATTTGCTGAAGATTGATACGACCATTGAATACAGTCAACAATTTCTAAGACTAATGGCCCTTAGTAGAACCCAAATAAGATAGCTTCCCGAAATGGATCGCGGTTAATGGATAGTACAAATACTAAACAAATAGGATGCTTTGAATATACCCTTTGTTAACCGACTTCAAAAAAGAGGTTATCAATTTGACTGTTCGTTGTTTATTTTTCCGCTTCCAAAAATAACGGCGTTAGTTACGACGAAGTAACTAAAATATATTTTCTATTTTTATATTTTCTGTTTAATTTTTTACGTAAGTATGTACAATTTTGAAATCAGTGTTTCTTTTTTTTAATGTATTTTTTATTAGAATAAATGAAATATATTTAAAAACTATTTATAACTATTTTGATTTAAATTATTTTATGCATATATTTTTTAGCTCACGATTCACGAATAAATTGGCTTAATCTTTACTATTAATATTTATTTATTAAATAACACTAGCAATAAAAGCCACGAACTGTTTTAATTAAAACACTAGAATAATTTAGTTTCGAGGAGAAATAATTGGCAAGATGAAGTGATTTTGGTAGCGTTAACCAGGATTTGAGTACAAAATTTCCATGCAAATCAGTGTCCAACTACGACAATTTAAATAGGTCAAAGGATTATAGCAAACGTTAGGTTCCATCTATTACGGATTACCGATGGAACTCCCCCCAGTCATACTTCCCTCCCAACTAGGAAATTCCGTATGTGCTATTATTATTCGAACTATCACTATAGTAGCACAGTTATGAAGCTTTGTTCTGGATTGTGTTAAACTGAGTAATTTAATATTTTTCAGTCTCTGTGATCACTCACAATATAAACTGATTCAGTAATCAAGTTTCATTTGAATTCGTAAATGAATTTATCTTTTAAAATATATTTTTTTAACTTCACGCTGTATCCCGCACACAGCAGGGTAGGCAGAGGGAACCTGGTGTTAAGACGTTCCCCACTTTCTGCCGAATTCTGGAGGCCTTGCGCATTGAGTGACAGAACTCAACGCCGCGCTTTACCTCGACACCAGAGCGAAGAAATGGAAATATAACGTACATAAATATTTCACTTCCTCAAGTAGGAATCGAACCTACAACCATCACGTTACAGTCACACCCTTGTGCCGCTGCGCCTCAACGGTCTCTTTTGACTTTTTGCTTGCAAATTATCTACCGCCTGCGATTTCATTTGCGTTAATATTAAAATTGGATTCATAAACGTAGTAAGTACTGTTCGATAAATATTTAATTTATTCTTTCGTTATTTAATATTTCAATTATTATAATAGTCAATAAATAAATATATATGTGATATTAAAATTTACTAAAAATTGCAAATTACCTACAAAGAATCAACTTTCACGACATTTTATAAAATATATGAAATAGATGAAAACGTTGACATCCCCTAGTTATCATACAAATTGTTTTCATCGAGCACAGCCCCTCACTCTACAAATTTACATAAATCCTATACTCTGGGCCCAAATTTGTATTAAACATATATATATATATATATATATATATATATATATACTACGCCG
>HE671269.1:278951-547864 GCA_000313835.2 Heliconius melpomene melpomene
TGTGTCAATAATTAAATGCGTTTTTCTCTAAAACTATTCGCAATTTTGAAATTGTGTAAAAAGCAAATTTTATCTTCGTTTAACGTAGAAAATTAATAAAGTATTTTAAAGGATAAGGATTAATACCATTATGGAAAAATATCCCTCACAATAAAAAATATATTGAAATTATTATTTTTAGACAGAAAAATGATCACTACACGTTATCCTTAAAAGATAAAAATATGCTCTCGCGGACTTTTTTGTAGATCTTATTAAGAGGAATAATACTCCAGTACATTTTTTTCATGTAGTACTTACCATTAAAGCAGCGCATGCGCGAAAGTGTCTCAACGGGTAGGACTTTATTCATATTTATCGTATTTATGTTAATTTACATAAGAATGTACAAATAATAAACTATATATAAACCTTCTACGAAAAATACTCGACCTAATGGTGAAAACCGCAACAAAATCCGTTGGGTGGTTTAGAAGAAGAAGAGTTAGAAACAACAGACAGACACGAAAAGCGACTTTGTTTTATAAGATATAGGATAGGATAGGATATATAACAAGTATACCTACTAAGCCTCTGTCTTCGAACTGGAAAATTGCTTTGAGGAAGGATGACATATTATCTAACTTAACGTTCGCTCTCTTTATTTCCTCTAATCATATTTAGTTTGTTATAAACCGCTTGGCTTAACCTTTACTGGCCAAATGTTTTTTTTTTTTCGCAGGGGAAATCCTCAAAAGATATCCAATCCTTGGGGGAGGAGGATTATGTAGGATTTTTACCCACTAAAACCCCTGCGGCTGCTGACTTCGACACTATGGGAGGACCCGAGAAATTGGTAGAACCGCGTCCGTAGCCCTCCTCAAATGACGCGCTCCTCTACGGAGCTCTCTTATATTTATCTAGCCAAATGTTACATTAACCCACTTTCCGCTAAGTTCTGGCGGCATTGCGTGTTGAGTAGCGAAACTCAACGCCGCGCTTTGCCTCTACACTAGAACGAAGGAATGAAAATATAAATGTAATTAAATATTTCATTTCCTCGAGTGGGGATCGAACCCACAACCAGTTCATTTTGTACTCTCACTTCGTGCCCCTGGGCCACGACTAGCCTCTTTATCTTTTTAGTAATGCTTTAGGCTATATTAATCCAGTCTCGATGTAACCCACTGTACGGTCGGCTGCGGTCAGTATCACCTCGGGCACTTAGAATATCTCATATATAAATAACAATTAATTATTTCCATTCTATGGAAAGTTACATGGGGGGGTAAGTTACAGGTGAAAATATTAAAATAAATAGCTCTGTATTTAATATGAAAAAAAGGTTTCTATATATTATTTATTATTTTGTATGTAGCCTCTGTCAATTCCCCTATGAGGTAGACAGAGGATGCTTAGAAGCATATAAATATGAGCATCTCGCTATCCCACTGGGATTATCATATTACATATATTGATGTAATATATTAATATTGATTCAAAGCGAATAACGCTCACAATAAATGTTATAAAATATAAGTAATTAAAATATATAAACTTTTAAAAAATATTAATTAAAAAATGCCATATTTTCATTTGCCACTGTTTCCTTCCCGTGGCACATTTACCCCTCAATTACGTGATCCGAATTTTTACTTCGAAGGGACAAATCTGTATCGCAAGTAAATACGTGATACTATTATAAATTTTCCTGAAATTCTGTTATATTTTGAGTAACGTTGGTATTTCCGGAAAAAACAGAATCTTTACTAGCGCGTTTTAAATATTTTATAAGTCCATACATATATTTTCATAAGAATTACGTTAGCTACAGATGGAAGGACGAAAAAAAAAACAAAAAGTAATTTAAACTTAATTTATTAATTAAAAAGTAATTTCAATTCACACCTATCACTAAGGATTACAACCTACCCAATAGAGTAAGGGGGACTCTCTACTGAGTAGAGTAGGGGGTAATATAAGGTACAATATTAATGAGTCTATCTAATATATCAAAAAACCGGCTTCACGCTGTATCCCGCACACAGAAGGGTAGGCAGAGGGAACCTTGTGTTAAGACATTCTGTTCCCCAATTTTCGGTGAATTCTGGAGGCATTGCGTGTAAAGTAGCGGAACTAAACGCCGCACAACCAGTCGATTTTACAGTCACGCTTTGTGCCCATTGAAGTATAAATATTTAAAAAATGCCAAACGTCTTGGAAATCATCATTCGTCCCAGACTTCCGCTTTATATATTAAAAGTAAAAATAACATTCGTTTCAACTGATACTAAAGCTCCTTTGACATCTTAGAAAGCGACTTGACGGTAACTGACTTCCATAATGAAGTCAGTTTTATAATGAAGACCTTAAATATATGAAGCATAAATAAGCCTCGTAAATAATATGTTTAAGTTTTTTATTTAGGTACGTGGCAATCATGACCGCCTGAATGAATGGTTATGGGTTCGATTCCTAGACAGTGATTTTCTTTGTTTTGCCGCTCTGTTAAGATAAAGTAAAATCTTGTAATCTCTCGTCCCTTATATTTGTGGGACATGTAAAGCTGAGAAAATGAATTAAGTAAGTATTTTTGCATTTTGGACAAACAAAATGTGTTATTGAATTTCATCGCCTAATACAATGTCTAACTAAATATTAAAAAAAAGTTAACGAAAACGGTGAAACGTTGCATATATATATATTTTTCGAATTACCTGTAATATGGAAAATAATATAAAAAAATACGTTTTCATGTATTACAGATAAAAATATTTGTTTTAATAAAAAAATTAACACAGCAATATCGAAAGAAATAAAGATAATTTAAACTTTTTGAAGACTCCTCCTCTCCAAATATTCATAATCTTCTTAATTCGTAATTCTAATGGACTTTTGTCGCATTTCGTGATAAGTGTTTGAATAGGGGGAAATTAAAAAAGGGCAACCGTCTCATTAAGGTTGCTTTATGTAAATAAGTCAAGCTAGTGAAAGTAATAAGTAATCTTCAAAGTTTAAATGAAAAGTTATTTAAAATACAAATAATTAAGATATATTCATTTGTCACGTGCGTTTTGTTTATCTTCGCAACATATAATAAGCACTCCCAAGAGTAAAATTTGTGCTTAAAATTATATAGTGCCTTTGGAAATGGCCACTGCGTCACATACGAAAAATATTAATTAAAATTTTCAAACATTATTCATCTATATATATAAAAGGACTTGTCCTCACTGACTGAGGTAAGACGCACGCACAGCCGTAACCGCTAATGGTAGAAACGTTAAATTTAGACAAAAGTTTACTTTTGTAATCTGGACATCCACTAAGAAGGGATTTTGAAAAATTTTAACCCTAAAGGGGTGAAATAGGGGTTCAAAGTTTGTATAGAAAAAATTTTAAATCGGCACCGATTTTTATAAAATTTGAAATTTATATTTTTAAAAGTATTTAATTGAACACGTATTTCATCGTTTTCTAGAATTCTCCCCCTAAGGGTGCAAATAAGGGGTTAAAAATTTGAATAGGTTTTTTTTAAATCGTCACCAATTTTTATAAAATTTGATATTTAGACTCTTAAAAATATTTAATTGAACATATATTTCATGGTTTTCTAGAATTCACCCCCTAAGGGTGCAAATAAGGGGTTGAAAGTTTGTATGGAAAAATCTTTAAATCGCCACCGATTTTTATAAAATTTGAAATTTAGACTCTTAAAAATATTTCATTGAACACATGTTTCATGAGTTATTAGAATTCACCCTTAAATACGCAAGCGAAGCTGCGCGCGTCCGCTAGTTAAATATAATAGTTGAGCATTATTTTTTTAAAAGCTTTTATTTAACTTGCAATGTATGTATGTGGGTTCGGGTGAAATCTTGGAGCTCAATTTTGAAGTAGATATCGTCAACCGATTGAGCTGAAATTTTGTATACACGTTTACTTTGGATGACAATGCACGATAAAATATGTGACGTCACTCTAAATGTAATATGGCGGACCATGCAAGATGGCGGAATTGTTATTTTTAATGTACTTCTACAATATGGGTATCAAATGAAAGGACTCGTTGAGAGCAACTCGAAAAATAATGTGATGTCATTCTAAATCCCAGAAGGAGGATATCGAAGATAGCCGAGTATCTATTTGGTCTACTTCTACAATATAGATATTAAATGAAATGGGTCGTTGACCGTAACTCTAAAATTAATGTGACGTTATACTAAATCCAATATGGCGGAACATCTAAGATGGCGGAATAGTTATTATTTATGCACTTCTGCAATATGGTTATCAAATGAAAGATCTTGCCGAGGACAATTAGAAAAATAATGTGACATCACTTGAAATCCAATAGAATTGACACGATTCAAGTTTTTTATGCTTTCATATAATGAAAGGTATGTTCGAACGATTGAGCTGAAATTTTGTATACACGTTTGGTTTCGATGACAATGCACGATAAGGTTTGTGACTTCATTCTAAATACAATATGGCCGACCATCCAGGATGGCGGAATAGTTATATTTTATGAACTTCTATAATATGGATATCAAATGAAAGGGCTTGTTGAGAGTAACTGGAAAAATAGTGTAACGTCATTCTAAATCCAATATGGCGAACCATCCAAAGTAACAGAATAGTTATTTTTGATGCACATGTACATTACGGATATCAAATGAAAGGGCTTCTTAAGAGCATCTTGAAAACTGATGTGACGTCATTCTAAATCTAATAAGGCGGACTATCCAAGATGGCGGAATAGTTATATTTAATGCACTTCTATAATATGGGTATCAAATGAAAGGGCTTCTTAAGAGCAACTTGGGAAATAATGTGACGTCATTCTAAATCCAATATGGGGGACCATCCAAGATGAACGAATAGTTATTATTTTTGCAATTCTGCAATATGGATATCAAATGAAAGGGCTCATTGAGAGCAACTCGAAAAATAATCTAACGTCATTCTAAATCCAATATGGCGGACCATCTAAGATATCCGAATAGTTAATTTTAGTCTACTTCTACAATATGGATATCTATTGAAAGGGCTCGTTGAGAGTAACTCGAAAAATGTGACGTTTTTCTACATCCAATATGGCGGAACATCTAAGATGGCGGAATAGTCATTATTTATGCACATCTGCAATATGGGTATCAAATGAAAGGGCTTGCCGAGAATAATTAGAAAAATAATATGACATCTAGTGTGAGAAACCTTCTTCCTCCTGGCATTAATCCCGGCTATTGCCAGGGTCTGCCTTCCTACTCAACCTACCCCACTTTGCGCGGTCTTTTGTGTCCTCGGTGGTTAGACCATTGGCACTCATATCCGGCATCACGACATCCAACCAGCGCTTGCTTGGGCGTCCAGGAGGTCTCACTCCAGGAACTGATATAGCAAGGCACTTGCATCCGATATAGTTCTTAGACCGGCGCGTAACGTGGCCAAACCATCTCAGGCGGCGCTCTTGGAGCTTATCCGCTACGTCACGGACCCCAAGACTACCTCGAACGAATGTGTTGCGTATGCGGTCAGACCGCGTTATGCCGCACTTCCACCTCAGCATCTTCATTTCCGTGACGTGAAGCTCCTGAGTGTGGCGAGATAGTGCTGGCCAATTTATCCGGCCATGGACATCGTGATCGATGCCTCCAGACTCGTGCATAACGGATCCAAGGTACCTGAACTTTTCTGACTTAACGGCTGGCTCAGGACCTATAAGGATCGTGCTCGAGTCCGGGCTCCCGCAGGCCATGTACTCGGTCTTCGACACATTTAGTTTAAGACCGCCGTTCTCAAGCGTACCCTTCCAGAGGTTCACTTTACGCTCCAGCGTCAGTCGGTTCTCGTCAATGAGTGCTATGTCGTCGACATACATCATCAGCAATGGAGGCTGTACTACAATGAATAAGAACGGACTAAGAGTCGAGCCTTGGTGAATCCCCACTGTAATCGGGAAGGGTCTAGTGTCGCCAACACCATTCCTAACCATAGAAGCGGAATCGTGGTACATGTCTCTAGTGTGAGAAACCTAGACAGTGGTAACTAAAAAGTAAAAAATAAATTATAAGCAAAAAATCATTTTTAGAAAAAGCTTTTATTTAAAAGCCCTAAAAAGGAGAAAATAAAATTTGTCTTTTAAATTTTAACTATCAACTCGCGTTCGTAACTATCAGGTCGCGTTAATCAATATTTAATTAAATTCAAACTTTAAAAATTGAAACTTAGCAGATTTTACATAATTAAATTAGCACTAGTTTAGTTACACAAGTAAATAGCGCGACAAGCTTTTATGATCATATAAATTGTGTACAATGAGGTTATGAGTTGATAGTTAAAATTTAAAAGACAAATTTTATTTTCTCCTTTTTAGGGCTTTTAAATAAAAGCTTTTTCTAAAAATGATTTTTTTGCTTATAATTTATTTCATCTATATATATAAAATCGAAAGGTCACTCACTCATCACGAAATCTCAGAAACTACATGTGCTAGGAATCTGAAATTTTGCATAGGAGTTACTTATAGGACGTAGGTGCTCGCTAAGACGGGAATTTGCAATATTCGACTTCTAAGGGGTTGTTTTTGGGGTTGAAAGTTTGTATGAAACTTCATTACTACAAATGCTAGAAGTCTCAAATTTTGCATGGATGTCACTTATAGGACGTAGATACTCATGGAGATAGAAATTGATAATAACATAGTTCACGCAGGTGAAGCCGCGGGCGGGCCGCTAGTTACATATATAATTAAAATAAACATCTTACCTTCAATTTTAACATACATTCTATCGAAAACCAAATTTTCTATATATATATAAAATGTAGGGAAACTTACAAAGGAAAAGATAATAGCAAAGTTTCAATATAGTCGTAAATCACACATTGTCATTTTAACATAGTATTTTACGTTCGCGTTTAAGTTATTGCAAGGCGTAGTTCGCGGAGCGCGCCTCTAAGAAGCTTTTGTTCCAAGTTTTCAGTACAACTTCACTCCTTAGCGTTCAGCATTTGTTTTTCAATGGATTATGATATTTATTCAACAACGTTTACATTTTGAATAAACTTAAAACTACTTACGTTATAATAAAGTAGAACCTCTACAAATGTAAGCTTTTTATTTCTTTTTAAACTTTTTCTTTAGGTTGCCACATGCAGCTGGGTAGACAGAGAGAACTATTAAGACACTCCGTTCCCCAAATTTCGTCAAATTTTTGAAACATTGTGTGCTGAGTGGTGAAACTCAACGCCGAGCTTTGCCTTGTCACCAGTTAAACACCGTTAAATTAAAATATTAATAAACTAACGGATGCGCGCAGCTTCGTCTGCTTATTTGTACCTTTAGAAGTGAATTATAATAAACCATAAAACACTTGTTCAATGAAATATTTTTAAGTCAAAATTTCAAATTTTATAAAAATCGGTGGCGAATTAAAGATTTTTCCATACAAACTTTGAACCCTTATTTCATCCCTTTAGAGTTAAAATTTTTCAAAATCCTTTCTTAGTGGATGTCCAGATTACGAAAGTAAATATCTGTCAAAATTTCACGTTTCTACGCACAGCGGTTACGGCTGTGCGTGCGTCTTACCTCAGTCAGTCCTTACAAGTCCTTTTATATATATAGATAATATTTTTTTCCCAGGGTGGGGATTGAACCCACAAACAACGCGTTTATTCACACACTTGACCCACTGCGCCACAGCGCCCTCAACTTTGTTTGTTTATTTATACATTTCATTATATAACTCATTATAAATACAAAATTCATTTCTGGTCAGACATTAAAACAAAACAAAACGAAACTACTTTGACGTGAAAGCAATAAAAAGTTTTAAAAGTTTGGAAAGCCCATATATCAAAATAGATATACTCGTAGAATGAAAGATGACTGGGATGAAAGTTGTAATTAAATTCATATCAACATTCATCATACTCTTAAGCTAGCTATTGAATTTGTGTTTAATGGTACGTGTCTATGGTAGATTTTATATTTTAATAATAATCACAGCTTCTTTTTCTATCTTCGATTTTTTGTAAACTTTAATCTATCTTAGTCAATTAATATCTTTTTTTACTAATCTATATCTATATATATAAAATCGAAAGGCCACTCACTCATCACGAAATCTCAGAAACTACAAGTGCTAGGAATCTCAAATTTTGCATAGGAGTTACTTATAGGACGTAGGTGCTCGCTAAGACGGGAATTTGCAATATTCGACTTCTAAAGGGTTGTTTTTGGGGTTGAAAGCTTGTATGAAACTTCGTTACTACAAATGCTAGGAGTCTCAAATTTTGGATGGACGTCACTTATAGGACGTAGGTACTCATGGAGACAGAAATTAATAATAACGTAGTTCACGCAGGCGAAGCCGCGGGCGAGCCGCTAGTTATTTATATTTGCTAGTGCATGAAGAATGTTTTATATTGTTTTATTGCTGTATGCGCGATAAAGCTTATCTATAAGAAAATAAACGAAATAAAACAATAATTAATTTTGCTTATTTAAAACAAAAGTTGTAGCTATTTAAAAAAATCGATAATTTAAAATTATTAGTTATATTTCTGATTTTATGCAGAATACGATTACACTACTACATTTTTTTTACTTTAACTAGACATGTATAAAAATACTACTTTTTTTTATTAGCAAAATATTGATATCTACAATTTAGGTATAATATATCTACTTTTATATTTGTAGAAGCCAGATTTCTTTAATTACCTCTTAACGTTGCCAACATAAAAATAGCATTTGAAGATACCAATTTTTCTCATTAAAAAGTCATTAAAAGCTTATTCCTTTCTGAAGAGTTTCAATGTAGAGATCTTTTGGGATCATAAAAGCCTTGAAGCGAGGAATAAATTCACACTTAAATTTTCAAACGAGCCGCTGGCAATTTGTGAGTTGTCAGCTTATGAAGGTATTTAATTTTCTTAAAATCGAGATGTAATAGAAGAATTTTACTTTTAAACAAAAGCCTCAAATCATCTAGTAGCGTAGGCAGAAAGAGCTTTGTGTTAAGACACTCCGTTTCCTACTTTCCTCCGGAACTCAACGTCGCCCTTTGCCTCGATATCAGAGCGAACAAATGGGAATATAAATTGATATATTAATAAATAATAATTCATTCCCCGAGTGGGAATCAAACACATGTAATTATTTTCTTTATTGTTCATGAATACTTATAGAACATCGTTATATAAATCGGTGTTAGTAATTTGCAGTATTTTAAAAATTTTAACTTTAGAATCTAAAGTAATAATAGAAACAACTGACAAATTTACATATGTAAATACATACCAGTATATAAAATAAACAAGATATAAGATAGAATCAAATCAGCTTCACGCTGTATCCCGCACACAGCAGGGTAGGCAGAGGGAACCTAGTGTTAAGACACTCCGTTCCCCACGTTCTGCCTCGACACCAGAGCGAAGAAATGAAAATATAAACGTAAATAAATATTTCACTTCCACGAGTGGGGGTCGAACCCATAACCATCACGTTACAACCACATCCTTGTGCCGCTGCGCCACGACGGCCTCTATAAGATAGAAAATTAACTTAAATCAAGTTGATATTAAAACTATAAGCGCTCCCCGCAACCTGAATAGTTCTCACTGAAATTGAATGAGTTCGTGTATTCTTTATTCTGCTAAGCGGCGAGCTCTAGGAGCTCTAGTATCGGAGAATAGCTTTTGTCTCGTCCCTGCCAACCACACAAAGCCATTGTTAACTCAGAACGGAACAAAACAGAGATGATCTTACAAAGTTAAAAGTATTGTGATTTATAGAAGTTTTGAATTCTTATTTTAATATAATTGTTAAAGTTTTTTGTAAATTATCCATAGCTGTTTTATGGACAAAAATAAACAAGAGTAAACAGAATATTTTGAATTTGAATAAAACAATCACACGACGTATTAGTAGATATCTGTAGATATATGTAAATGTAAATATAATTATATTATAGGAATAGATGGAGAAATCTCACAATCAATGACCACGACTACTCCGACAGGAGCTAAGAACTAAGAAGAAGAAGAAGGAACTAAGAAGAAGAAGAAATATAATTACGTACCTCTATAAGTAAATCCTATGCACCTATGCAGGTTTGAAAAGCAAAATGATGAAATACAATTAGTTGTGCACATCAGGTTTTTACAGAATTGTGATGGCTAGAACAGAAATAAGGTTTTCGTACGCATCTTAATATTGGTTGTGAAAAAATATTTACAAAATATGTTGTTGCAAAGTTTTTTATTTCCAAGACATTGCATTTTTTACTGAGATTTTAGGGTTCCGTACCTCAAAGAAATCTGTCCACATGCCTGTCCGTATGTCTGTGAAGACCATTCGTCCCAAAACGCATCCATCCATCCATCCATCACCCTTTCAACCTGCATTTCTGGACATAGGCCTCCCCTAATTCTCGCCACTCCGTCCGGTCCTGCGCCCTTTGAATCCAGCGGATTCCCGCTGTCTTCTTAAGGTCGTCGGTCCACCTGGTTGGAGGGCGGCCTGTGCTCCTTTTGCCGAGACGGGGTAGCCATTAGAGGACCTTTCTTCCCGGCCGGTCGGCCCTCCTGACAATATGGCCTGCCCATTGCCAGTTCAATTTGCAGATAAAAACGCATGCAGGTATCAAATTATATAGAGATACTAGCAGCCCGCTCGCGGATTCACCCGCGTTAACTATGTTATTATTAATTTCTGTCTCCATGGCTACGTCCTAGTGACGTCTATGCAAAATTTGCGACTCCTAGCATTTGTAGTTACGAAGTTTCATACAAACTTTCAACCCCAAAAACAACCCCTTAGAAGTCGAATATTGCAAATTCCCGTCTTAGCGAGCACCTACGTCCTATAAATAACTCTATAAATAACTCGAGATTTCGTGATGAGTGAGTGACCTTTCGATTTTATATATATAGATTTTACAATTAATAATAAGTCCATATGGTCTATAGAATAACACGAGCCTACATAAAATAAATAACAAAGAACATTATAATATACCTATAAATGGAAATAGAATCCGCAAACATAGGATATACCTGCAGTGAGGTTCTATCCAAAAGGGCCATTACTTTCTAGTTTAATACGATATCTGCTCAAATAGAGAACTAACTTATCTGTTTTAGTTAGAAAAGGTTAATTGAGCCCAAACTTATGGGACAAATTTGACGTGAACGTATCCTTTACTTTACTTCATTAGGTGAGGATATTTGAGGGATTTGTTGACATTTCTGCGGATCTAAACTCATTTAAGAAATAAAATTAAATCAAATTGTTAATAGTATACTAATTAATTAATATCAATAATTTTCTGATATTGGGAACAAACCTAGTTTATACATTCACTATTTCAGGAATTTCAGGTTGCGCTATAAATGTATACAGTAAATACCATTTGTGGTTATGTTTGTATCAAAACAAGAATGATATTAACAATTATAAATAAGAATATATAAAATCATTACAATATTAAACAAAATTAATTTGTCGCTGAATTAGTTGCTGACAATCAGCCGTATAGGTAGGTACGAGTATATATGTTTTGCCTTCAACAATATAAGACATTTGTTATATACTACATAAGACATTTGTTATACATAACAAATGTCTTATATTTAAAATGTCTTTAATTACATTTGTTATATATAACAAATGTCTTATATTTAAAATGTCTTAAATTACATTTGTTATATATAACAAATGTCTTATATTTATGAATTCAAAAAAAATATGACGCCGTACAAATGAATGCCTAATAAAGAAATATAAAGATACTGAACAAAGCCTTGTACACTGTTTATTGCGTCTGTCACGATACAATACTATTTGTCTTCGTTAACGACAGTATTTTCGCAAATTCTTTTACCATATTTTTTTTTGCCTAAATATATTACAGAAAAGGTATTATTATTTTATTTTTCTTCTCTTTTCCTTTTCAGTTTTACGCTGTATCCCGGATATAGCAGAATAGGCAGAGGGGTCTTGGGAACCCGTTGCTAAAACACTCTGTACCCCACGCAGAAATTTGGAGGCATTGCGTGTTAAGTGGGGGGAACTCAACGCTATGCTTTGCTTTATTCGAATAATTCATTTCCACGAATGATAATCGAACCCACACCTATCGCACTTATATTCACACTACTATAGTTCACCACGATAGCCTCAAACGACATGGGCCATCATCAGATATAGGAAATATGAAACACCCATAATTTTTTTTATTGGCTTTTCAACAAACAATAATCTTAAAGTTACATACATTTCTAATTACAGCCTACCATTACAAAACTCATAGACATTACTTGTATTTATTGCTTCACTCGTAATCCTGTCAATTGAAACGACCTATCTCTTTCAAAGTAATTCAGAATTTAGTGCAGTAATGCTATCAATTCCCCTAAAAGTCCGATTTTCCCCAAATCGGTTCAATTAGAAAGAAAAATGTCGACTAGCCAAATTGAACCTTAAGCAATCTTTAATTATATTGAAGCATAAAAACGATAAAATCCTAAACATTTAATAAGCGATACCTGGGCCAAATGGCGGAAGGTCAACGGTTTGGTATGATAGCTGAGGCTGATATACAAGAGCATGATCTGACTGGTTGTTTTATACGGCAGCGAATGCTGGCCAGCCCTAACTCGGCACACTCAGGAGATATCACATCATGGAAATGAAGATGCTGAGGTGGATGTACGGCATTACTTGGTCTGACCGCATAGTCTGACCGAAATAGTACAGCCACGTTGCGCGTATTAAATTTATAGTGTTAATGGTAATTAAATAATAAAATATACATATATAATATGTTACTTGTTCTATATACTTCGCTCTGGTATCGAGATAAAGCGCGGCGTTGACTTCTGCCACTCAACACACAATGCCTCTAGAATTCAGCAGAAACTGGGGAACGGAGTGTCTTAACACTAGGTTCACTCTGCCTACCCTGCTGTGTGCAGGATACAGGGTGAAGCTAAATTTTTAAGATCGATAAATTTCATACTGTAAATGACAAACGATAATAAACGACTGAACGTATTCAACACACACATTGCACAGAATTGAATAAATTATAGTTCGTCGATCAAACGTCAGCACTGAACCATCGCCAATGTTCACGACGTCAGGGAATGCAATCAACGATTTATAGCCGCTTGGATTACTGTTATTTATAAGGAATAATGTAGATTTCTCATAACTCTCAAGTATTTTTATTAATTAAAGATATTTAATATTCTATAAACAAGTATTTGACTATGAACAAAACTGACTTTCACAATCCCCCAATCCCCACTTTGTGTCTGCTCCAGGGCAGGCACATGTCACTCGGGATATAGACTACGTCCAGAGGGCCAACGCCCTGATGCTGTTCCCCAGCACCAGAAGAAAGGAGCTGGACGAGAATGCTTCAATGTCTGGCTCTATAGGGAAGCAGATTTAAAAATAATTACACGTACTTTGGAGCTATCCAAATAATTATAATGTATTATTTCAGTGCAACATAGTTGGGTACATATTTCGTGTAGGTACGTATTTTTGTTTAAGAGAATAGTAGGTATCCTGTTGTCTATGATTTCTTTCATTTAAGTATTCTGTTGTTTGTGTCTTTTGTTCACATATTTATAGATAAGTTGTTTTTTTTTTTCAACACAATCGAATATCCTTATGGGAACTACGAAAATTTAAGGTTTTAATAAATTCCACATTATTAATCTTAAATTTGTTGGCAAACATACATTGTATATTAAAACAGAAACGTAATACAGTGTATCAAGTAAATAATTCAGTAGTTAAAGCGGACGAAGCCGCGGGGAGGTCGCTAGTAAAATATAAAACATCAACCAGTTATTAGGACTTTGAACACAATTCCCAACATTTCATTCAACATATATTTTAAGCTTTAAGTGCCGTAGATAATATCTATATTTACCGATACTTGTTCATCAAACAAAATAGCCTTTCGATAGTGGATTAGCTGATAAAATTTACTGATATTGAGCGCTTAAAGTCGAAAAATCATACTAAAATAAAACATTAATGTGTAATGTTTTTATTATGTCATACAGTACCACGCTGACACCATGTCACCACCGCCACCACGAGTCAACACCTTTATGACCGCGAAGAGTAATTTTTCTGTTGAAATAGATAACATTTCTAAAGTGTTCATAATAACACAATTTCTAGTGGGCATCAATCGATTATCAGTGTTGGGCTGCAGTGCTGCCAAGCAATATTTTACAATTCCAATAGCGGGACTCATCACTGGTTTCTACTTATTCTTATACTACTATACATTTAATAATTTTTCAGCAGTCATATTACTATTTCTTGTGGTCATAGATTTCATTGAATATACGTTTTGCTCAGTTCTGTGTTATATATTTCATAAGAAATTGATCAATTTTTATTTGGAGCTGAATAAATTTGATAAAGAAACTGGATTTCAGGAAAAAAGAGCTAGAAACAATAAATATTATATAATTAACTTTATTCACGTTTCTATAACAGTCTGTTTAGTCATAAATTTCCACTTCCAAATTCCATATCATGATTTTTTTGTATCATGTCTTTGGATTCTATTAAAAACTTTTCGTAGTCTAGAGTTAAATTATTTCACCCATTTATTTATTTTGATTATTCAACGGCTGAAGTATATATATAGATATATGGCAACATCCTATCCTGAATATAATAATGGCAAAAAAAGTCAGGACGATAAAGACAATGTGAAAAAATATGTTGACATGAACAAAGTAACGGAGTTCTACAACAGAATTATAATCGCATTTGAATATTTAAATGAAGCAATTAGATGTCAGGTAATCCAAATATTTTCAATCCTAAGACAAATATACATACAATGTTTTTGTTGTATATAAATAATAATGAATTGCGAAATATGTTGCTAATTGTAAAACTACAAAAAGGGCTCAACTAATTGGATTTTTTTTCATATTTTTGTCAAATATAAATGTAAATAAATATTTCACTTCCTCAAGTGGGGATCGAACCCATAACCGTCGCGTTACAGTCACACCCTTGTGACGCTGCGCCACGACGTCAGTTTTTGTTAATTACGCTTAAATAATATTAAATGAATATTCGTATAGTAAGGGAGTGCTATTCTATCTCTCTCTTTGTCTTTTTTAAGTATAAAAGGATCTTTATCAGCTAATCCATTATCGTTACTTGGAAATAAAAGTAAAAAAATATTTTTATCGCCAATTAACAATTAAAAATGTTTTACAGATGCTTCTATTGATCATAACTACATTTAGTACCATACTGTGCTTCTCATTTCTAGTAGTAAAGACCATCATATCTGATGACGTAAGTAAGCAATTAAAGAAATACTTTTTAAAAAATATACCTCAATAAGAACAAAGAAAGAAATATTTCAGTTCACGTCAGGACTTGTATTTAGACATATATCTATATGTATAATCGATCTAGGACCATTATTAACCGTATGTGTATACGCGGAGGGCATTTGCAGCGAAGTACACCAACTCAAAGAGTACCTGACGATTAGAATTTTTGAGAATACTTTAGGTTTGTATTGCTTTTTTTATAAACTTGCAAATATTTTCGCTATTTTTGTTCAACTAACAAAAATAACTTAATATAATCACTTTTATTAAGAACTTATTAAGCTGAATGATAGCTTCAACGTATTTTTTTTTCAGTTTCACGCTGTATCCCGCATGTTGCAGGGTAGGTAGAGAGTCTAGTGACACTAAGACATTCCGCTCCCACATTTCTAGAGACATTGAGTGAAATATATTTAATATGTCTAATACATATGTTATACTATACTTCATTACGTATTTATTTGTTTTTTTCTTTCAGATAAATCAAATCGCAGTTCTGCGCGTACTTTTCTTATGCTCATTGAAAAGCGAAACCTATCATTTTCTCTATTTGACATGTTCCTCGTAGATATTTCCCTGCCTTGCAAGCTTACGGCAATTTGGCTTACATACCTAGTTATGATATTGCAATTCGATAAGGTAGTAAATTCTGATCCTAAATAAATTAGTTTCATGGGTACCTTTATTTTGGTGTTTCATTTGTATATCTGTCCAAATAAATCATTTAAAACTATTTAAGCCCTCGTGTGGCTACGTCCGCTTGAAATATAGACATTCGTCTATTTATTAAAAGACAAAACCTGCCAAGCGCTAGTCGGGCTCGCCCACCAAGGTTTCTTTATCAATTTCAGGATTGTGATTGGGAAATACCTTATAGGTTTTGATGATACGGTAAATAAAGTTAACAAATTTAAATTTGCGGGTATATGAACTTAATTTGCGTATATAATGAACTACAAATATATTTTTTTCTGTGAAATATCTATATTTTTTTAACTTTTTGGACCCTTGACGTCGGACGATATTATTTTTCCATGTCCCTGAAACTCGAATAATATAAACTCAGACTTATATACATTATAATAACTTTTTGTACATTTCACAAATTAACCTATTTTATATTATTTAAAGTTTCTGTCGACCCAATCATAAAGCTTACATTAACATAAAATTCCTTGAAATTTATAGATATAATTGTACTACAAAACAAGGTCTATTTAATTAAGATAAAGAGCCTTTTACTTCCCAATAAATAATGAACATATAGACAGCATGCATAAAATATATAAATAATTGTAATGATAAAATACTATTAAGAAAATGAGCATTCAGACCTTTTAATAGAAGTCGTACGATGTGAGTGGTTGATGAAGTACTACCGCTTGTTTGTGCTTACTTGTTTCCTTACAAAGATGACGCAGCCCCTGTGTCAAACTAATAATTTCGTAAATAAAAAAAATACAAACAATAAAAAATTTAATTTGGATTTCATATCAAAATTTTTCATATATTCTGAGCTTGTATTTGGCGTGTACAGAATTTCCATGCTTAATGTTGCTATCAATAAAAGAAATATATTTTTTATGAGATGCCATTACATATTTGTTAATATACTGTTTCTCTTTATTATATTCCGAATAAACGCTATACTAATTACTAACTTACTTCGACTTATTGATTTCACTTATTTCACAACTTGTGCCCTTTTAGGTAATGTTTTACACAGACGACTATATACGTTCTATGACGAGCTCCAGAAATTTGATGTAGAATTTAAATTTAAAGCAACTAAATATATATATTTGTTTATTTATCAAGTTATATTATTTCTTCTAATAGGTTTCATATTTATAATAAGACATCACACTTTTGAAAGATATACTATAAACGATTTATATGTATTAGCTCTAATAATATTTAATATATTGGAATTACATTATCAAGGACACATGCTTAGTCTCGTCATACCAAGATTAAAATTTATTACTAAACATATTCAGCTCTTAAATCCAAAAAATCCATGTGTGGTCGAAACAAGTTATTTTCAAAAATATGATCTCAGAACTAATATGAACTTAGCCCCAAAAAATACTATTCAAAATCTATCTAATATGTATAACAAAATAATATATATACATGACTGCGTTGTAAGTGCGATTAAATGGCAAGTACGTGTCACTAGTTTTATTATATTTGGTATGTTAATTGTTGATTATGAAAATTATCAATATCTATTAGTGAATGAAAAAGAATTAAAAAATGATATCTAAAATTTTATCTAATTTAAAATTAAATAAAACTATACCATAGTCCATATCAACAAGATGTTATATTTTACAGCTTCTGGTTCTCCTGACGACCACGTTTATTAAAACGTTGATATTGTGTTATTTTTCATTTAAATATCTTTTAGACGGACAGGTGAGACCAATTCTATTTTAAAATGTAATATATCATAATCTGGTTTGAATATTAATATAGATAAATAATTTGTATGAACCAAATTGACCTTCTATGTATTTTTCAGGTGGCTATATCATTTTTTTTCTATAATATAGCGTTCATTCTAGTCCAGTTGCTACCCTTATTCGTACCATGTGTATTTGCAGACCGAGTGGGCGTTGAAGTATGTACACTTAAAGAAACTCTAGCCAGTAAGCTGTATGAGAATGCATTAGGTACTCATTTTACATTAATTTTGTTTATATTTTTTTTTCATTGACAATTACCCTACCCCCCACATAGTTCATTATATCTTTCCTTCCACTTTTCAGGATAATCTTTCATTTCTTATCATTAATATTTTGCATTGTATTTCCTTTTCTAAACGTGATAATGGATGATCGAAAATACTTTCTTCAATTCAATTTTTTTGTTACACTTTTATATTTATTGACACCTTTGGCTTTTTTTATAACATTAGTTTCGACTTTCATAGCATACATTTTTGGTCGCAAACCAACAAATTCAGAAAATATTTTACCATTGTTTTCATCCTTAAAATAACCTATTTCATTTTTATTTACTAATGGATAATTATCCCGCGGATAGGTATCAAAATATTTCTAAGACTAGTCATTCGACTAAACTTAGAGATCTTAAAACTTAGAGATATTAAAAAATAATTCCAATTTTTTATCCTTTTCAGATAAATCAGATCGAGGTATTGCACGAGCTATGCTGTCACTAATAGAAACTCGCAATTTGTCGTTTTCACTTTTTCATATGTTTGACATTAATGTAACACTACCCTTCAAGTTCCTGGCTCTTTTAATAACTTATGTTATCATAATACTTCAATTCGATAAAGTTAGAATCCTCAGTTATTAGATTGCCTTCATGCTTATCAATTGTGACTAACTTCTAAAAATTAATAAAAATTGTTTTTTTATCACGTACAATTATGAATACATTTTAGTCCTAAATATTAATATTTTTATTATCTACCAAACCTCCACAATTATTTTTTTTAGAATTTATAATTTTAGACGTCGAAATCGTTTCCGCCAAAAAGTGTCATAAAGAAACAGTGCAAAGTGTGCGATGCAAAGTGTACAAAGATCGTAAAATAGTATAAGTTCAATAAAGAAAATACGTAACGTAAATTAATAAGTTGAGTTCCACCACTCAACACGCAATGCCTCCAGAATTCGCCGGAAAGTGGGGAACGGAGTGTCTTAACACTAGGTTACATGCCTATCCTGCTGTGCGCGGGATAGCCGAAGCTGTGAAATAAATGACAGCCTATTAAAGTAAGTTCCTAATGAGAAAATAATAAATAATTTATTAATATGTGGTTGTCCAAATGTAATACATATTGACGATTCGTCATATAAACACTATTATGGAAATGAAAATTTGAGTGATTAATTTTATATATTTGAGACTATCGTGGCGCAGTGGCAATTATGTGAATGTAAACGCGACTGGTCAAGGGTTCGATTTCCACTCGAGGAAATGAAATATTTATTTTAATTTATATTTTCATTTCTACAATTCGACGAAAGGTGGGGAACGGAAGTGTCTTAATGGGAAACGAGTGCCTTAACACTACCCCCTGTGTGAAATACAACGTAAAGCTAAAAAAAATAAAATAAAATGAAAAACAATTACAATAATTATTGCTTGGCGGCTACTGATACCATGAACCTATATTTTCAGTGCCAGCGCCGTTATGCCTATGTTGTCTTTATTTAATACAATATTCAATTCTTGATAAGAAACACTATTAAACAAATGAGTTTCATTGTAATTAATTGCACGCTATTCGATGCAGCTATAGAAGATACGAGTTGAAATTACATTACGTCATTGAAACATGTCTTCACCGGTGCTCGTCAATAATTTTGTGCTATCTAAAAATATAAATACAAAAATTCGTATAGACTTTATATCAAAATGCCTAATATATTTGGGATGTATATTTGGAATACATAAAATCTCTATTTTAAATATTACTAATAAAAAAGTTATATGGCTGTTAAGATGTTATTATATAATTCTTAATTTATTCCTTATGGCCATTTGTTTTAGAAGTTATCTACCAGTAATCATACTGTTTCTTAGATTTATTGATTTATGTCGGTTTTCACTGTGCACTTTCTTGGAAAACATCTTTCATAGAAGATTATATATGATTTTTGAAGAACTTAATCAATTTGATGATGAAATAAGATTAAATATATCTGATACAAAACCCATTTATATTATAAAAATGATTTTGGTGCTTATAATTTGCTTTTGTTTAAATTTTGTAACGTTCAGATTTGTAGGTGATTTCTTATCGGTTATATTCATTTGGACTCTGTTAACATTTGATGTCTTGCAGTTATATTACTATGGACATTTGTTCAGCCTCATTTTACGAAGAATAAAAATAATTACTACATATTTAAAATTAACTTGTCCTAAGCCCCAAAATGATTTATTTCTTTTATCCGACTTCTCTCAAAAAAATGTAATTTCGAAAAAGAAACAAAAAAATAACTTGTCATCTCGGCAGTTCAACTTACAAAAAATTACTTATATGTATAATAAAATAATTAGTATACATGATTGCCTATACAGTGCAACTAAATGGCAAGTATGTATCTTTTTACATTTTATAATTATTTTATATAACTTGGAAATAAAACTTTATATTCTTATTTCTAGCTCGTCATCCTGATAACAACAATATTTGTCAATACATTGTTGTTAGGCTACAGCTTGTCAAAAAAAATAATAAGTAGATCGGTAAGCCTTACTTTCAAAAAAATATTTATGTAGGGGATGAGGAAAGGCATATTGTTGGTAATAGAGTAAACGGGGCCTTAGCTGCATTGATAAGACATCGAAAGTCTTGCATTGCCGGTACCAACCCCGTGATGCAGCAGAGAAATGTGGGTATTACGCCAGAAGAATAAAAGAAAGATGAATGCATATGTGATCCAATAGTAAAGGTCATTTCAGCTGAGCGAATCCGCATAGAAGAGATACACAGAATTGCCAGCGAGAATGTCACGGTGAGAGAAAGAGAGACGAGAGAATGAGTGATGAAAGATTCCCCACTTAAAGAATGGCGTGTTAGGTAAAAAACACTTAGGCAGCAGAAGTGAATGGAGAAGATCTGGATGACCTGAACACACTATTGATAACACTAAAAGAAAGTCACGTAAAAACCATAAGGATCCCCCTGAGAGGAGGTATGAAGATGTTGATAACAGTAGACGAAGCAAAAGAGAACCATGCAGAAACCGTAGCATTTGATACTCTGTTCTCTCCTCGGGTGCCCCGCTAAGGATAAATCGTGAAGCTTCTATAAATTATTTTTTTAAGGTAGTAATACTTTCTGCAATATATTTTTGTACTTTTCTAAAATTTTTGTTTTTATTATTTTCAGTACGAAATGAAATATTTATATTTGAACGTCACATTGCTAGCAATTGAATATTTTCCTTTATTCTTGCCTTGTATATATGCAGGCCGAATACACGCAGAGGTGTCCACACTAAGAGAAATACTTATAAGCAGGCTGCATGGAAATATTCTAGGTATTGTTAATAAAACGTTTTTATAGTATCTAACTTAGCACCTTCTTCGGTTTTCGCTGGTCAAATAATAACTGTATTTTTAATAAATATATTATATAATAATTTGTATTTTGTAAATTTCAGATAAATCAAGCCGAAGTACGGCACGAGCTCTGTTGGGCCTACTAGACACTCGAAATTTAACTTTTTCTCTCTTTCACATGTTTGACATCGATTTAACTTTACCGTTTAAACTCATAGCTCTTATATTCACTTATCTTATAATAATACTTCAATTCGATAAAGTAATGAACTCTTAATTATACTAGTTGTTTTTATCTTAGTTTATGGAGAGGGAAGAATTGTATCATACTGGTACTTTCTATGCGTGCTCATACTTTTTTTATCACTATGTCACGACTTATGACGTAATACCTTTGTAAAAGTAAATAGAAAAGTATCTAGAGTTAGGAAATCAATTTATTTTATATAATTTATATTCATCATCATCATCATCATCGACAGCCATCTTTTGTCCACGGCCTTCCCCAATTCTCGCCACCACACTCGATCCTCAGCTCTTCGGACCCATCCGCTTCCCGCCAACTTATTTATGTCGTCGGTCCATCTGGTAGGGGGTCGTCCCACCGTGTTATATTGATTTATTAGTTTCTCAGACATCATATAAAAATTATATTGATTTAAGTATTATTTTAAGTATAAAAAAGGTTAGCTTTTACTTACGGCTTTACTTTTTTAATAAAATAAATAATACATAGATAATATCTGAATCGTAATTGTACTGTGTATGACCAGTGCTTACAAAGTTGTATGATGAACACTAGATAATAAAATAATTACATCAATCAGTGTTTTATTCGACTCGTGACATATTTGTTACTTTGTATAACTTTAGATATTTTGTAAGTATGTACTTACTTGAGTTTATATTTATAAATATAGTGTATATGATATATGTATATATGTATTTAGTTATGTTGCCTCATGGTGTGAGAACGGTACCGGTAAACGCCTAATCAGCGTTCGGCGTATGTAACGCGAATCCCCTCATGCCATGGGAAACAAACGTAGTGTTTTAGTTTTAATTATTACATATTTTATTCTTTAGTCGATTAGAGCATGCACTTCTGCTCGGTCGATTCACTAGTTAAGTTAATTTTAAGTTAGATATAAGAACATAAAACTCTGTTCTTATTTTAATTAAAACAAATTTAAATTTAACTTTCTTAGTTATTTTTAAAAGCCCACTCGCGCTCCCGTAAACATGTCTGGCGCAGCCGGCAGGATAGTTTCCATATAAAATACAGCCTTCATCTATAAATTACGCGTCAAAATCCGCGATAAGGGCTTGAAGGTCTGTAAGGAACTATCCCGAACCAAATAAATTTGACAGTACGTGAGGAGCCTGGAGCTGATGATGCAGACACCGAGGTGGTGAGTGGAATTTTTCACCTTCCTTGTATCCCGTTATAAATAAAATGAATTTCTTTTATTATAACATGGTCTGATTTTCTTAATATTTCGAATCAAAATCTTTGAAATATTATAGTTAAGTAGTAATTTTAGTTTTAATATTTCGAATCCAAATCTTTGAAATATTATAGTTAAGTATTAAGTTTAATTTTTTATTTCAAATCAAAATCTTTGAAATAATATAGTTAAGTAAAAGTTTAATTTTTTTATTTCAAATCAAAATCTTTGAAATATAATTATTACACATTTTTTTTAAGAATTTACTATTTAATTAAGAATCATTTTTAATTTTAGTAATATTTTAAGATTTTATAAAATAAAAATGGAGCATATAACTTTAATTTCCAATGAAATTTTAAAATTAATTTCACTTTTTGGTGGCGACAAACGCCAATTAAATTTGTTTTTAAGAAAATTTGAATACATGATTGATAAATTTCAAGGCAGTGATGCACAATATATGTACATCATGCATTCTATTAATAGCCGCTTAGTGGACAGGGCCGCAGCGCTTATCAGCGAGCGTGAGGATATTATTTCATGGTCGGAATTTAAGGATTTATTAATTCAACATTTTGGAAACCCGCGCAGTGAGGAGTGTATTGCGATAGAATTAGAAAATTAAAAAAAAAAAAGAAAAAAAGAGAGTTAAAATCAATTATATAACAATGAAGTGATTTTTTTTTTGCTAATTTCTTTTAATTTATACCAAATTTAAAAAGATACTGAGGAACTATTAATTTCTTAACATCCTTTCTGTTGCTTAAATAACTTAAAAAAAAAAGAAACGTAACATTGGTTTCCAAAATGATGGATTACAATATTAATAGTACCGAAATTTTATAAAACAATTCAATTATGATATAACCGCGAAAGAGAATAATTTTATTTATTCCATATATATTCTAAATGTCTATAGTACATTCATTAATAATTTTCGTTCAATACATATAAAATAAAATGCAATTGAGACTTCATTAGCTTTTGGTAAAATTTCTGTACTACATCAATCGATACTAAATTAGACAGAATTGTTATACATATTATTAGGTACAGAAAAACTTCATAGTTTAATATATCCTGTAATAGAAAGTAACTTGGTCAAAATAGAGCAAACTTTTATTGTTAAAGCATATGTAAAAGGAAATCAGATTATATTCATAATGGAAGTACCTCTCACAGATAATAATACATATAATTATTATAAAATTTATTCATTACTTATTTTTAATAAATTAAAAAAAATTACTTCTATTGTTATCCCTGAACATCCCTTCCTTATGGTGAAAGGTTCTAAATACTTGTCGCGTACGGCGCCGTGTCAGCATCTTCCCGGCGGTAACCAGTACTTATGCACTGAACATGAGTTAGTGCCATATGCTACTACAACGTGTACGCAACAATTAATGCAGTTCCAAGAAAACTTATCATACTGTATAAGTCGTGTTATAGAAATTGAACAAGTTAAAGCGCATCGCCTATCACCCGCTCGTTGGATAATATATGCACAGCATGAAATGGTAAAGAAGATATTTCAAATTATCTGTTAACAATTGACCCTAACTGTGAAATGCTACTAGGTGACCTTCATCTAATATATTTTCGGCATGTAATGG
This sequence comes from Heliconius melpomene melpomene, assembly GCA_000313835.2. Taxonomy (NCBI): domain Eukaryota; kingdom Metazoa; phylum Arthropoda; class Insecta; order Lepidoptera; family Nymphalidae; genus Heliconius; species Heliconius melpomene. The sequence continues at coordinate 303,454 of HE671269.1, forward strand.
AAGGTTATGAATACAAGGTCACGCCAGTTATTAAGTTCCCGAGATTAATCAAAACTATTCTTTAATTTGCTCCCCAATTGACATTAAAGGAATAAATCTGGATGACGTGAAATATCTATCCGCAGCTTTGAAGACAAAAAGTGTTAGTGAAAGTGAAAGTGAAATAGAGCCATTTATAAAAATCAATAGTGTCAGTGTCGGTACCCTAGTTTATATTTATATCTATCCATCAGCCTTTCGACGTCCACTGTTGGACATAAGCCTCCCCTAATTATAATTAGTTTTATATTAGTTTTATATTTAATATTAATTATTATAAGTATAATTTAGATTTAAAACTAAAATTTTACTTTTAATCGAAACCCTCAGAATCCAAAATCTTCTGAAGGTTTCGAACTTAAGGAGGGAGGAGTTATGTTGCCTCATGGTGTGAGAACGGTACCGGTAAACGCCTAATCAGCGTTCGGCGTATGTAACGCGAATCCCCTCATGCCATGGGAAACAAACGTAGTGTTTTAGTTTTAATTATTATATATTTTATTCTTTAGCCGATTAGAGCATGCACTTCTGCTCGGTCGATTCACTAGTTAAGTTAATTTTAAGTTAGATATAAGAACATAAAACTCTGTTCTTATTTTAATTAAAACAAATTTAAATTTAACTTTCTTAGTTATTTTTAAAAGCCCACTCGCGCTCCCGTAAACATGTCTATTTACTATTTTTTGTGATTATTATTATTATTATTTTTATTTCTTAGTTATTTTTCTCTATTGATAACTGCACTGTACTCTCTTCCCGATGTTTGACAGTCATCCACTTCCATTGGTTGGCTGGAAGAGATTTCTTTTAGAAATAAGCCCACCTTTGCTAATTAAACTTTTAATTTCGCATTTCTTATGTGTTTTTATGTGCAATAAATAATATATGTATATACTTTCATAATGACTATAGTTAAGTACGTAACTATGTGCCAGAGTTAGGAATAAATAGAATGTTAATTTAATAAATAAATTCACTACAGGTAAAAAATCGTCCAACTACTATCATTTCGTTGAAATGTGATAGTGAAAGATTTTTTAATTGTAAAAGGCAATGATACTGAAGTTGCACTAATTGCTCCGTTTAACTAAATTACATTACTTATAGAAAGTAATAATAGGTGTAAACAAGATAGGTAACGGTCTTGTAAATTTAATTAGTATACCTAATAACTTACAGAATACTTCTTCGAGCTTCTCGTTTTTTGAGTTTGATGTCAAGCTCAGTTTTTTTTTTATTTCATTTACAAGTAATACTAACTAAATATTTGGTAACATTGTCTGTACCAAAATAAGAAATATAGGTTTATTATTAATATTTTTTTTACAAAAATGTTTAAGTATAGTAAATTTTTCGAGCACTTGCCGCGTCACTAAGTCTCCACACGCAATGCCCCGGGAATTCAGCAGAAAATGGGGAACGGGACCGTCTTATGGGATAAGAAGAAGTATTACTAGGTTCCCAGGTTACCGACTAGGTTCCTAGGTTATCGGCTAGGTTCTCTCCCTCTGCCGATCCGGCTATGAAACGAAAAGTCATAGTCAAGTTTTTAATCATATTTTGCCGTAACTTATTTAATCATTTTATCTTAAGTATCCATCACTGGCCTCATAATATTATTGTACTCTCTTTGTTTATGAATAATGGCTTAATAAACATAAATCGGTGCCATAAAGCTAGATATTAGACGGCAATAGCCTTTCACGTGATTAATATTTGTAACAGATCGTTTGGCCACTGTGCTATATAAACGCGAAATGATAAAAGGAAAACCTTTACAGTATTCCTTACAGTATTACATAAATGATAAATTAAGCTAACTGAAATATTTTCGAGAATGTAATTTATATATATGGGTCATAATCAGAAAAGTGGACATTTTCGAATTCGTAACGTAACTGATAAGTAACAATACTGATAATGTTTGTTACGAAACTGATGTTATAAGGCATTATACACAACAAAATAAGAATATTATATGAATAAAACTATTGGTTTTTTTTATTTAATGAGACACAAATTAAAATTTTAAAGATTCAATCGTTGAATTAATAGATTATAAATGTAAGAAAACATAACAAAGTGACAATATTAACTATATAATAACGCTAGTTCGTAACGTAATAAACTTATATTTCTAGTTAGAAATCACAAAGTTAATGATAAAATTAAACCCACTTTAAAATATATCAAAATTTGAGTCGTTATCACGGGAATTAAGTTGAATTCTTTGTAAGTGTTTATTTCGCATATCTTCATTAATAGGATTGGTCTGTTTAAGACGTTCTCTATATTCTTTTTTGTCTATCAGCATTTTGACATTAGGAGCCATGACGCTTACTGAAAATAAAAAATAGTTATCAATAGGTATTTAATAATATTTCATGTATATTGTCTAGTACAGAACCTATTTGTTTTTAAATAAAAGCCTCACCCGCTTGAGCTACATATTTATTAATGCACTATCTCCAGCGAAAAAAAATTACAAAATCACAACTAATTTCAGGAAGAATAAAAAAATGTTTTTAACTAAATCGGTTAAGCCGTTCTGAGATAAGCGTGCACAAACACATTAAACAAACAAGCAAACAGACAAAAAACTTAAAAATCATTATTTTGGTACTTCACGTTATCAAAAGTCACTAATTATTTTTTTCATATGCCAGCATTTTTTTTATATACATAATCTTCCTATGGTAACGTAATTATGAACTAGGCTTCATATTTTCTCAGTTCCGTTACGTAACGAAATATAACAAAATTGAGAATAAAATCTGAGAAATTCTAACCTTTTTAAATATTTGCTCATAAGCCACGTGTTGCATGTGCAAGCACTGAAGTTCTTTTTTGAGATTTTGTAAAAAGACGCAAATAACATGAACAAGAAAACGAAATTATAGAATACTTACCAAAATAAAAGCCGTTTATAACCCTGAGATGTAATTTCACGCATTCCCTCTAAAACATTTGAACCCCTCAACTGCTGCGAGAACACTACTGGTTGTAGTTACGACAGCATTGACTTTAAGAATTATGGTGCCACAATAAAAAATAATATTAAATATCATTCAAAATAATTGCGTTCATAATTTAATTGTACGTTACTAGCCCTGAGTAACAAAAAGACAATATTTTGGGACAAATTTACTTAACTAATATATACTATTTACTAAATAATATATCAATAAAAGTAGTTCTATTTAATATTATGCATAATGTAAAGTAATATAAACACATCTGAAATCAAATAAAACCATAAATATTCGTAACAAATCTATTTTTAAAAAGTAAAGTGGTGAATGGGACACGAAAAATTGTATGGAAGCATTTTGAAAGGATTTTTGCAACTAACAAAAAATACTATTATTAGCCATAATACATTTAAAATATTACAAAAATCTTTAAGTTAATAAGTAAATTTATCTTAAATGGCAAAATATTTAAGCTATCTTTAAAATTGTATTTTTAAAACGCATTCAAAGTAGCGGGACAAGAAAAGACACAAAATGGTCACTTTTTCTGATTATGACCCATATATAAAAGGACATCTACTGACTGACTGAAGTAGGACGTGTAGAAACCTGAAATTTGGACACATGTTTACTTTCGTAATCTGGACATCCAATAAGAAATAAAACTTATTTAAATCGACACCGACTTTTATAAAATTTGAAATTCAGACTCTTAAAAATATTTCATTGAACACCTATTTCGTGGTTTTTTAGAATTCACCCCTAACGACCCAAATAAGGGGTTCATAGTTTGTATGGAAATCTCTTTAAATTGGTATCGATTTTTATAAAATTTGAAATTTAGAGTGTAGTGTGTTTAGTATTATGTTAATATTTTTATTTATCGTCGTAATCGTCCACGGAAACGAACCAGCATGAAATCACTAGTAAGTTAATAAACGAATAAGAAAATCGTAAATTTCTTTATAAAATAACATTTTATTATAATAGTCTACAAATACATAAATAAATATTGCATACGATGTGAACGCTAAGCGAAATCTACCTAGTTTCCGTTGAAGCGGTTGCGACAGTTCGAACAGTAATTACGTAGAAACTACGAGGCATTTAATTCGCTTACGTGTCGAATGTAGTTACTGGATTCACTTTAAAGTTCAGGAATATTTTAACTTTCAGCTATACTAGTTCTCCAATTAAAATTGTAGCATATCTTAGATAATGAACCACTTAGACCTAGTTCTAGTTGTGCTTTTCATCCTCATTCGGGGGAATTTTCATGATCTGGTGAAAAATGCTGTGATGAATTCCACCATACACACTATGTCAATTCGACATTGAGGCGGAGAATGGAGTGTCCTGATCCAAGTACGAGCACAAAGAAATAACGGATTGTGAATCAGCACAACATTTTATTGATTTTATAATAATCTTCATTCATCCACTTTGCATGAAGAGAGAGTGTTATAAAATTGGTAAATTTATTTATTTTTCGTATCATCGTAGTCAAATTATCAAATTATCGTAGAATTCATAATTCGTCTTTGTTAACGACAGTTCTGTATTCCGTAAAGCATCGCGGAACATTCATCACGACGAGGCCGTCTCTTCATGCGTCGGTATTTTGCAACCCTGAAAGAAAAATTACCTAAGCTCTCTAACCTTATTCTCAAGGGCCGTAAATATCTTTCCAAAATATTAATGCATTTTTAGTATTGCAAAGCCTTAGCCATTTATTTACCTGTAATTTTCTTTTATAAGGGCATGTTGACAGTGACTGATGGAACAATAATCTACAGAAGCTCTCAAGACATTTTTGCTTATATGATATATCTGATTGTTTATCTTTAAGTGTACCACATAATATATATTTTAATTATATATCAAGAAAAAGTAAACTTTAATATTTAATATTGTTTATAACTCTTAAACATATTTTGGGCCGTTGCGTTGTAGCAGCAGTTGTGGGTTCGATTCCCACTCGAGCAATTGAATTATTATTTATTAACATTTTCATTCCTTCGCTCTGGTAATTAAGCAAAGCATGGCGTGAGAAGTGAGGAATGGAGTGTCTTAACACTACCTATGTTCCGTCCTACCCTGCGATAAGCGGCATGCAAGCGTAAAGCTAAAAAAAAACATTGAATTATTTTACTAAAACAAATAGTTTTTAATGAAAACTTTCTACCCCATAACTCATATAATATATATAGCAATAAATATTAGGTTATATGCATTCATGCTATAATTATTTTTTACTCACCCATATTGAATTTCAAATATAGACTATCTACGTTAACGAAGCCAAGGCCGTAAGCTCGTATAACATGGAGCATGTCGTACGTACTCTTCGGTGTAAAAATTAAGGAAATATCACATGTTACATACTTTTACACGTGTAGAGACTTCGACAATGTTACAGAATTAATTATTATATGCTTTTATTTAGCTTACCGTGTTTGTGTCCGATTACTTCCTTAATTATACTTCTTTAATTCTTGATGCCACCGTGGCGCAGGTGCACATGCGTGCGATGGATTCTTTCGACTCCCATTCAGGGGAATGAAATATATAATATTTATATTTTACTCACTGTAGTAACGAGACAAAGCCCGGTGTTGTGTTCCACTATTTGAAATGCCTCAAGAGTTCGTCGGAAAGAGGGGAGCGGAGTGTCTTAACACTAGGTTCCCTCTCCCAACTCTACTATGGCAAAAAAACGTATTCACATGTTTTGATTATTACTATTTGTCCTGCGTTGACTATTCTAATTTATTAATCTGCTCCTTCATAAATATCGATGTCTAAAGAAATATGAAAGAGGGCATTGGAATTATCTACAAGACCAATTTTCGCTCTTTATGGGATAAATTATTTCCTCAATTAGTATTCTAGGAAGGTTTGCCCCTCTCCAGATCGACGTAGATCCAAAATCATTGATATATTCGAATGGTTTCTAGTGAATTTCTATTAGGCAAAAATTGTTATTAAGTTATAGGCAAGTTGCTATTTTAAGTTATAGCTTTTTCTTCATTTACACAAACATAACTTGTCGCATATAGCAGGGTAGGCAGAGGGAACCTAGTGACACGTTCCTTACTTTCCGCTGACTTCTAGAAGAATTCCGTGTTGAGTTGCACTGAACGCCGCACTTTTGACAATAATGAAGACCTAAACAATAATTATTCAGCAAAACCACAGAAACTATAAAGACAAATAAGGCGCTATAATCGTTGCTCGCCTAATGATATTTTACAGCCCATAATATGCCTCGTTTATGAAAGCGTAATTAAATTTTCTACTTCGCAAATTTAATATAATCCCTCCAGCGTGCTATTAGACACGTTTTATTACATTTTATTTTAGAGTACTATGTATATGAAAAATATACACTATCTAAATAAAATTGAAACTTTAATCATCGACAATAACTTATCTTAGAGTAGCAACAAATATTTCTCTAATAGCACGCCACTGAGCTCGATCTTTTCTATAGAATAAAAAAATCCGTTCAAGCAAATGGAGATTTTTGTCAAAAGAACTTCATTGTTAGGTACTCATATAGAGCAAAGTAAAAAATAAAAAATCAGCTTCACGCTGTATCCCGCACACAGCAGGGTAGGTAGAGGGAACCTAGTGTGAAGACACTCCGTTCCCTACTTTCTGCAGAATTTTGAAGGCATTGCGTGTTGAGTGGCAGAACTCAACGCCGAGTTTTGCCTCGACACCAGAGCGAAGAAATGGAAATATAAACGTAAATAAATATTTCACTTCCTCGATTGGGAATCGAACCCACAACCGTCGCGTTACAGTCGGCACGACGGCCTCATAAAATAAAAGCAACTTAAGAGAGAATATTCAAGTTAGAGTTAATGAAAAAGTAGATTATTATTTTTTCGTTAAAGAATAATTAATGTATAATAGGAAACACAAAAGACTTTTAGTTTAGTAAACAACACAAAGCTTCTCTGAACAATTACCAGTCCATGCAAAATGCTAGTCGACGCTAATTAACAGAGTAAAAGGTAATTGTTTGACTAACCAACCGTTCATGTTTCGATGTGAAACATAGTCCATATGAAAGTCCCAAATAGGTCTCTTTTAAGCCAAAATCAATCACAATGTCATCAACAATTTTCTTTTTCTCATATTTTCTAATTTTATAAAGTGGACACGAATATTAAAAACTAGCGGCCCGCTCGCGGTTTCACCCGCGTGAACTGTGTTATTATTAATTTCTGTCTTCATGACTACGTCCTAGTGACGTCTATGCAAAATTTGAGACTCCTAGCATTTGTAGTAACGAAGTTTCATACAAACTTTCAACCCCAAAAACAACCACTTAGAAGTCGAATATTACAAATTCCCGTCTTAGCGAGCACCTACGTCCTATAGGTAACTCCTATGCAAAATTTGAGATTCCTAGCACATGTAATTTCTGAGATTTCGTGATGAGTGAGTGACCTTTCGATTTTGTATATATAGATCACTACATTCTTGCAATACAAACTGACTTCAAAGATTTATTCATTCCCGACCGAATGGTTTTTTTTTGGTAAAGGAAAATGAACCCTATGAGATGGCAAAAGTGCATAGATAACAATGATTCATACTTTAATTAAATAAATATATTATATTAAAAAAATATTCGACTAATCCTTCAATACCAAACGCCGATTTCATATGTAAGGACCTAATATATACAGGTTATAAAATAATTATTTATATAAACGAATTCTATATATATATATATACGTAATTTCCTCCCATAAAGCCTTACACTCTACATATAAAACTATCTTATCAACGTGACAATGCCTTTATATGACATCCAATGAGACATCCAATTCTTCCATATAAAGCGATAAAGACGGGCCCAGATAGATCCATTCCTACTTATCCCACCATACAACTAGATCACTCTCATCTAATCTTAATTTATCTCCACACAATAAACCAATCGCTGAACAATGAACCGGCATGCAATTGCACGAGGTGAACTATCCTATATTCCATACAGTATATAATGGAATGACTGGGGTACGTCCAGGGAATAATCAATTTCATACTGTTTTAATGAACCCCTAGTTTATAGTGATTTTAGTATACATTATACCGAAATGGCAAAATGTGGGATTATTACGTTAAGCGAGATTACGCACGCTTACATTAATTTTACAATATTATTTTGTTACTTTATTAATTAACATACGCGCCTGTGTGCAGCCAACGTTCCAAGTTCCAAGTTGCCAAGAGTTCTTCATAACTCATAAGTCTAGGTCCAAGAAATTTTGCATATTTGTTAAAACCCTCTAGATTATGATGTATGTAAAATTCCAATAAATTATTTTAAACGGTTATTGATATATCAACGATAAAAACCGGCATTTTTGTGACTGACTCATTTACTTACCAAAAACATAATCTACTTCTAGATTATCTAGAAATTTCACATTTCATACCAAAGTAGACTAAGATAATTATTGATAATCACTATCAAAGAAAGTAGGAAAAATTATATTAGTTATTGATGGAATAATTTCTTTACAAAAAACTTATTTAAATTAAATATACAAAAACTTTAAAATATACAAAACAATATAAATTAGATTTATAATTTGCCACACAAAGTAGATTTATAATTTATAGATTTATAATATTAAAATAATTAATCATTTTCAAAATTAACATTCTCAAATCAGTTCAATTAAAATATTGAACTATTTAATTAATCTATATATATAAAAGGACTTGTCCTCACTGACTGAGGTAAGACGCACGCACAGCCGTAACCGCTGTGCGTAGAAACGTGCAATTTGGACAGATGTTTACTTTCGTAATCTGGACATCCACTAAGAAGGGATTTTGAAAAATTTTTACCCTAAAGGGGTAAAATAGGAGTTCAAAGTTTGTATGGAAAAAAATTTAAATCGGCACCGATTTTTATAAAATTTGAAATTTAGATTTTTAAAAGCATTTAATTGAATACGTGTTTCATCGTTTTCTAGAATTCTCTCCCTAAGGGTGCAAATAAGGGGTTGAAAGTTTGTATGGAAACATCTTTAAAACGCCACCGATTATTATAAAATTTGAAATTTTGACTCTTAAAAATATTTAATTACACATGTGTTTCATGGTTCTTTAGAATTCACCCCCTAAGGGTGCAAATAAGGGGTTGAAAGTTTGTATGGAAAAATCTTTAAAACGCCACCGATTATTATAAAATTTGAAATTTAGACTCTTAAAAATATTTAATTGAACATGTGTTTCGTGGTTTTTTAGAATTCACCCCCTAAATACGCAAGCGAAGCTGCGCGCATCCGCTAGTATAACTATAAAACTTCACAAAGAAATGATCATAATCACAGTATATTTTATTTCCATAATTTTGTTTCCGAATTCTGTTGAAGCTTAATGGTTGTGTAAGTTTAAGGTTAAATAGTGTATTTAAATAAGTTTATAATTTACTTTAGCAAATATGTGTTATTATTATGTATTTTAATATTTTATTTCCTTTTAAGGGAACGATGGGAATGACATTTTTTATTTTATTTACTTAAAAAGTCCCTAAATAAACACATATTAAAAAAAAAACATTTTGGTTTGCCTTTAATATTAATAAGCGAACTAAAAACGTGGCTCCAACTTGTCCATCAGAAATGTACATCGGTCACTTCTTCCGAGTAACGTGATCTGTCTTCGTTAACGACGCAGTCAGGGTCCACAGCGGCAGACATTCATCACTTGTCGTACATTGCCATGGCTAATTTTTGTGAAGGGAATGTGTTTTTAAGATGCTGTATCCTCTACATAGCAGTACGGCAGATGGAGCTTGGGAAACTAGTGTCTTACTTATTCTTAAGCCATGAATATATCTACGTTTTAATAATAAGTGCCTACTCTAAAACATAAGGAGAAGCCATGTTGAGTGGCGAAACTCAACGCCGCACTTTGATTTGATACCAGAGCGAAGAAATAAAAAAAAATGGTGCGGTGTCGTGGGACACCAGGTAGGAACGAAGTTCCTTCGGCTAATGTAGAATCGACACAAATTGCAAAAAAAGTCGTGCTCAATTTTATTTAGGTTTTCTTGATTTTTCTCTTAAATTTTGCTGATTACTTTTTATTTAAGTACAAGAAAGTATTTAGGAAATTCAGTATTTTAGGAAATAATAAATTACTTAAAATAAAAAAACATCGTAATTCAACTAAAAAAAGAAAGAGGGAGAAAGAGAAAGGTACACACTACTCGTCTGTGTATGCGACTGTCGCGCCTGCGCACGTCTCATTTAACGGTTTTATTCCACGCATTTTTCTTACGGTTTTACTATCACATTTTTTTCAGTTCGGTCACGCAGCGAAATCCCTATCCCTTCCAAGCCTGCCGTAAGGAACTTCGTTCCAAAAATAGGGGTAAAAAAATATTTCATTTCCTCGAGTGGGGATCGAACCCAGCCCTTTGTTGTGCCCCTGCAGCAACGACATTAGGTTTAGATTACGCGCCTAATTTCATACAAAATGCAGCGAAATCGATGCACAAATGCTCGTATCTTTTGATTACGTTGATTTAGAAGCTTTATTTTTATCATGCGTTAACCATAGATCGAAATGTTTGGTATTAATTTCAGCTTGATACCTATACGCGATCTAGAGATAAATGTTCTTGACAGACAGCCAACAAAGTAATCCTATAAAAGTTTTTGTATTACCTTTTGAGGTACGGAACCCTAATAAAGGAAATGACCTAATACATTATGGCACTGTTACTCTGTTAATAAATCCCCCTAAAACACTTCCAAAATAACGTTACCATATTAATTAGATAATACGGTAATAATTTACATGTAACACAATCCTGCCCATTTGTATTTATCAAACCCTGATATTGATGGATGAGCTTCAGATTGGTACTCAAATTGTAAACGTACTCTATGTAAAACAGATTGGGATTCATCCATCACAGGTCGAACTGGAACACCAATATTTAGTATTGCCTTTCCACGATTTATAGAAGTATTAGAAGGTTAGAAATATTGGTCATACTAGCGAATTTGGATACAATTGACTAAGCGTAATGGATGTGATGCGAATACCACTCTATGATACATTTATATTTTTCGCATATACTAATACTGATGCGTTATTAAATTCTGGAGTGGCATGTTGAGTAGCGGGACTCAACGCCGCGCTTCGCCTGGACACCAGAGCTTAGAAATGAAAATATAAATTTAAATAAGAATTTCACTTCCTCGAGTGGGTGGGGAACGGAAACAGAAAGAAACGGAAGTGGGAATGGAGTGTCTTAACATTAGGTTCCCTCTGCCTACCCTGTTGTGTGAGGGATACAGCGCGAAGCTGATGCGTTATTAATACGCGTACACTAATAATAATGCACTACTAATTGTCCAATATTCGTTGCACAGAGTGAATTTCCGTTATTTGGTGCACAGTGTGCGCGTGCACTAGTACTTTCGCGTTCTGAAGAGCACAGAATACACCAACTGGTACAGATGATAAAGGAGATCATCATCAGAAATTTAACTATTTCCCAGATATTTTCCCTTAAAAAATATATCTTAATAAAATAATACGTATATATTCACTGAATATAAAAAAATATTATATCAATTTATAAAATTCGATAACTACAATTGAAATGCTAATGCCATAACTTTAATAAGTTTAAATGCCGAGAACATTCATTGTTAGTAGTAGTTATCAAAGGAATCACTTAATTATACCCAGTTATTTCACGCCCTAACTCCTCTAAGGGCCCCATTCAGGGGTAGTTTCCAACATGAAAGCTCTATTAAATTCATTTTCACACTTCGAAGAATTGGCATTCTAACTTAATTCTAACGCACGAGTTGTAAATGAAAATAGTGTTTCTCACTATGCCTATCTTATTTTAGCTTCACTTAGCTTCGGTTCCCCACTTTCCGCCCAATTTTTGAAGCATTGTATATTGAGTGACAGAACTCTCCGCCGCGTTTTGAATTGGTACCAGAGCGATGAAATGAAAGTATTAATAATTTGGGAATCGATTCGTCGTATTTACAATCACATAGTATGTCCCTGCGACAGAATGGCGTTCTATCTTTTGATATAATTGTTTGTTTATTTTTAAAAGTTTTTATACAAATTGAACTGAAAAATGAAGATATATTGACTTCAGTTTCTCAAACTATTACTTGTTTAAAATGAACTTTATAAGTCTTTATAATCCACTTGTGTAATCTTAATTACGATATAAATAAATAAATTCAACGTAACATTAGTTCAGTTTTAAAAATGATAATAATAACTTCATAAACAAGATATTTTTAGATTTATTTTAATAAAATTAATAATACCAATACTGATGTTATCAATTTAAAAAGATATCTTGAACTCTAAAAACGGGTATTCGTAATTAGTAGGGCTTCGAGATCAAAAGTTCGAAGGGTCGGCGGTTTTCAGCGACCATCGGTTGATTGTATCCCAAAAGTTGAGTTATTCAAACATTAAGCTTATTTCAGTACTTATTTACGCTTATTATACACAAGATGGATCATATAGAACTTAGGCTTTTCGTTTTTGATATACCGGGTGGAAGAGGCAGAACTCCTTTTACCGTAACTGCATATAGGGCATAATATTTCAAACCCAGAAGTAAAGAAATTAATCAAGGTACCTCAACAGTTTGGACGTAGGATTTTTTTTTTCATTTCACGATTTTTATCCATCCTGTATTTCGTGTGACACACACAAACGTGTGCGACGTTGCTGCGTTGACATGTAAATGTGTGCGTGCCTATGTTATACTTTACAAATGGCGTTTTATTTTAAAACGATAATTGTATTATTTATTTTGTTTGAAAAAATATCTTTTTCATTATTGGGAATTATTTTTTTTCTGAATTATATTAGGCTTTTATAGAGTAGTGAAAACTGTGGTTTCATTTAAAGTGGCGCTGACAATTCCACCCTGTATTTGCAAGTCCATAGGTTCATAGGGTATTTTCAATTTCCACATTTTTTACATATTGAATTAGAACCCAAAAAAATATATTTTTATATAACGAGCCTTCGTGACATACTTAACGGATGCATAATTAATATGAGTTGAAACAATAAGTTAAAACTCGAGCCATGTCAAATGTCGAATGTACACGTATTTCAATTGTAAAAAGCACGACCAAGCTTCGACGACCTACTTGTTAAATGTTACAATAGACATTTGTTGGAGTGTAGGGTTTTTTTGACTGATTATTTAATTTAACTCAAAAAAAAAACTATTTCTGTCTTATTTCTAAAAGGTAAATATATGGTAGTCTTTTAAAGATACATATATAAATATGTATGTATATAGATCTAAAGGCCACTCGCGGCTTCGTGCGCCTAAATTACTCAGTGGTTTATTAAAATACTCTATATGGATATAACCTTGATATTTATAATCCGATTTTAATAAAACAAACACTAAACCTTAAGAGAATTTTGCCTTAAATACAGTAGTCTGTCTGTTTTAATCGCACAGACAAACAGACAAAAATTTAAAAATTGAAAATCGTTGGTTTGGATTTTATTAAAATGATAGACATATTTTTGTTTCATGTATATCCTTAATAGAGATAGCGATTACTTATAATTTGATGTTATATGGATGTAGATAGTAAAAAAATAACACATTTTTTACCTATACAAAATCTGTTTTAAGTAATCAAAACTTCAAGACAAGGCGGAATCCATGAATCTAAAAATTTCGTTCTGAATCATATCACCACTTTAAAGTAAATAAAAAAATATAAAAGCAATCGTTTATCTTAAAAGTAGTATTACACTTAAAAATAATTGTTCTAGACTTGTTGTTACAGTCGCGTTAATAAAATATATAAATATTTTTATGGCGTACAAACTCATTGCGGAGCCGACAGTAATTTTAATTAAGGCGCAGCTTTGTGTATAATTTATATTTATATTATAAAAGTTGTCTAACAACTCGCGTTAATATTTGTTTGGAATTTTTAGTTTTATCTACTACAAATTTATTAAAAACTAAGTTTAAACGATTAATGCTTAAGTTTAATGTATTTATATTTTGTATTATGTTTAGAGTAAAATATTTTAGATTTTTAGATTTTTGTGACTTATAACAACAATAAACAATGGTCCACTACTTTAAAGTCCTTAAACCACGCCCCCGCAAGCGTAATGTCGTCCTTGAGCTAGTTGGGGTAACAACATTAACAAAGTGATTGGTAACGGATGGATGCGAAGAGCTGAAGGTCGCGTGCATGCCATTGAAAAGTCCTATATCCAGCAGTGGACGAGGGCAAGCTGATGATGACTACCCCGCTAGGGATAAAGCGTGAAGTTAAGTTAAGTTAACTTTTTTAATATTTTGTACATAATAATTTCAGCGGAGACTATTTCTTGTTTCGTACTTTTTAGAGACTCTTTTATTAGTCGAGTTTTAGTTTTTAAACTTTATTTTTATGCTATTTAAAACTAACTAAGACTTACATAATATTTATAGGGGTACAAGCATGTGCTTACAGAAATCTACGGAAAGTGCTAAACCGAAATGTCTTAAGGGGTAAGGAGTATCTTGATACGAGGTTCCCAGGTTTTCTGCCTACCCTGCTACGCGTGAAATACAGCGTGAAAAAAGAAATATCCATCATTGGTGCTTATCGATTACTGATGGCATTATTCTATACAATTGATGTTGTGATTTTATGATAAGAAATACTATTAAACAAATGAATTTCGAAATAATTAATTGTACGCTATTCAATGCAGTTGTAGGAGATATCAAGTAGAAATTACATTGCAGTATTGTAGAAACAAGTTGAAACATGTCTTCACCGGTGCTTGTCAATAATTTTGTGCAACCTAAAAATACAAATACCAAAATTCGTATACACTTTATTTCAAAATGTCTAATATATTTGAGGTGTATATTTGGAATACATAATATCTCTATTTTAAACATTACCAATAAAAAGGTCATATGGCTATTACGATGTTATTATGTAATTCTTAATTTATTCCTTATAGTTATTTGTTTTCAACATTCTGTCGCAATACTCATTTTATCGCTTAAACTTGGTGATTTTTTTCGATTTTCCCTTTCCACTTTCTTGGAAAATATATTTCATAGAAGATTATATATGTTTTTTGACGAGCTTAATAAATTTGATGATGAAATAAGATTGAACAAATCCGACAAAGCCCATTAATATTATAAAAATGATTTTAGTACTTATACTTAGTGTTTGCTTAAGTTTCGTACCTTCTGTCTTTGAAGGCTTGTCAGCTATTTTAAAGTGCACACTCTTAACATATAATGTTTTTCAGCTATATTACTATGGGCATTTATTCAGCCTCGTTTTACGAAGAATAAAATTAATTACCAAGTTTTTAAAGTTATCGTGTCCTAAACCCCAAAACGATTTAATTTTTCATTCCGACTTTTCTCCAAAAAATATAGTCTCGAAAAAAACACAAAACAAAAACTTATCATACCGGTACTTCAACTTACAAAAAATTATTGATATGTATAATCAAATGATTAAAATACATGATTGCTTATACAGTGCAATAAAATGGCAAGTATGTATAAAATAACTATAGGTAAAAGAATTAAGACCAAAACATATATTTAAATAAAACTTTTTATTCTTATTTTCAGCTTATAATCGTGCTAACAACAATATTTGTCAATACATTAGTGTTAGGCTACAGCTTATCAAAAAAAATTATAAATGAAACGGTAAATCTTATTTAAAAATATATTTATATATATTTTAAATATATTTATATTTTTAATATATTTAGTACAGTACAGATATCTACATACGTATTACTGTTATCTATGTGAATAAATTAGAAATAAAAGTACTATGAAGTAATTGTAAATTTAGTTCGATTAAGAATATAATATATAAGATATATAAGATAAGATGACGAAGTGAAAGAGGTACCTAAGCAGCGATGTTAACATTTGAAGCTCCGTTATCTCTGTTTAGTATGCTAGGGATAAAGCGTGAAGCGTAGCGGGTTAAGTAAATATGTCGACAAAAAGTGATTTCTATTAATTATTTTATCTAAAATATCATCATTATTATTATACAATATATTTTTATAAAACTTGTTTTTTTTTCAGTTCGAAATGAATAATTTATATTTGAACATTTTATATATAGTAATTCAATATTTTCCTTTATCCTTGCCTTGTATATATGCGGGCCGAATACAGGCAGAGGTGTCCACACTAAGAGAAATACTTGTGAGCAGGCTGTATGGAAATATTTTAGGTATTCTTAATAAAAAGTTATTTATTAAAAAAGTGAACCGGGAAAAAAACTACAAATCCATAAAAAACCTTTAAAATATTTATTTAAGTCACTAAGATCATAAAGCTATATAATAAAGTTGTCCCAAAATTAAAACAAAAATTAAATAGAAAACAAGTTTTAGTACATGCAGCGTTGAATCTCCTCTTTTAACGCACAGGAAATCGTGGGATTTTTGGCATACCTTTGATTTCCAATAACCCCATAAAAAGAAATCTAATGGTGTTTAACAATCTATGGGGCAAATTCTGATTAAATGTCTTGTCTCATGCAGTTAATAAAAATGTTTCATGGGCTGTGTGACATGTGGCATCGTCTTCTTAATCGGCCACTTCAATATGATCTAATTTTGGCAAGAAAAACTATGTAATCATGTCGCGATATCGAGCACCACTAACAATTACTGCTTGGGCAGTCTCTTTTACAAAAAAGTATGGCCCAATTAGGCTTCCAGCCAAAAATCCACACCAAAGATGGACATGTGGTTCATTGCTAAGGATGATGTTCAATAATAATTCATTGATTTGATTTTCAGGAAGTATACGCTGTGGACAGCTTCTTTTCAATTTGCAATTCTTGTCGAGGATTGAATTGAAGCTCTTAGATTGTCACCAAAACTCTCTCGCACTTCTTCTGCTAGTTAATAAAATCAAATAATAACTATATCCTTAATGAAGTTCTTGTATTAATTTGTATTTTATACGTTTCAGATAAATCGAGCCGAAGTTCTGCACGAGTTCTGTTAGGCCTACTAGAAACTCGAAATTTAACTTTCTCTCCCTTTCACATGTTTGACGTCGATTTAACACTGCCATTTAAGCTCCTGGGTCTTATATTCACTTATCTTATAATAATACTTCAATTTGACAAAGTTGTGGTATCTTAATTATAGTTACTCATTTCATTTATGTTTTTGGGTATTTAGAAATAATATTGGTTAGAGTCGTAGCGCGGGTAGTGGATTCAATCCCCACTCTGGGAAGTAAATATTTATTTATTTTTATATTTTAATTTCTACGCTCTGATCTTGAAGCAAAGCGCGACGACGTGTTCTACCATTCCCCACGCATTGCCTCTACAATCCACCGGAAAATGAGGAACGGAGTATTCTCTTAACACTTCTGCCTACTCTGCGGTGTGCGGGATACAGCGTGAAGCTGAACATTGAACATAATGTTAGGTAAAAATTGTATCGTAGGTAGTGGTACTTTCTTTGTTTGGTCACTACTCTTAGGCACCTAGGCACAACATTTGTATAAGTAATTAAAAAAAATATCGAGAATTAGCTAGGAAATATTTTTTTTAATTACCTGTAATTTATTAGTTTAAGTATAACATAAAAAGTAGCTTTTGCCTGCGGCTTTGCTTACTTAATAAAATAAAAAAGATATTGATAATCGTGAAATAGTGGTGTGTAAAATTGTTTGAATTATGATATGCACAAAATAATAAAAATATTATATTAATCAGTGTTTTATTCGACAAATCCCATATTTTTTACTTACTTATAAAAAGATTTTAGATATTCTATAAATATATACAAGCTTACTTTTCATTGGTAAAAAAATCCTCTTAATATAATTGTCGTAATTTCATAGATGCGACTCTACTAGTATTTGTTAAAACGAGAAAGTAAAAGATTTTTTTAATTGAGAACAAGCTGCAAAGTGTTACTAATTGCTCTTTTTCAAACCTAATGACTAAGTTACACTACTTTAATAAGAAATAAATAGTGTGGATAATTTAATTAGCAAACCTTGTTAAGTCAGAGACTGCTCCTTCGAGCTTCTCATTCTTTTGAGTTTTACGTTAAATATAATGTAGATGGATGTAGATGTTGTTCTTAACTAGTTTTGTTTTGTTTTGTTTTGTTTTACTCAGTATATTTTTTTTACAAATAATAATTAATTAATATATTTCAAAAAACTGCCTCTACAGAAATATCAATTATATATTTCTTATTATCAGAAAAAACCTTTTCTGTAGTAATCATTCGTCGCGCCATTTAAGTCCCAATACGTAATGCCTGGACAATTAAGCGCAAAGTGAGGAACGAAAGTTTGTTAAAGGGATCGAAGTGTCACTAGGTTCCCAGGTTCCCTGTGCCTACCTTGATACGTGTGACATCAAGCACGAAACTAAAAAAATGTTTTTTGATCGTATTTTGCCAAAACCTATTTAATTATTTTATCTTAAGAATCCCTCACTAGCCTCATAATAATATAGTACTTACTGCGTTTGCTTATAAATAATGGTTTAATAAACATATAATAAACATAAATCGGTGCCATAAAGCTAGATATTAGACGGCAATAGCCTTTCACGTGATTAATATTTCCAACAGATCGTTTGGCCACTGTGCTACATAAACGCGAAATGATGAAAGGAAAACCTCTTAAAGTAATAATATTAGAACAAATTAATGAAGTGGTACATTTAGGAAGTATGTTCAGTAGAGATGGAAGATACGAGATGGATGTGGAAAGGGGTCTGCTACCGGTAGCAGGGTTAACAGAGCTTTAGCTGCATTAATAAAACGACCAAATTTCAGTACAGCTGCACGTTTGGCCGTACTCAATACTGCTTTGGTACTGACGCTTATGAAAGAAAGATGAATGCTGTGAAAATGGGATGTCTTCATAGAATATGCGGAGTCAGTTAAACTGTTCGAATCATGGTGAGAATGAAGAACTAATTTCATACTTACATCACTCATTATTGTAATCAAAAATCAAATCAAATCAGCTTCACGCTGTATCCCGCACACAGCAGGGTAGGCAGAGGGAACCTAGTGTTAGACACTCCGTTACCCACTTTCTGCCGAATTTCGGAGGCATTGCGTGTTGAGTGGCAGAACTCAACGCCGCGCTTTGCGTCGACACCAGAGCAAAGAATGGAAATATAAACGTAAACAAATATTTCATTTCCTCGAATGTGAATCGAACCCACAACCGTCTCGTTACCCTTGTGCCGCTGCGCTACGACGACCTATTATTGTAATCTAATAAACCGAATTGTATTAAATTATAAAAAATATTTTAACTCGCAGCGAACAAATCAAAACATAGCACATCTATGAGAAATAGGCACGTTATTGTAATCAGCTGTGAAATTATCATAACGCACGGTATCACACGCAAAAGAAATAAATTTACCAATTTCTTTCTCAGTATTCGTTTCTAAGAGTAAAATAAAAACCGTTGATATTAAAAAATTTTACTCAAAAAAATATTATGCACGACCTATACAATGGACAGGAGAATTCATAATTCGTCTTTGTTAAGGACGGTTCTGTATTCCGTAAAGCATCGCGAAACATTCATCACGACGAGGCTGTCTCTTCCTGTGCCAGTATTTTGCAACCCTGAAAGAAAAATTGTCTAAACTCTCTAACCTTATCTCAAGGGCCGTAAACATAAGTAATGATCTACGCAAAATATTACTGCACTTTTAAGAACCAGAAGAAATTTACCTGTTATTTTAAAAGAGAGAGATGAGAGAGAGATTATATAATATAAGATAGCAAGATAATTTTTATAAGAGCATGTTGACAGTGAACGATGACACAATAATCCACAGAAGCTCTCTAAACTCTTGCTTTGGTGATATACAGGATGGAATTGTCAGCACCACTTTAAATGAAACCACAGTTTTAATTACTCTATAAAAGCCTAATATAATTCAGAAAAAAAATAATTCCCAAAAATGAAAAAGTTATTTTTTCAAACAAAATAAATAATAAAATTATCGTTTTAAAATAAAACGCCATTTGTAAAGTATAACATAGGCATGCACACACTTACCTGTCAAAGCGGCAACGTCGAACACTTATGTGTGCGTCACAGGAAATACAGGTATGGATAAAAATCGTGAAATGAAAAAAAAATCCTACGTCCAAACTGTTGAGGTATCTTAAATAATTTCTTTAGTTTTGGGTTTGAAATATTTTACCCTATATGCAGTTTCAGTAAAAGGAGCGCTGCCTCTTCCACCCTGTATATATGATTGTATATCTTTAATTACAAAGTGTACACTGCTACACGAAATTAGTTATTTTTTATAATTATGCACTAATTGTATAATTATAAAAAAAAAACTAATCTTCATTTAATTGTTTTTCAAGAAAAATCGTTGTAAAATTAAAATTTTCTACCCTATATACAATAACAACTAACCCTAGTATGTAAGCAATAATGTTTATATGCATAATGAGTCACTGGTCACTTGAATAAAGTATATTATTATTGTATATAATATTCTATAGCAAAGAATATTATGCTGTTATTATTTTTTACTCATCCATATTAAATTTCAAATATAGACTACCTACGCTAACGAAGCCAAGGCTGTTAGCTCGTATGACATGGAACATGTCGCAGGCACTTTACACTGAAGCTAAAAATGAAGAAAATACCACACATAATAAAATATTCATAATATATTTATATACTTATACTCGTATATAATATTTTCATGAAATCTAACCCACCTTATATGGCATTTAATAAGTAATTCGTTTTACTTTCTCGAAATAAATAATTTGGAAGATATGTATAACTAACTGAGAAGCTCACTAAAAGTAATAATTTAAGACAAACATGTTCTACGTTATATATTTTTATGAAAATTCTTATACTGAAACAACACTGGTTTATTGTAAGAATTTTCTACGTATCTATTTCTCTATCTAAATGGTTAAATAATTCCTCTCATCATTATCAGTAAATACAATTTCTTTATAATATTAATCTGAAATTATTATTTACTATTCAGAAAATTAAAAATATTTTTTCAGTTTGTAAGTAGGTATAGTCTTTTTGTGAGTATAGTTTGCTAAATTAAATAAAAAAATAAATAAAAAAATTAAAATATCAGTAAAAAAAAATCAGACAAGTAAAGCTTATTACACTGTTCAAGAATATTTAGAGGACAAACATGTATGGAATTAATGTCTATTGAATGTCAGGCAGGATAGCTGCCAACTAATGTAATAGTAAAATATACCATTGATGTTGAGTTTCTTGCCGGCTCTTCTCAACAGAACTGCCTTCCGAACCGGTGGTGGCTTTTTGTTCATATGTTCATTCGACGATTCAAAAGTGCTTATAATAAGTTTATTTGAATAAAGAATATTTTGAATTTGAATTTGAATTTAAATAACGATTGTATGTTAAAATTTCCATTATATTTTTTTCTTGCCTTCTTTGCAACACAGGAGAAACAACTGAAGTGTACCTAATATGAGAATATTTGAAACATTTAACTTTTAAGTACAAGATTTTGTTGTAAATTCTACTATAAGCTTATATAAAAGTTTTAGATGAAGGATAAAAATAACACCCTATTAAGATTCTTCTGAATCCTGTTATCACTTTAAAGTAAATAAAAAAATATAAAAACAATCGTTTATCTTAAAAGTCGTATTAAATCTGAAAATAATTGATGTAAAGTTGTTGTTACAGTCGCGTTAATAAAAAATGTAAATATTTTTATGGCGTACAAATTCATTGCAGAGCCGACAGTAATTTTAATTAAGCTTCGGGCTCTGTATTATCTATATTTATGATATAAAAGTTGTCTAACAACTCGCGTTAATATTTGTTTGGAAATTTTAGTTTTATCTAATAGAAAAGTATTAAAAACTAACTTTAAATGACTAACACGAGATGATGCTTTTTGTAGTAGTTTGTGAGTATTTTAGAAAAAAAATCACTTACTCACCGGAAATAATAAAAATAAAATTTTCCCTCATTCCTTCGAATGGAAATCGATCCCACAACGGTCTTCCTATCCTTGTGGCCCTGATACTACCTAAATATATTTTCCTTACAAAAGTTCAGTTAAAATCACATCAAGCAATTACTTCAAAATAGTAAAACTGAGATCGGTTGGAGGGTCGTACTGTATCTTCAAATAGGATTAAATGGAATGAATGGTATTGCAAATTGACCAAACATCGAGGCAAAATACCCGCATACACTGGAGTACTGTAATTGAATAAATTTGCATAAAAACTGAAAATAAAAACCCTGACTTACCATTGCAAGGGCAATTTTTTTTATCTATTTTAATATAATTTTATTTCTCCACTCTCTCTTTGATGGCGTTACGAAAGGAAAAGTTCCCACTGACTGAGTCATAGACGCACGCACAGCCGTAACCGCTAATGGTAGAAACGTGAAATTTGGACAGATGTTTATTTTCATAATATAGGTAAATACTCATTTAGGATTTTGAAATATTTTAACTCTAAAGGAATGAAATAGGGATTGAAAGTTTGTATGGATTTATTTCTCCATCATTTGCGTAGTTAAATTACGCAAATTCAGCACCTTACAAAACTATCGCGCTGTTCATTTCTCAAAGATTACATTATTTACTTGCTTTAGATAGATACCAACCAACTCCTGTACCTTTTCGGCCCACAGGTAACATTTATCTTATTCTCAGCCCACGTGTAATATGTACCTTACTTTATAATTCTTTCATTGATGATTTTAATACAGGGGTTCATTCTTTTCTTTGAAATATTACTATGACAAACTAATAAATATATTTACTTTTTCTTATAAAAATTGTATAATAAATATAGAGTAAAGCAAAAATATATATATATTTTGTTTTATTTTACTAACGATTTATTTGCTATTTAAGTTAAGCTAACTTAAAATCTTACCAAACATAAAGTGAAAATAGCACTGCCTATCGACTTTTCAAGTTTATGATGAAATAGACGAGGGTGACGCCCTCCTATCTCCTCTGCATAAACTTGAGAAACAACTCCTCATTTCTTCCTCCTCAAAAAAATCAGCTTCCCGCTGTATTCCCCACACAGCAGAATAGGCAGAGAGAACATAACATGTAAACATAACTTCTAAATTCCATGACTATTTTTTTTACTGATCGTCTTCCTTATCACATAATGCATGCTATTTTGCGAATTGATGTTGAATAAACTGCAAATTGACATTATCGGTATTGCCATTTATTCAGCTAAACAGTTTACATTTTCGCATTAGTTCACTTCAAATATAAACATGGGGGCAGCTAGTAGTTTTGTTTTAGTTTAATAGTCTAATAGACTGTCGTGGCGCAGTGGCACAAGGGTGTGACTGTAGCGCGACGATTGTGGGTTCGATCCCCACTCGAGGAAGTGAAATATTTATTTACGTTTATATTTCCATTTGTACGCTCTGGTGTCGAGGCAAAGCACGGCGTTGAGTTCCACTCAACACGCAATCCCTCCGGAATTCGGAAAAAAGTGGGGAACGGAGTGTCTTAACACTAGGTTCCCTCTGCCTACCCTGTTATGTGCGGGATACAGCGTGAAGCTGAAGAAGAATACTTGTAGTTAATTTTATTCAAATTTAATTAAGCAACAAAATTGATAATATTAAGTTATTTCTTTAGTGTGTTATTCAAAGCACAAGAATTCAAAGTTATGTAATTTAAAAGATATATATTCTCTAGGGATATTTTCAATTTGCACTCGGCGTGCTCTGATTTGGTTTTTACTTCCATTATTAAAACAAGGCACTGACGTGGAATAAGCTACTCAAGGTAAAAGCAAGAGTGAAATAGGAAAGCCGAATAAATTTTCAAAAAATGTGCACTTTACGTTTAGAATTTCAATTTTTAGTTGAAAAATTTCAAATGAGCTTAATTGAGAAGTAAAAATTTACCTTCCTCAGATTTTCATCCTCCGGAGGATAAGAGCAACGGGATGACACCGACTGATACTTGTGAAAAATTACATAACATTTTATTTCATACTTAATGTATATTTTAAAATAAAAATTTATAGTTTTGTTAATATTACTAAGAAATATAACGATAAGTTCTAAGAAATATAACGATAAGTTTACTAAGAAATATAACGATAAGACCACGATAAGTTCAACAACTGCAGGAAAACAAAAGTGGTCACAATCTGAATTAGAAGAATTGATGTACTGTTATTATAAGGCTAGGAGTGAGGGTGGAGGATACATTAGAAAACTTGAAAATATTTATAAAGAACGTAATCCAACAAACTCAAAAAGTTGCATGAACGGAAGTCTCTTATCTAATCAAGCGCGAAGAATCATAAAACAAAATGTATTATCAAAAAATACACTCAATACAATACAAAAAACAATAGAAAATGAATCACAACAAGCATCAACACCAGTCATACCAATCATACATAACACTCGTTCAAGAACAACATCCACATCATCAACGTCTTCCTCAAATCAACCAGCACAGATCAGTATTCGCAAAGAAAGCCAAAATTCAATAAACGTGGATAAATCTCAGGGTGATAGGAGGAGAAAGTGGACACAACCAGAGGAAGAGGAGCTAATGTTTTGTTATTATATGGCGAAACATGAAGGGACAGAATACATAAGAAAATTAGAAAAGCTATTTAAGGAACGGAACCCTGACAATCCAAAGATACACAAATTCAATGGAAATACACTGTCTAACCAAGCGCGTAGAATTTTAAAACAGAACCTTATATCACAAGAACAACTGAATCGAATAAAGCAGTCTGCTGAAATAGAGATACAGCTAATACAACACAATAACATTCACACACCCATTGATACTCAGACATATACATCAACTACCTTAATAATATAACAGAAGAAACAATAGAAGAACCAACAACACTTAATAATGAAGGTAGGGAAACATTTAACCCTGATAATCAGCCAGTTCCTCAAACGGCTGATTATTACGAAAATCCAATTATTTATCAATTCCTTAACATTTTAGCTGAAACAAAGGAAATAGCTATCGAGGAGCGCGAGTATCTGCCAAAAGCCAAAATTAATAAGCAATATCTACAAAATTTGGCAATTATAAACAACTTTTTGCCAGACCTTTTGCCAGGTGCTTGCTCTCTTCGAGATACAAACGATATAATTTATTCGGCTGCAAAAACCTTAATAATAAATAATAATCAATCACCTTACACACCTAGTAATACGACAAAACCGCATACAGACCCACCATGGAAAAAAAGAGTAAAAGTAAAAATAGAACGTTTGAGGAAAGAGTTGGGGCAGATGATAGAAATCTCCAGAGGAGTTAATTCAAGAAAAATGATAAAAATCAAAATAAAACTGTATTCTAAGTATAATATACAAAACGAAATAGAGCATAAAAATAGAGAAGAAATGTTGAAACAAAGAATAAAAGCATTAGCAGGTAGGATAAAACGATATGAGGAAATAAATAGTAGGAAACAGCAAAACAAAATGTTTACAGAAGACGAACATAGACTATATAGAAGTTTAAACAACAAGCAAGAAAATATTAATATAAAATTACCGAGCAAAGACAGTACTGAAGAATTTTGGAAAAACATTTTATCGCAACCAGTTTCTTACAATCATAACGCGAAGTGGATATCCGATATTAGGCAACACAATGACACAACTATAAATACTCATTTATTTGAAGAAATTTCTACTGAACAGATTAAACACGCCGTAGGTAAAATGTTGAATTGGAAGGCGCCGGGACAAGATAAAATTCAAAACTATTATCTAAAATATTTTTCTAAAATGCACGACCATCTAGCAATGTTATTTACAAATATTCTTAAGGGTGAGGAACCATTAGAAGACTGGTTAACTACTGGTAAGGTTATTTTAATACCAAAAAATCTGGATACCGAAGAACCTAAAAACTGGCGCCCGATTGCATGTTTGCCGAGTATGTACAAGCTTCTAACCTCGATATTGGCTGACCAACTTTACAACCATTGTGCTGCAAATAATATCATGGCCCCAGAGCAGAGAGGTTGTCGTCGTGGGGCCCGTGGATGTAAAGATCACTTAATGATAAACAAGGCCATATTAGAAGATGCTCACAAAAGTCAAAAAATTTAAGTATGGGCTGGATAGACTATCAAAAGGCGTTTGATAGTATTTCGCACGAATGGCTTTTGCAAGTATTAGATATCTACAAATGCCCACCAGCTATCAAATTCTTTCTGGAAAGAGCTATGCCAAAATGGAAAGTTGTGATGACGGCAAAGGGCCCTTCAAACTCTTTTACTACTGAACCGATTCAGTAAACGGGGCATTTTTCAGGGCGACTCATTGTCTCCAATGCTATTTTGTTTGGCTCTCAATCCGATATCAGTCATTCTAGGGAAATATGACAAAAAGGGATACCATCTGAAAGGACAGCGTGTGGGTTAATCACCTCATATATATGGACGACCTTAAAGTGTATGCAAACAACAAAACTAACTTGAAAATTTTACTGAATAGTGTAGAAATTTTTACTGCCGATATAGGTATGTCATTTGGATTTGATAAATGTAATATTCTTCATATAACTGCTGGACATAGGAATTACACCGAAGGTGATGAACATGTACTACTGAATGGAAATAGTTTTAAACAGTTAAATATAGATCAAACATATAAATATTTAGGAATAAACGAATCGGGAAAAATAAACCACAGTAATATTAGAGATCAATTAACAAAAGAGTACTTTAGGAGAGTTAAAAGCATTACAAATTCTTATTTAAACGCAAGAAATTTGATAAAGGGGATTAATACGTATGCTGTTCCAGTTTTAATGTATTCATTCGGAGTGATTAATTATAAAAATAGTGATTTAAAACGAATAGATGTCAAAACACGAAAATTATTAGCAATAAAAAAGGTCCATCGGCAAAAAGCAGATTTAGAGAGACTATATTTACCCGTAACGAATGGCGGTAGAGGTTTAATTAATACAGAAAATTTATATAAAGCCCATATTTTGAAGTACAAACTATATCTAGATCAGAAAAGTGATTATTTAATAGAAGCAATAGTGACACACGACCAGAAGAGAGAAAAATATTCAATATACAAAGATTCACTAGAAATAGAAACAGAATTAAAATTAACGTCCGGTAATAATCACACTAAATCTGAAATTAAAAATTGTATAATAAAAAAACAAAACGAAGCTTGGAGAAATAAGAGTTTACATGGACAATTCCCTAAAAAAGTTCTTGATCTTGCCAATATTGATAGGGAACTCTCGTTTAAATGGCTGAAGAAGCAAACTATTTCACCTGCACTGGAATCGTCCATATTTGCTATACAAGATCAGGCAGTAATAACGCGCCAACATGAACGAGATATATTGAAGCGGAATGTTGATGGCAAATGCCGCTTGTGCGTAAGTAAGGACGAGACAGTTCAACATCTTCTTGCAGGTTGTGAGAAACTTGCCGGTACTTATTTTGTAAAACGACATAATAACTTAGTTCAGTATATATTCTGGTGCTTGGCTAGGAAAAGCAAAATGGAGGTTAATAAATTGTGGTGGAAGGAGGAATTAAAACAACCAACTGTAAGAGAAAATAGTGTTGCGAAGTTAATGTGGGAATTACCGGTACAAACAGATGTTACAATAGTACACAATAGACCTGACCTGATATATATAGATAAAACAAACAACCATACTTACCTTATTGACATCTCAGTACCGTCTGACTATAATATTGGAGCTAAGGAACTAGAAAAAATTAGCAAATACCATCCGCTTAAAGTTGAACTCTCCAGATTATGGAACACCACAGTCACAACTATTCCGATAATTGTAGGGGCCACGGGAGTGGTATCAAAAAGCCTTCAGCGATACTGCGATAAATTAGATACATACATAAATATTCAAATCCTTCAGAAACAGGCAGCATTACACTCCTCCACCATAATTAATAAAGTTCTTGGAGATACCGTTTTCGTAACGCAACCACAGCAATCATCAATAGCGGACACGTAGTCATCATCCACACACACACAAATTGACATACTTCTGAAATTAAACTCACAACTGACATAATTTAACAGTATTTTATTTAAATATATGTATTAATTTGATTTATTTATTTACAAACTTAACAAGGGGTAGGAGGAGGGGGTAATATTAACAAGAATATAGTGAATGCCTTTTTTCCTGAGGGTCTCGGGACGGGGCATTTATTAAAACCGACTAAATCGTGAAAAAGTTGAGAAACCAAAACTAAGAAATATTAATATTTCAAATATTTCCTTTATTTTTAGTCAACAAATGTCACAATTTCATGGTATTCGATAGTGTGCAATATCGATTGCAAATCTAGACAACTAAATTGATGGACATCATCAATATAAAGGAAATAGAAAGAGATCAATAGAAAGAAACCCGTACCCTGTTATAAACAAGAGATTTCGATATTACACAAATGCAACTTGAAATATGTATTTCATTATTTTATTATCGACAGTACGATAGTTATTTTATATGACAATGACAATATAATAAATTTCTTTTAATTGGAGTATTTACTATGAGATTAAAACGCTATTTAGTTTAAAAACTTTACATTATTACTTCAACTATTTTATTTAATCTCTCTGAAATTTGTATTTCGTAGATTGGCTTCTACGAAATAAAATTATTAAAGACTGTCCGTATCACAGGTATCCAAACTTTTTTATAGTATTGCCTTTTACATATTATATTATATAAAATACAATAATTTCAAAAATATAATTTACTAAATTTAAATTAAATTAATATTTTGCTCATTTCCTATGTTTTATAATTTGTCTAGAAATTAATATACGTAACCTTTTCGAATGAAGTGACGTCTATAATTCTAAAACATTTGACATTCATACATGAATGTCTTGACATTCATACAAATACCAGATAACTAGACTGTAATAATTAACATAATAAAATAATATAATATGTCTAGTGAAGCCCAAGAAAGCAAAGAAAAGAGACAAGACACTCCTTCACCACCTTTACCAGTTTATAAATCAGGAAAGTCTATCGGCATATCGACAGCCAATTTTAGACAATTACGTTTTGGTAGCGTTTTAAGGACATGGACTGAAATTTCCAAAATTAATTTCTTATCTGCACTTTCTTTAGATGATGTGCCCAAAGGTATAAGTTTCCTTGTTTACCTATTACCTCAAAAAAAAAACGATTTTTTTTCCCAATTAATATAATTTTTACTATTTTAAGAACAATTTTTACGAAGCCTAAGCATAGTTCCAAGATATATAAGTCGCAAAAGCAATGACAGCATTACATCAGAACATGTAAGTGATAGTGAATATCGAAATATTTTCAATTAATAGTTTAAGATAAAAAAACTGGACAAGCGCGAGTATATAATCAAAAAAACCCTATTACCATTAAGTCGAGTCTAAATAAGTAACAGAAATAATGGAAAATGGTGAAAAATGCGTGGAAAGATCCATAAAAATATGAGAACACTAAGTATTTTTAATAACAATTAAGACATTCTATTTCGAATGTCATACGAATCCATGAAAAAAAAATCCAGTTAATTTTTTTGTATTTCAGAATAAAATATACAATTAAAAGAACAATACAACCTTTCTTATTCCATTAAACAATCTGACATGTCTTTCATACAATAATGTCACTACAATAATATGCTTTTGGTTTCACTTGTAATTAAACAGCAATAAAACTAAAATCTAAATATCTTAGAAACATTATCTTAAATAAACCTCGCTTACAGTTTTCCGCAACCGTAACGCCTTTGTTAAATGAAGGCCAGCTCTGGGGTTGTTTTTATAACTTCCCAGAATTATATGATAATGTTTATTCGCCAATCGTTCGTATAAGAAATATTGAGGATGTTCCGGATGCTGCCGATGGGGTCCTCACACGAGACATGGTCGCCGTTTGCCTTAGCTATTTGAAACGCACACCAATTTTGGGGGATTACGTTTATATAAAATTAGATGTATCATCTAAGGTAAATTAATGAACTTTAAGATAACACTTCAATGCGGAAAGCATTATTATTTTCTCCTTCTATAAATTTATGAGTAATTTATTTGTATTAGGACTTTTTTTAGCTTAAAGCAGGCCAAACACGTAACGACATGTTTGTGCAAGCTTAGACTTGTACAAATACACGTATTTCAGACGTGACCACAAAGACCTCAAGCATGCTAGCGCAAATATAATTTTGATGGTATTTGTTACAAGCGTGTGTACATGCAACGGGCTATTAAAATATAATTTCTTGAAAGTGAACAGGGAACCTAATGTTAAAACACTCCGTTCCCATTAAGACACATCCATTCAACAATACTTTCCGTCGGAATTCTGGAGACATTGCGTGTCGAATGGCTGAACTTAACGCCGTGCTTTGCCTCGTTACAAGTGCGAGGAAATTAAAACATTAAATATTTCATTTCCTCGAATGGGAATAGAACCCATAACCTGACGTTTACAGTCTCACACCAGTGCCCCTGCGCCACGATTGGTCTAATTTTCCTTATTTTGTCCTTAAATAGAATTATAATTAATTTGTACTTACTGTAACTCTTAATGTAAACATTTTTTTAGCTTCTAAAGGATATTGACGTACTGCAGCATTACAAATATTTAGTATATCTCGATCTGTCATCGAATTTTTTAACAGAAATTAAGGTGCTTTCAAATCTCTTGTATTTGCAATATCTCTCTGTGGACTTTAACAGGCTGACTACAGTGTTGGATTATGAAACTGGTAATTTGTTTATTATGTAAAGTACTCATTAAATTTCTAACGTTGATTTTGTAAATTATTTAAACCTCCTAATCTTAATTTCACAGCACAGTGGTTTTTAACTGAAGTACATTATAAATACAATGCTGTTAAGGAGATTCGTGATATTAGTGATTTTTGGTCAATTACTACATTGGATCTGTCACATAATAATATTAAAAATATAAGCGGATTACAAAGGCTAAGGTAAGATTAAAACATTTATGGAGTTTCGCCACTTTGAACAAAAAAAATTGCGTAAAAAAAAAAGGGGAAAAGGCTGCTTGGTGAAAGGTCTTATCAAATTATAAAAGTCAACATCGAAAAGACCTCCAAATCCAGAATATTTATATCTGCACTTCATTTTAGTTCGACTCGTCTTAATTGCCACGACGACGACATTAAATCTTACTAATTGAATTATTTTTATACTCAAATCTATGTAGCTTCTGCAATCTATTTTTTTTAAGTTGATATTACTATAATCATCAATTTA
This sequence comes from Heliconius melpomene melpomene, assembly GCA_000313835.2. Taxonomy (NCBI): domain Eukaryota; kingdom Metazoa; phylum Arthropoda; class Insecta; order Lepidoptera; family Nymphalidae; genus Heliconius; species Heliconius melpomene. Next base: position 334,864 of record HE671269.1, read on the forward strand.
CTTTATATATTAAAGAAAACTATTTAAATATCTAGTGTCTTTCTTGTTTTCAGCTTCACGCTGCATCCCGCACACAGCAGGGTAGGCAAAGACAACCTGGTGTTAAGACACTCCCTTCTTACCGTACCGTATTTTCTAGTCATTGCGTGTTGACAGGCGGAACTCAACGCCACGTACTAGAGCGAAAAATTGAAAATAATCTATATATATAAAAGGACTTGTCCTCACTGACTGAGGTAAGACGCACGCACAGCCGTAACTGCTGATGGTAGAAACATGGAATTTGGACAGATGTTTACTTTTGTAATCTGGACATCCATTAAGAAGGGATTTTGAAAAATTTTAACCTTAAAGGGGTGATATAGGGGTTGAAAGGTTGTATGGAAAAAAAATTAAATCGGCACCGATTCTTATAAAATTTGAAATTTAGATTTTTAAAAGTAATTCATTGAAAACGTATTTCATTGTTTTCTAGAATTCTCCCCCTAAGGGTGCAAATAAGGGGTTGAAAGTTTGTATGGAAAAATCTTTAAAACGCCGCCGATTATAATAAAATTTGAAATTTAGACTCTTCAAAATATATCATTGATCATGTATTTCGTGGTTTCTTAGAATTCATCCCTAAGGGTGCAAATAAGCGGGCGAAGCTGCGCGCGCCCACTAGTATATAATATAATTGAAAATAATTCATTGCCCCAAGTAAGCCGAACCTACTACCGTCACGTTACAGTCAAACGCTAGTGCCCCTGCCTCACGATAGTTTCGAACTGCCTTTTATGCTTTTATTAAACGACTTCTGTAAGAAAAGGAGGTTATCAATTCGACTCTTTTTTTTATATTTGTTACCTCAGAACTTTTGACTGGGTGCACCGATTTTGATGATTCTCTTTTTATTTCAAAGGGTATTTCCCGTGTAGTTTTTCTTTAACAAAATCAAAGTACGTTTCACTTTATGTTAAGTAAATTTATTTTTTACTTTTTAATTTATTGTTTGAAGTCGTTTTTTTTTTGTTAAAAATTATATTACGATTACTATTACTATTATTATTACTATTTATTCTTTCTTTCATATTCCTCAATTTTCTACCAGATATTTGCGAAAGCTGGATCTCTCTTACAATCACATTCAGAGGCTGGACAACCTCAACCACATGCGTCTCTTGTGGCTGGACGTGTCTTATAACAACATATCGAGCTTCGAATTTGGCTCGGACGGGGGACTGTGGACGTTGTTGCACCTGGAGTATTTAAATTTGAATGAAAATAATCTTGTTACTATGAAAATATTCGCGGGCTGTAACAGGTATGTATATAATAACTCTTTTTCCGTATATTAATTTTCAATCGTAAATAGCGTGATAAGTCTAGGATCCCATTGCAGAAATCTGCAGGTATCTGTTTTTTTAATTAAACTTATTTTTAAGAATGATATACGATAGTAGAATAGATTACATTAGGGTTACCTAAAAAAATTGGACTTGAATTTGTTGACCAATTGCACTCACATGTTTTTTTTGTGAAACCTACATCATTTGAAAGAGAATCAGTCAGTCAACCCCAACCCCAGGGTTGCCAGGTTTAAGCAAGTCACTTTATGTTGATTATTTGCACTCACGTGTTTTTCAACCCCGTGCTTTGCCTCGTTAATAATATATTTAATATTTCATTACCCCGAGTGGAAATCGAACCCACAACCAGTCGCATGCATGTGCCCCTGAGCCACTGGCCTCACAGATTTTTGCTATATCTGATTATATATTTAAGGACAGTAATTCAGTATTATGAAAGTTAAATTGAATTGTACTTACGATCACAATATGACTTTTACTATTTAACAAAAATAATATTTAAGCAAGGCAAGATCGTTATTTTAAAATTACCTAACGTTCCTTTAGTACTTAGTTTCAAGTGTTTCTCGTATATTACAAATTCCCTTAATACCAATTAAATGTAGATTGCGGGAACTTCACGCCCGGAACAACAGCTTCGGTACGCTACTGGAGTTGGCGGTGTACATGAAGAACATGAGACGTTTGAATCTTCTCGACTTGCGTTCCAACCCTGTCTGTAGCATCAGAGGTTATAACGACGTAGTATATAATACATTTCCATCAATATTGAATTTGGATGCTAAAGATGTAGATCCTGTGGAACAGGTAAGAAATATTTAATTCTTTGCATTATAGTTTACAATTTAGAGGCCATCGTGGCACAGTGGTTCAAGCGTGTGATTGTAAACGTGATGGTTGTGGGCTCGATTCCCGCTCGGGGTATGAATTATTATTTATTAATATTTTCCTTTCTTAGCTCTGGTAACAAGGCACACCACGCGTAAGGTAATAAGTAAGTGATTTTCGCCACTCAAAATGCAATGCAATGGAAAGTGGGAAACTGAGTGTTTTAACTCTATTCCCTCTGCCTATTCTGCTATTTTTTATTATCAATTTACTGGTAATGAAAGTACGAACATTTCGTGTAGATATATATCTAACTACTATAGTGTCAAAATATATCTTACCAGTAGTAGATAATTTGTACCCGCAATCTCCATGTACCGAATATCCTATTTATTAAACCAACTCCCCCCTACGTTTCGATGCCACTACTAAATTTCTAACTCAACCACAATTCTAACAATAGTATGAGAGGCAGCTAAGTATTATTTGGCAATTTTATTTTATCTATATCTACACTTATAATAAAATCGTAAGAGGATCCGTGTTTGTACTTGGAAGATATTTAAAAACAATGTTATTGGGAACCTTTAATAACGTTACAAAACTCAAAACAATGATTTTTAAAATTTTTGTCTGTTTGTCTGTGCTCAGAATCGGCTTGACCGATTTAGATGCGGTTTTCACTATTGGATTCTGGCAAGCTCCTGAAAACATCTAGGATTTTTTTTTTCTTACAATCGGTTCATAAATAAAAAAATTTTTTTGATTGTTTTATCATCATCATCATCATCATCAACAGCCATCTTTTGTCGACTGCTGGACGTAGGCCTTCCCCAATTCTCGCCACCACACTTGATCCTCAGCTCTTCGGACCCATCCGCTTCCCGCCAACCTCTTTATGTTGTCGGCCCATCTGGCAGGGGGTCGTTCCACCGGTCGTTCTTATATATTATTACTAGCGGCCCGCTCACGGTTACACCCGCGTGAACTATGTTATTATTAATTTTTGTCTCCATGACTACGTCATAGTGACGTCTAAGCAAAATTTGAGACTTAGCATTTGTAGTAATGAAGTTTCATACAAACTTTCGACCCCAAAAACAACCCCTTAGAAGTCGAATATTGCAAATTCCCGTCTTAGCGAGCACCTACGTCCTATAAGTAACTCGTATGCAAAATTTGAGATTCCTAGCACATGTAGTTTCTGAGATTTCGTGATGAGTGAGTGACCTTTCGATTTTATATATATATATAGATTATTTACTTTATGTATAAGGTAATTACGCTAGTGTTCTTCAAAGTGATTCATTATTTTTGATCAAAATCAATATTTTTTTTGTAATATACTTACGAGTATCTATGAAAAATATTTTTAGAGAATTTCAAAAATGAACATGAAGCCAGATATTAACACGTTTGCCTCGCATCGTCTTCTACGCTTGCTCTACATTCAGCAGCTGTCACGATCTCAAGTCTCCCAGTACACACCTCCCGCCGACAATACTGATATTCCCTTAGTAGTTATTGTTGGATATGAAGCTGTCGGGAAAGGTATTGGAAATTTTATTAATAAAATCATAGTTATATTTATTAAATTGTGAAATTTAAAGGAATAAAAAAGAAGAAGAAAAGCCTTTACGGAGGCGCAGGTACAAGCGTGTGATAGTTAACGGGAATTGTGCAACAGAATGATTGTGGGTTTGATTCTTGAGAATGAAATATTTAATATTTTCATATCTTAGCTCTGGCAAAGCCTGGCTTTAAGTTTAACTAGTCAACACACAATGCCTCAAGAATTAAGTGGAAAGAGGGGAACGGAGTGCCTTAACACTAGGTTCCCAGGTTCCCTCTGCCATGCTTTGTGTGTGAATATATATTTATATCCATAGCCATTAGACTAGGCTAGCAACGAATAGTATAACGTCGAATACTGAATAATTGGCGACCCAGAAAGTTAGGCAAACCTATTTGGCTGGTGTGTGGTTTCCCTCAACTTTATGGATTGCTTCGTGGTGATAGCAGAGAAAAATACCGATGAGACTCATTAGAAGAGAATATAATTTCAACAGGAATAAATATTTTTTTATAAATACGAATAATCAATGTAGTATAGGCAGAGGGAACCTAGTGTTAAGACACTCCGTTCCCCACTTTCTGCCGAATTCTAGAGGCATTGTGTGTTGAGTGGCAGAACTCAACGCCGCGCTTTGCCTGGACACCAGAGCGAGGAAATGGAAATATAAACGTAAATAAATATTTCACTTCCTCAAGTGGGGATCGAACCCGCAACCGTCGCGTTACAGTCACACCCTTGTGCCGCTGCGCCACTACGGCGTCGAATTTGCTATAAAGTAGTACTAGTAACATTCATGTGATAGATACATCACTACTATTGAATAAAACCTCTAGCTTTAAACCACTCCGCCATTAAGTACGGGCACTAAATCGCCCATAATTTAGAGAACAAGATGGCTACCAGAGCCAAGAGCCATTAGCAGCACGCCAAAACATCGGAGTTGTAACAATCCTATGCATAAAAAGTTCAATTTCTATTGTTGCTTGGCTCGACGCCGAATTATGCATTGAAATTGTTTTGTATCACTTTTAGAAGAAAAAGTCGTACCTATGCCTTATTTTTCATTCTAAAATACAATATTATTCTTGTGATAATGAATTATATTATATAGGTTTCATAATTTGGCTTATAAACTAACACAAGTTACGTAAACTAGATAATATGTAAGTAAGTAAAAAATTAAAAAAAAATTTAAATCAGCTTCACGCTGTATCCCGCACACAGCAGAGTGGGCAGAGGGAACCTAATGTTAACACAGAGACAAAGAAATGAAAATATAAACGTAAATAAAAAAAATAAAACAATAGATTTAGATTTTAAAACATACATGTAATTTCTACGAGTAGGTGAAAGTAGATATCGTAGAGGCTTATTACACGATTTTCTTAACCTATCCTGCATATAGATTAGATAGATTTGTAAAACTAATAAATAATTGAAATTATTAATGAAAAAAATATATTATATATTTATTAGTTTATTTTAATTTTTCAGGCACTCTATCACGTCAACTTGCTATGAAATGTACAAATATTGAACTGGCATTGCAGCATACCACAGCTTTCTACCATTCCCCGGACCACTACAAAGTTATAACAAGAAGGGAGTTTGACGACATGTTGTTAAACGGCGACCTGCTAACGTACTCTGAAATGAACGGCGAATCTTATGGATTGAGTTAGTATATGGGTCATAATCAGAAAAGTGGACATTTTCGAATTCGTAACGTAACTGATAAGTTACAACACTGATAATGTTTGTTACGAAACTGATGTCATAAGGCATTATACACAACAAAATAAGGATATTATATGAATAAATTATTGTTTTTTTTATTTAATGAGACACAGATTAAAATTTTAAAGATTCAATCGTTGAATTAACAGATTATAAATGTAAGAAGAAAACATAACAAACTGACAATATGAACAATATAATAATGCTATTTAGTAACGTAATAAACTTATATTTCTAGTTAGAGATCACAAAGTTAATGATAAAATTAAATCCACTTTAAAATATATCAAAATTTGAGTCGTTATCACTGGAATTAAGTTTAATTCTTTGTAAGTGTTTATTCCGCATATTTTCATATTTAATAGAATTGGTCTTTTAAAGACTTTCTCTATATCTTTTATGTATTTCAGCACTTGACATAGGAGCCATGACGCTTACTGGAAATACAAAAATATTTATCAAAAAATAATAATCACAAAATCACAACTAATTTCAGGCAGAATAAAAAAATATTTTTAACTAAATCGTTCAGCTGTTTCTGAGATTAGCGTGCACAAACACAGACAAACAAGCAAACAAGCAAAAAAAGTTAAAAATCATTATTTTTGGTTACTTAACTTTATGAAAAGTCACTAATAGTTTTTTTCATATGCCAGCAATTTTTTTTTCTTATATACATATCTTCCATATACAAGCACCGGTTCGATACAATTTTATTATAAACATATATAAGAAAACATTGGTACCGTAATTGTGAACTAGGCTTCATATTTTCTCAATTTCGTTACGTAACGAAATATAACGAAATTGAGAATGAAATCTGAGAAATTCTAACCCTTTTAAATATTTGCTCATAAGCCACGTGTTGCATCTGCAAGCACTGAAGTTCTTTTTTGAGATTTTGTAAAAAGAAGCAAATAACATAAACAAGAAAACGAAATTATAGAATACTTACCAAAATAAAAGCCGTTTATAACCCTGAGATGTAATTTCACGCATTCCCTCTAAAACATTTGAACCCCTCTACTGCTGCGAGAACATTACTGGTTGTAGCTACGACAGCATTGACTTTTAGAATTATGGTGCCACAACAAAAAACAATATTAAACACCATCCAAAATAATTGCGTTCATAATTTAATTGTACGTTACTAGCCCTGAGTAACAAAAAGACAATATTTTGGGACATATTTACTTAACTAATATATATTGTTTATTAAATAATGTATCAATAAAAGTAGGTCTATTTAATATTATGCATAAAGTAAAGTAATATAAACATATCTGAAATCAAATAAAACCATAAACATTCGTAACAAATCAATTCTTAAAAAGTAAAATGGTGAATGGGACACGAAAAATTGTATGGAAGCATTTTGAAAGGTTTTTTTCAACTAACAACAAATACTATTATTTGCCATAATACATTTAAAATATTACAAAAATCTTTAAGTTAATAAATAAATTTATCGTAAATGGCAAAATATTTAAATTATCTTTAAAATTGTATTTTTAAAACGCATTCAAAGTAGCGGGACAAGAAAAGACACAAAAAGGGCACTTTTTCTGATTATGACCCATATATATTTAGTATTTATGTCGACATCTATAAGAAGTAGGATTTTAGACTTCTTTTTAGAAATCCCTCTAGTACATATTAACAAATATTTATTTAAGAATATATCAGCTAAAAGTAACAGAATAAAAAGATTCTTTGTTTATTTATTGTTCTAACGTCGATCTTTCAAGTAGCAATTTTTTTACAAATACCCTCGAATATTATTATTAATCCAGAACATTTGTTATTACATATTATCATTTCTTGGTAAATATATTTTAGGTCGAGAGGAAGCATTTATAAACGATGGAAAAGTAAAAATCGTTACAATGGATTTAGTTGGGGCTCTTATGTTGAAATTACGAGGGTATCGGCCATATTTGATATTGGCGTTCTGTTTGGACAAGCAAGCTCTTGCTTATAGACAACGAGAACGGAAAGAGTAAGAAATAATTATACATAGAAGTGGTTATAAACATTTTTTCACTTCATTCTTTACTAAAGTGAAATGAAAGTGTCTTTCATTCTTTTCTCGTTCTCAGTCTTGTTTTGTAAAGACATTATTACGTGAGGGAATCCATTATAATAACAAATTTTCCTATACTATTTACTATTCTCTATATATATAAAAGGACTTGTCCTCACTGACTGAGGTAAGACGCACGCACAGCCGTAACCGCTGATGGTAGAAACGTGAAATTTGGACAGATGTTTACTTTCATATTCTGGACATCCACTAAGAAGGAATTTTGAAAAATTTTAACCCTAAAAGGGTGAAATAGGGGTTGAAAGTATGGGAAAAAATTTAAACCGACACCGACTTTAATAAAATTTGAAATTCAGATATTTAAAAATATTTCATTGAACACGTGTTTCATGGTTTATTAGAATTCACCCCTAAATAAGCAAGCGAAGCTGCGCGCGTCCGCTAGTTACATATAAAGATGTAACATTTAAATGTATAGAAATCGAAAGATGTATATGGAGACCGAAGAATTTGGCGCTTCAATCCCTCTGGCTAACCCGTTAGAGTAATTTATATTATATTTTTTTTGTAAGATTCAGAAATGCCGCCTGCCTAAAGAAACAATCTATGAATATGACCATGGAAATATCAACCCTGCAAGTGGTACTCTCTGGGCGGATAATTATAAGCGGCATTCTTAATGAGATTCTGCAGGTGATTCTTTCTATTGTTATAAAATATATGAATATTTTTATAATAATAATATTTTTCAAAGTGATGTGGATTGGGAAATAATAATGAGTATCTTCAAATTTATTTTTATTTAGGTATAGTTTAATTATACGTATAAAGAAATTATTTTTAATGAAAATAATCTGTTAATAAATACTATAAATACGTCAGAGTTGAATGACATATAGATTAAAAATCACCATCTCTGCGTGTGTGTGAGTGAATGGTATTTTTATTTTTTATCTATTTTTCTATTTTTAGGTCATACCAGGCGATATTGACCACTACGAGTTTGTAATGGGCTCAAACTGTTCTCTATTGATGAATAGTGACGATGAAAACGAAAAGTTGGACAAAGCCTCAAAGAGAATTGTAACACCGACGTCTGTATGTATTTTTAGTATAAAAATCTATGATGATTAACACTCTTTCGTATGAATTTTATATATTACTAGCGGCCCGCTCGCGGTTTCACCCGCGTGAACTATGTTATTATTAATTTCTGTCTCCATGGCTACGTCCTAGTGACGTCTATGCAAAATTTGAGACTCCTAGCATTTAGTAACGAATGACAAAGACAAATGTCATTAGTAACGAAGTTTCATACAAACTTTCAACCCCAAAAACAACCCCTTAGAAGTCGAATATTACAAATTCCCGTCTTAGCGAGCACCTACGTCCTATAAGGAACTCCTATGCAAAATTTCAGATTCCTAGAAAATGTAGTTTTTGAGATTTCGTGATGAGTGAGTGACCTTTCGATTTTATATATATATTATTTACAAGGGATGTTGGCTAAAATTTAAATAGTTTCAGATTTTTTCGCAATCATGAAATATTCTTTATCTTCAACAAAAATTGACTGGTATAGGTATCAGATGAAAGCTCTGGCTAAGCTAAAGCTTGAATTCGAATTTTTGTACGGGACCTTCGATGGGCGAGCCGGACTCGCGCTTGTCCAGTTTTTTAATTCTTTATTGTCATTCTGTAGTTCAAACAGTAAATAACTTAGAAAACAAGTATTTGAGCCATTTTCAAAAACGTTTCAAATTTTATTTTCTTGTAAATACATTGTAGATGTGCATTAGGGTATCCATGTAACGTTTCTGTGTACAGAGTCCCGTAACCGTCGGTAGCAATAAAGAAACGTACAAACAGAACAGCGAAAGCTCTAGCATTTTCTCCATATATCAAGAACAACAGAACATCGATACCGACGAATATGTCAGCGATGTTTGTGGCTTACAATTAAATCAAGTGAAGACTCAATTTAAAACGTAAATTTACTATATTCAATGATAATGAAAATTATTATTTATTTATTTTTAAAATATATATAGGTACCTATTTACATATAACTATAAAATATATATTCATTTTTAGCTCCCGCTCATAGCAATAGTAGTAGCATAGGTAAGCAGAGGGAACCTAATGTTAAGACACTCAGTTCTTCATTTTTCCCCCAAATTCTAGAGGCATTGGGTGTCGGGTGGCGGAACTCAACGCCGCGCTTTGCTTCGGCACCAGATAACGGAGAAATAAAAAAATATTTAATTCCCTCGAATGGGGATCGAACCCACAACCCCCCTTGTGCCTCTGCACCAATACTGGCCCCAAATTGATAATAATTAAAAAAACTATATATACTTATCAAATGATAAATATAATATAGTTTAATTAAGGATTATTATTTTGTATTATTATAATGTTATTACAGATCCTCTCTTAATGAAGGGTTCCAAAATAAGCACCGCCGAAACAGTGGATTATGTAAAAGCATTGATAATAAATATACATCTTCCTCTTGGAAAGGTACTTATTATATAATATTAATAATATTTTTATTCTATAATAAAAGATAAAAATTATGAAAAAAGGCATAGTTCGGTATATAAAATTGACATTAATTGACAACCATAATTATGAAACACATATATGCGACAAAATATTGTTATTATATTTATTAATTTTTTTTCAAATAATTAACTCTTAGAAGATTTTAACTTTGTTAGTTAATTATGTCCTACCTACTATGTTTCGAAACTATTTTCAGCAGTAAATATTTAGTTATGTATTATAGTGATTAAATATAATATAAGTTATATATAAGAAAGAAATTTAATTAAAAAAATATTTAAAGGATTCGCGAACAGCAGAAAATCTTCTAAGTCGGTTACGTTCGTGTCAACCGAGATTACTGATGTGGACGATCAAGAGACGAGCACTGACCCATCAGGAATGATGATAGAGCCGCAATCAGTGAAAGATTGTAATAAGACATTTTAAATTTTTTTTTTATTTTATTGGTCTAGGTTGCAGGCTCGATCTCAGTCTCGACGGTATAAGTTATGTAAATTTTCCCCACTCTATTACTAGGCAAACTGCGGTGTTAAGTTCCACCAACTCGCAGTGTTATTATCAAGTATTCGGACGTAAATTTAAGAACGATATATCTTGGCCTTATGTCAATTTGTGAAAAAATCTAAAGCTGAAACTGTATAGTTATACAGGGTGAGTCATATTGAACTTTCCGATTTCAATAAGGTGTGTATTAAAAACAAAGCGGCATGCAGTAAAAATTATTTTATTGTTTGAAAGCACATAACATGCAGTTTTAATTTAGTTGGTTTTAAAAATGATATCCTGTAAATGTCTACCTCCATTGACCACACACTGCTGAAGCCTTTCCCGGAAGTTGTCTATTACTCGTCGAGTCATATTCAGCGGAATAGCATTGATTTCTTCCGTGATTGCAGCCTTCAGTTCATCGATGGTTCGGGGACGATGCGTGTACACCTTTTCCTTCAGGTAACCCCAGAGAAAGAAATCGCAGGGGGTTAAATCAGGTGATCTCGGCGGCCACCCAACGTCACCTCGCAAAGAAATGAGATGACCGGGAAACATTTGTCGCAGGATTTCCATTGAACGCCTGGATGTATGGGCTGTAGCACCATCTTGTTGGAACCAGATGTTATCGTTGTCATGATTCTGCGTTAATTCCTCCAATTTCGGTTTCAGAAAAGTTTCAAGCATGTCGCAATACCGAGCAGAGGTAACTGTGACGACTTGACCATCTTCTTCAAAAAAATAGGGACCCCACACACCAAACTCTTATTATTTTTATTCTCAGCCCAGTATCGAAAATTCTGTTTGTTGACAGTTCCGGCGAGGTGAAAATGTGCCTCATCACTGAAGATCAAAACAGCAGTGCGGGGGATCTGCTGAATGTCGCGGCATAAATTTGTTCGTGTGTCTAAGTCTCTAACTGTTAATTCTTGCACTACCTGAATCTTGTATGGGTGAAATTTAAGGTCTCTATGCAGTATTCTGCGGACACTACTGAAAGATAATCCTAGTGAAGCGGCATGTTTCCGAACAGAACGCCGAGGGGATTGTTGAATTGAAGCCCGCACTCTATCCACGTTTTCCGCTGACGTTGACGTCCTAATTCGGCCTTGTGGTCTTGTTTTTAATGCTGATGATGTTGCTCTAAAATTTGATACCCAATTTCTGATTGTTGGTCCAGTGGGAATGGGATCACGTCGACCAATAGCAAAATGTAAACGGAACGCACGCTGTGTTGTGATCACGGAGCCGCCATTTTTAATAAACTCTTCAACTACGAACGCACGATGTTGTCCCGACCAAGCCATTGCTCACACTAAAACTGCATGTCATGGCGCGTCTAATGACACCATCCCCACCCTTCTACTCCTTCCCTTCTTCGTGCAACGTCCTTCCAAAACCGGAAAGTTCAATATGACTCACCCTGTATATAGTATATAAGTATGTAGCGTTGTATTTCCCCATCTAGCTTAAAATTCGCTTTTTTCGCTTTCTGCGCTGTACTGTTTTAGCTTTCTGTCTGTCTGTCTCATAAAATACGCGTATATATTTCCTAGCAATAAAAATATATAAAGCTATGCTAATGGGTGACATTCCTCTTTTTCTGGTTGTAATAAATAAAAAATTTGTAGTAGTTGTGTTTTGTGTAGTTGTAATAAATATAAAATTGCGTAATGGTCGTCACATAATGCAATTTCATTTCAGTGGAGAAGTTATTAATGAAATCAATTAGCGCGAAGGTGGCGTGGCCGCACGCAGATGGCATCAAACCGCAGGACTCTGACCTGTGGCTAGCGTTTCTGTTAGAAAATGGCTTGCTGCAAACTAGTGACACTAGCATCCAAAACTGTACGTACCTACTATTTTATATTATTAGAGCCCTATATCTTTAAATTCCTATGATAATTTTGAATTTGTTAAATTGTTAGTAAAGCTAACTAACGCAAAATAATAATTAGATACGTTACAAATATAAAAATATTTGTATAATTTTTCATGTATGTTAATTAATCTTAATTTTAAAAAATATTGAAATTACAATATTAGATATAGGTACTTATGTATAAAATAATATATTAACCAAAGATTATTATATTATAGATATTATTAATTTAATTAATTTAGTAGTTTTATTATAAGGAAAAGAGATCCGTAGCTGCACTACATACTTACACATTGTCTCAGCAACACGATTGCTGCTTTAATCTATTAACATAAACTAAAGTGTGATGAAAAATATTCTGCTCTCCTCTTCCATAAAAACTTTATTTACACAGTTACACAGTCTCTCAATCAGGTCTCGAAATTTTCGTAAAAATATTTATTTTCCCTAACGGTCATGTTATAATATGTATAATAATGGCAGCTAAAATAATATAAAAACTTAGCAGCTTTTTCTATGTACTAATATTTCTCGATTAGGTCCTTTGCCACTCATGCATTCATGCATTCATGTTCCTCGATGCTTCACAAATGCCACTGAACGCGGAACAGATATTAAGTATTCCACAAGCTTCGTTATAAACTCGAGGGTAACTAATAATTATTTCTTACTATTTTCATTTCTTCGCTCTGGCACCAAGGCAAAAGCACGGCTTTGAGTTTTTTGAAGCGTTACCTAACCAGCACTCTTAAATGATTTTTATAATTTCAGTAAATCTACTCCATGTAGAGTCTAGGCTGGATGATCCAAATTTTATTGTCAACCAGCTGGAACGTTATGAAGAGGTAAAATATAGTAGCGTCAGATTTTACCATTTTATAAAAAAAATACATTTTATTTTAAATTTTGGCACAGTTATGTGGAAATAAGACACGCATCCAATAACTCCAATTTTATAGTTACAATAATGTAGCTATATAAAGAGAATTATTATAACGCCGCCGTGACGCAGCAAACTGCGTCTGATTATAAAGACCACAGTTGCGGGTTCGATTCCTACTCTAAGTGATAAATTATTTTAATTTCCTTGCACTAGTAACAAGACAAACTCCACAATTCAACACGGGATGTATTAAAGATACCTACCCTAATCCTACCTACTTAATTATGAGTCATTACTGGTTCGTATTTTTTTTATTTTCTTATTAAAATAGTCTATTATTAAGTACATTAATGGTGTCTTTTCATTAAAGCTACCACTAGAAAGCTTTACTACAAATATACGAGATGATTATGAAGAAATACATCGCAAATCTCCTGGCTTATTTTGGGACACTGTAAGATTCTGTGATATTTTAATATTCGGTGATATTTCAATAACAGTAATCCTACAACTATTTTCTTAAATTATGTTAACATTTTAGGTAAACATGGACAACTTTGATGATGCCCTAAAAAAGGTAAAATCTATCATAAAAAATATTGTCTTATCTCAAAAAAATTTGAAACCAGCATTCGATATAGACTTTGCAAATATGAAGCATGTAATAATTGAAAACAAACTTGCAAAAATTCGTAAACAAATAGCACCTCACAGATTATTTTACTAAAATAAAGCATGTATAAAAATGTATTGAATTTTATTTAAGTAGCTAAAATAACAATTAAATTACAGGCAAATATTATTTTTTAAGGTTACAAAAGGAAATATGAGACTCAAATTTACAATTATTATTTTATTTGACCTTAAAACTGATATAAAATGCCGCTCGATAATCATTTAAATACCATAGTGTCAAGCATAGCTCCAAGGGATTGCACAATGTTGTTGGCCATCAATACATCGACTTTCTCTTCCAAATGTCTCTTAGGATCTTGTTTACCAACATTTTTGATTGCAAGTTGTTCAGGAGTCATCTTTTCTTCATCTTCAAGGGCTTTGTTATAATTTTTGGCTAATTCAAGCATGTCTGTTACTGTTGTTTCATTTATTACACAGTGCTCTTTATAATCTGATAATGTTAGTCCATCCATCCATGACTTCTTATGGAGATTAAGCAACATTTTTTGCTCCAATTCATTCTTTCTGTAATTAATGCTGATAGAATAATAGTGGCGATTGAGACCGTGAATCAATGCTTGAACTGAAGGTTTTTGTAAGTGACCCAGGTTGGAAGTAGTTTGGCGTGGCTCTTGTCCTAGGACCATCATATTGGGATTAATAAGGCGGAATGCATCTATAACAACTTTGCCCTTAACTGACTGAATAGGGTCAACAACAACCGCTACAGCTCTCTCAGATAATGCTTCAAATGACTGCTGTGTATTAATATCAACACCAGACAGCCAACAACCAAATCCAGGATGTGAATGGTACCTACAAGTTAAAATGACAATAATGTACATTATAACATAAATAATACAAAAATACAAAAAAGAAATACATTTATAATGGCATTATATTCAGTACTTACCAGCCCACAACCATTTCAGGTCGACCAGTTTGTTTCAGCATATCTAACATTTTTGCCTGGAATACAGGATCAACAGCTTCTACTGATACTCCTGTACCAGTCTGGGGCATTGCAAATACATCAATAACACGTACTGTATAGTCATCAACAAATTCACCTAGAAAAACAATACAGGGTTAAATTATTATAAAAAAATATAAATATGTATTAACAAAGCAATAGCAGAAATTGTGCATACCCAACATAAGACCCATGACTTCCATGGGTACACCGGCACGACCATGTTTCAACATTTTAAGTAACGCCAATGATGATATATACACTTGTTCAGCGGTATCAACGACCGGAGCATCAGTAGGTGGAGGCGCTTGTGACAAACCCGCCATACCACCACCAAGACGTAAAAGACGATCCATAATTAACAACTAGAGTTCTTACTGAAAACATAAAAAAAATGTATAAGAACACGGCATTTTATTTATATGCTTTACTTTGATCTTCATTTTATGACTTGCAAAACTGTACTCACCGAAAAATAGCTTTCCTAAGCGAATATATGCTTTGTAAAATTTTGTAATTAATATGAAATTAAACCTTAACAAAAGCTTTACTTTATTTAAAATGTGAAGGAAAAAGATAACAATGTTTTAATGATGACATGAACGACTTGATTTGATTTTGACAACCAAGCTGTCGAATATGCAACCTCATGAGAACAAGAATAATGTTGCTGTAAGAAAAATAAACTACAATTTTATTAGAACCACAAAATACGGTACCGTAAGTTATTTATGTTGATTTACATAATTAATTGTTAAATATTTTAATTGAGGTCCCATACATATTATAATGTATAACTAACAATGCAAAAAATTTTTAAAATATTTGATTAAATTTACTATAGTTTAGACTGTGATAAATTCGCTTTCTCAGTTGTTGGTTCGATGCCCACTCGAGAAAATTATTTATTTTTATTCCTTATAGTAAGAAAATAAGGCGCAGTGTTAAGTTCCACTATTCAACACAAAATATTTCCAATAAATTATAGGCACGTCTTATTATTAAAAACTTAATAAACATATAGCTTATTTCATTGAAAGAAGTAAAAAAATATTATATACTCCAATTATGAATATTTTTGAAAAGAAATTAACTAAAAATACATCAAAATTGCACGTAATTTATTCAATTTTAAGAAGGTTTTTTCTTAAAACATATTTTTGTGAACATTTAATCATTAAAATTGTATGGATTATTTTTTATTATTATTTAGTATAGTATTTAATATGATGGTCATCTTCTTAAAATAATTTATTATTAGTTAACATAAGAATCTGGAAATTGTTTTCCCGAGAACTACCATAATTATTATTGTCCTGAGTATACAATAATATAATTTGTTATCTACATAATCCTTTTTTTTTATTTATGCTGCTACATTCAATAAACATATATTATAGTTATAGATCATGTTATGTCATTGTCAGTCCTCTTTAAAAGTTGACTTTAATGACATTTTCTTCTATTTCAATAGGTAGTACTTTTTACATGCAAGTTTTAAGTACATTTCTGTATTAGTTATTAAAAAAATCATATTTGTTGTAACTTGTAAATGTTCTTTATAAAATGTCCGAAGCGTCCGTCTTACCAAAAAAGTTCTCCGATGGTCCTTGTGGCTTAGGTTAAAAATATAATATTAAAAGATATTACTAGCAGATTTAAATATTGCCTTAATTTTAATTTACTTCTTATTTTAGGGGATCCAAATGATAAAAGTTTAAGGAAAGTAGAAATAGAAGTTGTTATACCGAAACTTGTTCGAGAAAAAGCTAAAGCTGAAAAATGTGTTCAAGAAGTCGCAGAATTTCATAATTGTTGCAAAGAATCATCAGTTTTTATGGTATTTAAATGCAGGAATGAAAATTCAATAATGAAATCGTGTCTAGCTGATTGGTATCGAAATGAAGAATTTAAACAATTGTGCACCGAACAGTATTTAAAAGAAAGAAGTGAATACAGAAGGACGGGAATTAAAAAACCAATAAAAAGAGCATAGATTGGGTACATGTATATAATTTAATCATAGAAATAAATTATGTTTTAGTCTTCTCCACCATCTATTATTACAGGGAATTTTCTTGTTAATACTAATTCTCGTACCTTATATTCACATAGACTTTGTGGAAGTTTTATATTATCTTTTGCAGGTTTTATTACCTCTGCAATCATAACCTCCTGAAAATTTATAAGATAAGATACTTATTTTTATTATTGTTGTGTACTATACATTTGTTATAATTAATATTTTATTTTCACCTTTACAGTTGTTGAAGCCATTCTCACATGTCCAAGCATAGAAATCCAGTCAAAGTTATCATCCCCATAATTTATTACAACTATGTAATCAGCATGGTTAATTCCAGGGCCTTCCCTATATAACACTGTAAATATAATCATATGATTCTTATATTAAAGATAAAAAAATCTGACTGCTAGCTTTGGTTGTGGGACTGTGGGTTTTTATTTCATCAGAGGACATTAATTTCATCAGAGGGATGAAATATTTTTATTTCCCTGCTCTGGTAAAACAGTATGTGAAATTAAGTTCTGCTACTCAAGGTCTCATGCTTACGTTGGACGCAAATATGATTCATCATACATATAAAATAAAGCAGTTTAAAACATATCTTACAATAATCTCCTCCAAATTTAATGCCTGGTTTTACAACATATCCTTTTGACCTAAAATAATGATAAACAACATATTTTTCAACAAATTTACAACTACTATCACTGAATGTTTTCCAGCAACCATCTATACTTAAAAGTTGGTCATTTTTATCTACTATTTGCAGACATCCTAGTCCATAGAGCAAAAAGAAAGCCTCTTCTAAAGTTAACATTAATTTTTCTTGCAAGATTATTTTATTAATGCAACATTGTGGTTTCATATTAGCAAAATAATTATCATCTTCAGAATCACTATTAGGTACTATAACTACTATATTTTGTTCTTCTGATAAATCAAATTCATTTATATCTCTTGACTGGTCATTTTCTTCACTCTCATTCTCATCACTTGAAACTAAATCAATTACATCTCTCGATCCCTGGTTTTTAGTATCACTTACTATCTTTTTAGTAAGATTATCTATTTCTTTAAAAAAGTTATCAGAAACAGCACACTTTTCAGATTTTGCAAATCTTTTGTACCAATAGTTTCGTTTTAAAAATTGTCTTTTACGCATAATATTAGGACTATTATTTTTTATCACTTTTGGTTTTGATCTAGAAGCAGACCCTTTACCAAAACAGCCCATATGGTGTAACAATGACATCTCCTCCAATGATCTAATCTCTACACCTATTCCATTATAATAACCAGTAAATACCATACATATTGAACCATCTAGTGGTAAATGTAAAGCAGATTCTGTTTCCATAGACAATGATTTTTTTGTACTACTTTCATTTTGATTTTCAAATTGATAGTCTTCTTGCAAACTAACCATGACAAAAGAACTGGCTGGTTCCCAAAATTTATTTTTAGCAAAATGTGTCACAAGTCCAAGCTCAAATTATTAATCTGTAACACAAAAAGTCAACTTCTTATACAAAAATAAGATATAATGAACCACGATACAAAATTTTAGAGTATATAAATATAAAGCAATAGATATTAAATAAAATAATTTAGGAATCATGGAAGCCAAGCCGAAACGTGAAGCTGATCCCGAAAGGTTTAATCGTAAGTATTTTGTCTTAATATAATTTTTTTGTACCTTTGAGATAGAATAATTCTATATTTTCATTAATTGCTTAAAATAGTAAAATCCAATTGATATAATTGTTTCAAGGCGATTTTTTTATATTTTTGTAACAAACTTTACTATGTATTTACTTAAAAGTAGCCTGTTTACTTGGACAAATAAGACATTAAGATAAATTACTTGTAAAATACAAACAGTACGAAAATATGATAATACACAATATTACAGATGTTAACTCGCTTTCATATTATGAGCGCAATAAGGTCGACACTATAAAGCTTATAGATGTTTGCTTGAAAATTGACAAGTGACATTTTAAGCATAGAATGGAATAAAGGAAATAGGAATTAACGTCGATATGTCAACTAATGTAACTTGTAAAAATTAGATGGCGCTACTAAAACATTTTGTATAGAGATTTTAAAATCTTAAATTCATGACAAAATCTAGATTTGTCTAGACAATTGTCTGAATTGAGTTATTTAATATTTTTTCAGAACACTTAGAATAAATTTTGGTTTTTATATGGTATAGTATAGTATCGCGTTTATTTCACTTATAGTTTTTATGTGTCATGTCTGTTGCGACTTATTTAAAAAATTTAATAAATACATAATACAAAAAATAAGCAGCAGTGTAGCTCAAGCTATTATAAAAAACATCTTAAAATAAAGCTTTATCAGTTTTCTCAACATTTTTCTATAATATTTTTTCATTTGGCATTATTGAAAAATATAATTTAGAAAATTCCGATGACTATTAATATGTTTACTTTATTTACCGCTGCTTTCCAAAAAAGTAGGTATTTATATATAAAAAAATATATATAAAATAGGTATTTATAGGTATTTGCCTACCAAACTGACATTAAAAAATCAATTGATTTCTTTATTTGGAACAATCTGTATTTTAGCAATTTGACATTAATTAAATTTTAATATTGGCTATACTGCTAAAACAGTAGTGGCATTCGTAAGATCTATATTGCTCTCTCTTTTGTTTGCAGCAAAAAAAGTCTACATTAGAGAAGGTAAGAAATATATTAGATAATATAAAGCTAACTTCACATCGAATAGTCACAAGACCTCTCAGCTGAGGTATCTGTCTACGAATTTTCTATTTTCTGACAAATAATTCTCTCCAAAAATTATCTTATTGTGAGTGTCTTTTTCGTCAATTTTTAAAGCCAAAATGGCTAACATTAATGAAGAGAACGTTAGCAAACTAATCCCCACACTTGGTGATGAAAAAATCGGTACGTATATGCTTAAATGTTTCATATATACTTATTATTTTAATATCATACAAATTTAAGAAAATCCATAAATGAATATTTTTTTCCAGATATGATCGCCGCTACAAGTGTTTTACAAATCAGAGCAAGTGAGATTCGTCAAAGCCAGATTAACTGGCAATCTTATTTGCAGTGAGTATTGATTTAATCGAAGATATGAAAAATAATACATTTTATAAGTAGGCACTTAAATATCTAATTATATATTAACAGATCGCAAATGATAACTCAACGTGATCACGACTTCATTGTGAACTTAGACCAACGAGGACAGAAAGATTTACCTGATAGAAACCCTGAAGGCTGTGCTGATGTATTCCTTAACCTGATTACTCATATTAGCAAAGATAACACCATCCAATATGTTCTTGTTTTGATTGACGATATTCTTTCGGTAATAACTCTTTCTTCATTTTGAATTTTTGTATAGACCAATTCCTATATGACTTTGAAAAATAGACAAAATAATAGAAATTTCTTATTAATTTTTAATAATTATTTTAACCATTCTAGGAAGACAAATCCCGTGTGAAAATATTCCGTAATGCCAGACATGGTAATGTTTGGCAGCCATTCCTGAACTTGCTTAACCGTCAAGATGAGTTTGTTCAGCATATGACTGCTCGTATCATTGCTAAGCTGGCATGCTGGCACCCACAACTTATGGAGAAGAGTGATTTGCACTTCTACCTATCCTGGTTAAAGGATCAGCTCAAGATGAATGTAAGTATTTAAGAAAACATAAACATTGGGACATAGTGGAACTCAAACCATGCTTCTGAAAAAACCTTGTTTTCTAAGAGGCTGATTCTAGTAAAATATTTTTCTAAAGAAAAGGTTTATTCCCCATTAAGTATGCTTAATGGGGAATAAACCTCTACAAAAGTTGGAAATATAAATGTGAGTATTTCAACTAGCACACTATATTAATTATTATTTACATAATATTAAGATATTGAAGTAAGATATTTTTCAATATATTTTTTGTTTTTAGATGCTCACTCATTACTATAATAATATAATTTATGTATATGGTTTTATATACAATTTTTGAACTTATCTCACCTGGTTTTTATATATAATTGGTTTTTATATTATATATTATTATATATATTATTTGATTGGATATTGTATAGAAATTTTTGTTGCATGTTGTTTTTTTAGATTGCATGTTAACTTTCATAAAACACTAATAATTTCCAAAGTATAATATGCAGTTAATTTTATATTTTAAGGACAATGAACAACTTGCAAGAAATGAATTCTTTTTAGAATATTTGAAATATAATTTAAAAGTCCAGCTGATTGTGATGCAGGGGCACAAAGTGTTACTGTTAATGCGACTGGTTGTGGGTTTGATCCCCACTCAAGGAAATGAAATATTTATTTAAATTTATATTTTGATTTTTTTGCTTTGTTCATGAGGCAAAGTAGGGTGTTGAGTTTCGCTATTCAACAAACAATGTTTCCAGATGATAAGTAGGAAACAGAGTGTCTTAACTGTGGTTCACTTTGTCTACCAGAGTGAAGCTGATTAAAAATATTTTTAAATTATAAATGAAAATATATATCTCCTAATATAATATTAAAATATAATCAAATGATAAACATATTTATTTGTTTTGTAAATTCCAACAATAATTTTGGCAAAGCTAGCAGTATTAATGAAAATAAAAATCCTTTTAAAAAACTTAAAAATACTGTCAAACCTAAAAAACTTATAACATAATAATAAGATTGAATTCACCCAATGAAAAAACATCTGAAGTCTGTCTGAACTTTTTTATTAACAAAGATATCTTTACATTATATAAATGTATATAAAACGTAATTACTTGTCAGTAATTTACAAATGTAACTTTAAAATTTGGCAATAGATTTTAATGTGGTTTTCACTAATTAACAGAATGAATTGAAAGGGAGGTTTACATGTGGATAACTTATATATTATATAAGTGTATCCCAAGTGGGTGGGCCATAAGCAAAATACAAGTTTGTTATAAATTTGTACAAAACAGATGGTTTATCATCTTTTATTTAATAATTTAATGGTTGGGACTAAGGAAGTTTTTTATTTTATATTGTATTGGTATATAATCTTGTAGATCAACTGTATAAAATTTGTCAAAGTAGATTGTAATAATATTTTATAATTGCTCAACCTAGTGCTAGTATTTTCTATACTAACATTAGTTACTATGTATAAATTTAAGTTTATATATATTTCCATGTATCCATAAATAACATGTGCCTTATAATCGTCCATATACAAATAAGACATCATTCCCTGTATTGGTATCTACTATTGAAACTAATTAAATTATACGAAAATCATCATCATTCAATCGTCAAACTATGAGGCTCTGACCACACTCAGAGATTTGTTTTCTGGTAAGGCGGAGCAAGTGTCTGCCGAGTTAGAGCATGCTGAGCAGGTTATGTTGGAACATGAAAAACAACATTTCTCCGATAAACATACAAAACAACACAAAGAAAAACACACAGCTGACAAGGATCAGGAAAAATATTCCAGCCTTTACAGTTCTTTTGACGTTCTTAAATCGCATGAGGACTACCCACCCGGCCTGCATAAGGTATTCCCCCTGTTGGCAACACCTCAATGTTACTACTGTGGAACGTGTCTAATCTTCTTGTATTAGTCTATTATAGTGATACTAAATGAAGTTTGTCACTAATGTATTGGAATAAAGTCGCATTTTCAAATTACTTTCACAGGAGTTATTTTGTAAATCATCTTTATTCTGTCGACGGTACTTATGTAAGTTTAGCATGCTTCTACTAACCAAAACACCTAATATCTATAATATAATATGCACATTGTATACAAAATAATGGCTTAAAATATTGCGGTATGTTCTAAAAGTGCTTCTGGATATTACACTAATAAATGCATAAAATTTACAAACGCTGCTAACGACTGCCAAAATGATTATTATTATCATGTTAGTATTATTTTATTATATTAAATAACGCGGTATGCTTTTAATACATTTTATGTTATATTAGGATATTTTCGACAATATTGAAATTTATTTACAAACTTTAATTTACAATTGAATTTGACTATAAATTAAATAAATGTAAATGATTATAAATATTATTTTTTTAATTTTATAGTATAAATTCAGTTAAATAACTTTTTTTTTAAACACAAACATTAATACCATGACATATTGTAACAGATACATATTAACACATTTTTCCGCAGACCAACGATTACATCCAGTCTGTGGCGCGTTGCCTGCAAATGATGCTGCGTGTGGACGAATACCGCTTCGCCTTCCTCTCGGTCGATGGCATTTCTACATTGCTGTCTATCCTCGCTTCGAGGGTTAACTTCCAGGTAATTGACTTATTTGTTCTTTTTTCTCGGCCTATTTTTTTTTAAACTGACTTACAAGACGGACAACCGATAATTAGGTATAGATGTGAGTTGCGAGTGGACAATTCGCAAAATTCAGAACACCCAATTTGATGGCATCGACTACTCATCCACCGTACTACATTACAGGGCTACGGTTGCGGACATACGGTAAGATAAGGGTCGCAAAATAGAAAAATAAAGCCTATGTCTCTCTTATAGAGCGCCAACTATTCCACTGCCAGCCTTCTCCGATCTGTTTGTCTGGTGATTAGTAACATTGAATACTAAGACGAATGGCGTAGGTTTGACTCTCGATGATGATTTGTGGGATAAGCATCGATATCCGTTCAAAGTGTATATTATTTTATCGATTGTTAATTATTATTTAGAGGTAAAATAGTTGTTTAAATTATGGAACCATCAGTCACGCAGTTATTTTGTATTCGAAATAGACCATAAACAAAGGTAAAGTGCAATATTAAGTTCCGCTACTTAACACGCTATGCCTCCATAATTCAGCGGGAAATGGGAAAAGATATATCGTTACGATTAAAAATATCATTAATACCCAAAATGAAATTTAAATAAATAAATTTACTTCAGTAATTCATCATAATTTATATATACAAATACATATGCTCAAATAATTTCTAGGTCCAATACCAACTCGTGTTCTGCCTGTGGGTGCTAACGTTCAATTCGCTGCTTGCTGAAAAGATGAACAAATTCAACGCCATTCCCATTTTAGCTGATATTCTGAGTGACTCTGTCAAAGAGAAGGTCACCCGTATCGTCCTGGCCGTCTTCCGCAACTTGATCGAGAAGCCAGAGGATCAACAGGTGTGAAATATTGTTTCCTTGTTAATAAGTAATTTTTAAAAGTTATTGTTATATTAGCTTGACTTGGGTAATCTTGCAATATTATTTTGACATTTTGCGATATGTTTTTTTTTGAAAATTAAGCAGCATTTGTATATAAAGGTGGCTTTGTTATACATTCAAATAGTTAAATATTTATCTATATATATAAAATCGAAAGGTCACTCACTCATCACGAAATCTCAGAAACTACAAGTGCTAGGAATCTGAAATTTTGCATAGGAGTTATTTATAGGACGTAGGTGCTCGCTAAGACGGGAATTTGCAATATTCGACTTCTAAGGGGTTGTTTTTGGGGTAGAAAGTTTGTATGAAACTTCGTTACTACAAATGCTAGGAGTCTCAAATTTTGCATAGACGTCACTAGGACGTAGTCATGGAGACAGAAATTAATAATAACATAGTTCACGCGGGTGTAACCGCGAGCGGGCCGCTAGTTCTTTATAAATAACTATTATGAAAGTTATTTTTTGTGTTCGCTCTAGGTCGCAAAGGAACATTGCATCGCCATGGTGCAATGCAAGGTGCTAAAACAACTTTCAATCCTGGAACAGAAACGTTCAGATGATGAAGATATCATGAATGACGTGGACTTCCTCAACGATCGTCTACAAGCCTCAGTACAAGATCTTAGCTCGTTCGATCAATATGCTACTGAAGTTAAGAGTGGACGGTATGTGACTAAATTTTGCGTGAAATATTTTTTTGCAATGTCGGCATACGGAAACTGGTGAGGAAAGTGAAAAAAATATACAATGGAACGCGACGGCTTTAATTGCTCTGATTTTCATTTAATTGCTCTGGCCACGCTTTGCCTGCATTGTTACCAGATCACAGAAATTAGAATATTAATTCATTCCCTCGAGTGGGAATCGAACCAACAATCGTCGTGCTTACAATCGTACGCATACGCCATTGCGCCACGGCGGGCTCTTATTTTCTGCTGATAACGTATCGTTAAAGTTACGTGAATGTTTTGTAAGATTATAAAGATTATCTTACATCACAAAGGTTTAATTTCACTTTTATACATTATTATCTTTTACGCGAAGATTACTCTGAATAAAGAGTATGATTCGAATATCAAACTTGTTTTTCTACCTAATATTTTTTTTTCTTATACTCATGGTTTTTACATTTATTTTTATACTATTCTTCAATTCGTTAACGTTAAGGTTGTGACGTAATTTTTGCATAGACCTAGACATAATTTATGACAAACATTGTTTTGTAATGATAAAAAAATATTAATATAATCCTATTTACAGTCTCGAATGGTCGCCCGTGCACAAATCAGCTAAATTCTGGCGCGAGAACGCAGTCCGCCTCAACGAGCGCGGCCAGGAGCTGCTCCGCACTCTCGTGCACCTGCTGGAGAAGAGCCGCGACCCCGTCGTGCTGGCCGTCGCCTGCTACGATGTGGGCGAGTACGTGCGCCACTACCCCCGTGGGAAACAGTGAGTTTACGAAAGAAAAAATATATATATTTAATTCTGGCATGGGAACGCAGCTCGTCTTGTTTACTTGCTGGAGTAAAGCCGCGCGTTTCGCCCATCAATAGACCCAAAATTTGGCCGAAAAATGGTGAACAACCCCTCCTTCCCTCTGCCTATCCTGCTATATGCGAAATACAGCGCGAAGCTAAAAAATGTAAAATCATTTTTACATTAGTAAAATTTGATTAAATGTTTTTTCGTCATTGTTTACAGCATTATCGAGCAACTTGGCGGTAAGCAACGCGTCATGTATTTGCTCAGCCATGAAGATCCAAACGTGCGCTACGAGGCCTTACTTGCGGTACAAAAACTTATGGTCCACAACTGGTTAGTATTTTTTTTAATTTATTCAACTGTTCTGTTCTGTCTTCTCTGTTCTGAAGAATAGTGCCACTCAAATTAAAGTAAAGGATTTTCAGAAGTATTGTGTAAAGTAAAGGAGGTGTCTTTATAATTTGATATAAGTTTCTCGCTACTACTTCTACCCTACTTTGCGAAATAAAACATAAAGTTGATAATATAGTTTTGTCTTCTACATAATAATAATATAAATATATCTTTGTTACAGGGAGTATCTTGGCAAGCAATTGGAAAAGGAACAAATTGATAAGCAAGCTGGCGGCACCGCCGTTGGGGCTAAAGCTTAATATGTCGTAATGCATTATTAAATTGTTATTGTTGTCTTCTATTAACTATTGCAGTAAAGTAGCGATATTAATTTGCCATTCGTCCTTCACTATTACAATATTGTA
Source organism: Heliconius melpomene melpomene (assembly GCA_000313835.2). Taxonomy (NCBI): domain Eukaryota; kingdom Metazoa; phylum Arthropoda; class Insecta; order Lepidoptera; family Nymphalidae; genus Heliconius; species Heliconius melpomene. The sequence goes on from HE671269.1 coordinate 361,387, forward strand.
CATAAAGTAACACTGTTTTACCAATTTAATGCTGCAATAATTAAGTAAAGAAAATCTAGTGTTAAAACACAAATAATATTTTATTAAATAACTTATGTTATGTTAATAATACAGTATGTAATATGTATTGTATTTTAAAGTTATTTATTTTGAAAATACATGTTATGTCATGTCAACTTTACATATGATACAAATTGTTTTTAAATTTGAAAAAGCACATTCCTATAAGATTTATTATTGTTACATAAATGAAATAAAATAAAAATATAATCATTATTAAATTCTATATTAAATTTATAAATGTAGAAATGGTAGAGATTTGAAGTGTGTACTGTCAACTTGATCCATCAGTGATTAAACTTCATGAGTATTATTTATGTGTGTGTTTTATTTTACTTGTCTCATTAGAATGTCATCCCCTATTAATAGTTTTATTTTTAATTTTCGCGCTGTATTTTGCACAGCACATACACTTCCGTTCACCACTTTCCGCCGAATTAAGTAGGCATTGTATGTTAGGTGGCTGAACTCAACGCCGCGTTTGCCTCTACATAAGAGCGCTTACAGTCGCACGTATGTACCCGTGCGCCACGACTGGCCTCTTATATTATTTTATACCTAAAAAAATCTTAAAAGATCCTAAATGCAAAAATGAGGTGTAATCACTAAGTACTATTTCCGTTGCTCTTAAAGTATTCTATGTAATATCCAATATCTATATATATAAAAGGACTTGTCCTCACTGACTGAGGTAAGACGCACGCACAGCCGTAACCGCTGGTGGTAGAAACGTGGAATTTGGACAGATGTTTACTTTCGTAATCTGGACATCCACTAAGAAGAGATTTTGAAAAATTTTAACCCTAAAGGGGTGAAATATGGGTTGAAAGTTTGTATGGAAAAAAAATTAAATCTGCACCGATTTTTATAAAATTGTAAATTCAGACTCTTAAAAATATTTAATTGAACACGTGTTTCACGGTTTTTTAGAATTTACCCCCTAAGGGTGCCAATAAGGGGTTGAAAGTTTGTATGGAAAAATGTTTAAATCGTCACCGATTTTTATAAAATTTGAAATTTAGACTCTTAAAAATATTTAATTGAACATGTGTTTCATGGTTTTCTAGAATTCATCCCCTAAGGGTGCAAATAAGGGGTTGAAAGTTTGTTTGGAAAAATCTTTAAAACGCCACAGATTTTCATAAAATTTGAAATTTAGACTCTTAAAAATATTTCATTGAACACATGTTTCACAGTTTATTGGAATTCACCCCTAAATACGCAAACGAAGCTGCGCGCGTCCGCTAGTATTATATAAAGTCCTTACCTTAAACGAGAGAAAGAATCGTATAATAAAAAGAGCAATTATAAATGTACCAGTAGTTTTTTATTTTACTAATAATTTTAGACTATATACTTTTCTACCGCGTTTACTTTAAAAATTGGTAATTTTTGAATTGAATTGAATTCTTGATAAGTATATGGCGTTTCGAGCGTGCCAGTTGAGCACAATTCATTTCGCCGATGTCACGTTGTATGGAAAACACACGAAGGAAATTGATCGGTAATAAAAAAGATAAATATACACAATTATAGAATACATGTAAAAAAAAGAGATCCAGTGTAAGTACAGCCTTCACCTAAAACAAAACAAACACAAATTTACAATATACAGGGTGGAAGAGGCAGCGCTTCTTTTATTGAAACTGCATATAGGGTAATATATTTCAAACCCACACCTAAGAAATTAATCAAAGTACCTCAACAGTTTGGACGTAGGAATTTTTTTTCATTTGACGATTTTAATCCATACCTGTATTTCGTGTGACGCACACATACGTGTGCGACATTTCCGATTTGACAAGTAAGTGTGTGCGTGCCTTTGTTATACTTTACAAATGGCGTTTTATTTTAAAACGATAATTTTATTATTTATTTTGTTTGAAAAAATAACTTTTTTATTTTTGGGAATTATTTTTTTTCCGAATTATATTAGGCTTTTATAGAGTAGTTAAAACTGTGGTTTCATTTAAAGTGGTGCTGACAATTCCACCCTGTATACACAACACATTAGATTAGTAATAAATATTATTTTACATGGGTGTTAATTTAAAGTTTTATTTTGTTAAGTTTAATATATTTACATAAAAAATTACATAAAGGACTAAACACAAACATTAACAAACACTGAACATTTAAAGGACGAGGGGCTTTACGAGGAAGGATATCATATAAAGGACGAGTTAACTTAGGACAAGAGAAAAGGATGTGGGAAGGGGAGCCGTCGTCCAAGCCACATTCACACAGAGAGTGGTCCCTGACCCTGATCTTAGCTAGTGGTAATTTTTGAACGAATAAAACAATAATTTGACATACACAATTTAAAGTCAAATGTCAACTTGACATTAGTTAAGAAAAGCAAAACTTGCTGAAACTACTAAATACAAGTATTATCTTTCTATTGGTACATAAATAATGAAATACGATAAGTCCTTCGTTAAAGGTTTTATATTTTCGGTCTTTACATGTTTAATATTTGTTATGACGGTTCTCGGTTTCTTTGAATATACAAAGAACATTCCGAGGCGGCTTTTTCAAAATTAAGCGGAAAGGGCTATTAGAAAAAAGTCTTGTTAGTGCTAAATAAAGTGTATTTTTATATTCTGTCTCTGATACACGGATTAGGAGACCCTTTCGTAGCTTGGTCTGCTAGAAATAGCCAATTATTTATTTACTAATCTGAATGTCTTTCATGTTCTAATAAGGCTATCATTTTAGAGACAGTATCCATAAATTAAATACTAAACTTTCAGCTAAAAAAGCCAAAAAAAATTGTAGCAATTTTGTCCCCCAAGCACTTTATTTTAAGTTTTATTACATTGATAAATGTCCCCAGTAATAAATATTCTCATATATCTTTCACATATGATCAGTCACAATTTTTTCAGATTTATAATACTATATAAGTAGATTAAGATGAAACTGTTATTGAACTAATTATATTTTTTGTACCTTGTCTAAACCCAAACAAAATTCTGTTTCAGTTTATGTAGTCACAGCATATGGGCAAACTACAACTCAGTGAATAAAAATTCTGCTGCATAATGGAATTAGAAAACATAGAAGATGTTTTAGTGCTAAAAGATTATAAAACAGTACCAGATATAGTTCATGAATATGGACCTACAATAAAGTTTGGACACATTCCTTTAGTTATTGATAATGGTAAGTCAAAATATGCTATTTAAAAAAAAAGAAACAGTCTAGGGGCCAATCATAAATTATGTTGCACATTAAGATGGAGGGAAGTGACCACAAAGGATGAAGAAGAGTGACAAGGGGGGCCTCTTGTCACTCCAACTTAATTTTGTGGTAACACATTTCAAAACTTATGTATAAACATAATTTTAAAACTGCTGCTGCTTATTGGTTCCTCCACTATGTGTGAATTTGCTAAATATCACACGTCACACCAGATACAGAGCCTCTTGAATGTGACCAGTTATGAAAGACTAGACAAGGGATAAAAAAATCATGAAATTTGTGTGGTGTAACTTATGTATGGCCCCTTATAACTTAAAATGAACTTGATATATGTTTTATTCACCAGGTTCGTATCAATGTAGAGTGGGATGGTCAATACATGATGAGCCATACTTAACATTTAAGAACTTAATAGCCAGACCTCGAAAAGATAGATGTAAAAAGGATGCTGAACCCCCAGTTACACCACCAATTCAGATAGGGAATGATATAATTAATATTGAAGCTGTTAGGTATGTTTTGTAGATACTTTTAATTATAAATCAAATCATCTTTACATTGTATCCCACATAGCAGGGTAGGCCAATAAACCTAGTATTGAGATATTCTTTTCCCATACTAATAAACTACTGAGTGTTAAGTTGTAAAACTCAAAGCTGCACTTTATTTTACCACTAGCGGATGGGCGCAGCTTCGCTTGCTTATTTAGGGGCGAATTCTAATAAACCATGAAACATGTGTTCAATGAAATATTTTTAAGAGTCTAAATTTCAAATTTTATAAGAATCGGTGGCGATTTTAAGATTTTTCCATACAAATTTTCAACCCCTTATACCTTTAAGGGGAGAATTCTAGAAAACCATAAAACACGTGTTCAATTAAACACTTTTAAGAATCTAAATTTCAAATTTTATAAAAATTAGTGCCGATTTAATTTTTTTTCCATACAAACTTTCAACCCCTATTTCACCCCTTTAGGGTTAAAATTTTTCAAAATCCCTTCTTAGTGGATGTCCAGATTACGAAAGTAAACATCTGTCCAAATTCCACGTTTCTACGCACAGCGGTTACGGCTGTGCGTGCGTCTTACCTCAGTCAGTGAGGACAAGTCCTTTTATATATATAGATAACTAAGAAAGAAAAGATAATTTGTATGCCAACAAGGTATCAAACCCATAACTAGCGCATTTCCAATAAGATATTGTCTCCCTGCACTACAATAGCCACATATTTAAAGATGTAAAAATGTTTTATTTAATATTTTAAAAAAATATATAAGCTGTTTCTAATACCTTTTAGATTTCAACTTAAAACCCAATTTGATAAGAATGTAGTCACACATTTTGAAGTTCAAGAGCAAGTGTGTGATTATATTTTTTCTCATTTGGGAATTGACAGTGAGGGATGTGTTCCACACCCAATTGTAATGACCGAGGCATTTGTTACACCCAACTACAGTCGACAATGTAAGTATTGTGTAAACTCTTCAACCATTTTGAACATATGAATATCTACCAGAACCATTCCCGTTATACATATTCGGCGGCATTGTGTGTTGAGCGGCGGAACTTAACGTCACATTTTGCCTCGTTGCCAGAACGAAAATATTTCATTTCCTCGAGTGGGAATATTACAAAATTTTTGTTTGGTTATTATTATTACATACCTATTCGAGCCGTAGTTAGTCGCGCATACTAACGTGGCTTTATCCCCATAAATTCTAATCCTGCTGAAATTACAGAATCTATAACATAGCCTATATCTTGCTCCAAAACCTCCTCTAACTTCCAGTGAAAGTCCCATAAGAATCAGATCTGCTTTTCCAAAGATTAGTCTGAATAAACACAACAATAGACAGACAGAAAAAGTTATTTTTAGTGTCGTGTATAAAGTACATAATTATACTCTTTTATTATTTAAATATTTATATTTATGACTTAATATTTACATGTACTCATGTTATTATATTTTTTTTTCAGTAATGTCGGAGCTACTTTTTGAAGGTTATGGTGTTCCAGCAGTAAGTTACGGAGTGGATTCACTTTTTAGTCTCTATAGAAACAACATAGGGAATACTGCGCTTATAGTTAACTGTGGATATCATACAATTCATATAGTACCAGTTGTAAGAGGACAAGTAATTGAGGAACATGCGAGAAGAATCAATTTAGGTTTATTTTTTTTTTCTATTAAGAATCAGTAATTAATAATAAAAGATATTGGCAAAGTAACTGACACATTCATAGCCCCATAAAAAGAGAAATTAACTAAACTGATTTAAAACTTACAATTACATACTATATAGTGTTTATTACATATATAATTTCATTTTTTACACAATTTTTATACTTTTACTGCTCATATAAACATTACATAAATTTTGCTGTCGTGGTACAGAGGGGCAGATCGGGTCTGACCGTAGGCCTGGCGTTCTATTTCCATTTGATGGAATGGAACCAAAATTATTTTCATTGCTCTGGTAAGAAGACAGAAAGCCTGATCACGCTGAGTCTTAAAAATTAGGCGGAAGTGCAGATTGGGATGTCCTTACACTATGTTTCTTCGTTCTACCTATGCATATAATTAATTTAATTTTGACTTCTAGGAGGTAGTGAAATAATATGCTATATGCATAAACTTCTGCAATTAAAATATCCAGTGCATGTAAATGCGATAACCATGTCAAGGATTGAGGAAATTTTGCAAGAACACAGTTCTATAGCCCTGGACTACCAGGATGAGATAAAAAAGTGGGCAAACCCAGAGTATTACGAGGCTAATGTAAAAAGAGTGCAGTTACCATTTGTGCAATCTTCGAGTTCATCAGGCCTTACAGGTTTAGTATTTTTTAAATTAATGCTACAGTCAAGGAGATAAGAGGCCAGTGGCATTATGTGTGATTGTTAACCCAACGACTGTGTGGGTGGTAAGAAGACAAAGCGCAGCGCAGATCCACCATTCAAATTTCGTCTCGAAAATATGGCAGTGATCGGAGAATAAAGTGGCTTTCAATTCAAATCAAACCCATCAAATCTTCTAAATTTTAAATAATATATTTTATTATGTCAGTGAGAGAATAATACAAAAATATTTTAGCTGAACAACAAAAGGAAAGAAAAAAGGAAATGGCGCGGAGGCTCCTGGAAATAAATGCAAGGAAACGAGAAGAAAGACTTGCAGAAGATGAGGAACAGTTGAACCAATTGCTTGCCTTGCAGGTAAACAATTTCAATCTTAATTCTTATGCCTTGGCATTGTGAGACAGTTTCTGACTGTAAACCTATTAGTTACAGGCTCAATTCCTAATAAAAATTATTAATTTTCATCTATTCTGGCACTTTTTAACCCTCCTTACCATTCATATAGCACTTCGGGTTTTCAGTGTCCGCTTTTCCCTTCTAAAACAGTACAAGACACTTTAATTCTTTTTTCTAAATCTCAATGATATTGCTGTCATTTTTAATAATAAAATTGTATGAAATAGTCAATTACTATTTGTTTAATTTTATTTATAATAATATTATTATATTTATAGGATTTGATAGAAGATGGTGACACTGAAGAGTTCAACGAAGCAATAAAAGGTTTTGAGATAAAGAATTACGGTGATTTGCAGGTTGGGTATATATTTCTTTTTAATATTAATAAAATTAATATTGTATCTCACTTTTTTAAATATTGTTTTTTTAATCCTAAAATCTGGTTGATATTTCGGATAATCTCAAATTCGTATAACTAAGTGCCGGATAATCGAATCTGTACTGTAATTATTTTCTTTATTTATAATTCATATATGTACAAATTGTTCACCATACTTTTAATTTTTTCTATGTTCTTTGTATTTTTTTATTTAAAGATAAAATACGATTTATATTCATATTTTAAACATTCATAGAGGCAAATAGCAAATCTAAACATGAAAATTGAAAAGAATAAGCAAAAAATTGCTGCGGCTGCCAATACTGAGGAGCCGGTAGAACCTCGTCCTACTGGTCGCTTTCAACCACCTACGGACCCTGAAGCATTCCAAATTTGGCTTAATGAGACTCGTGCTAAGGTAAATATTACGTTATATTGTTTTTTAGCTTCGCTCTGTGATCATATAGCTCTATCTCTTATTCTGTATCAGTACCGTGACGTGCTGACACGGCGCGAGGCCCGGCGCGCGCGCCGCGCCGCCATGGTGAAGCGGCGCACGGCGGCCGCGGCCGAGCGCATGCGCGCCATATCGCGCCTCGCCGCCGCCGGGGACGACTTCGGGTACCGTGACGAGGACTGGGACGTCTATAAGAGGTAATTGTTGTACTACCACCGTTTTGCACGTGGCGTGTAGGGTGGCAATCCCAAACGCGCAACTGTGTCCCTGTCCTAACAGTTACTACCCTCGAAAATACGGACAGGGATCGCTAAGAGCAAGCTTTCCATCGTAGACCCTCAATTATCTGTCCTCTTTGACCATCCTGCTAGGGCTACGGCACCAAGCTAAGTTAAGTTCTTTCACATATCGGCGGTCTCAGTGCAGGACCTCCTAAATACAAAATCCTGGAAACTATGCTATACCACAGTGAACACCAAAAAAATATTAATTAAAATTTTACTTTCCATAAACAGTATAAGCAGAGAAGCCGATTCGGATTCCGAAGCTGATGGCGAACGTCTAGTGGAGTTAGAAGAAGTGCTTCGGGAACATGAGCCGGCCCAACCGCATCACCACCAACATCAATTACATTTGGCCATTGAACCTTTTAGGTAACTCTCTTTTTTACTGTATCCCGCATATAGTAGGCAGGGTAAGGAGCGTAGTGCTAAGACACGACGCTTCTCACTTTCCAAATTTTAAAATATTTTTCCCGCGATTGAGAATCGAAACTACAATCATCGCGTTTACAGTCAAACGCCTTACCGCTACCCCATGACGACATATAATAATCAACAAAATATGAAACAATTATAATGCTAATATAATATGATTTGTTAAATTTATTGTAGGGCTCCAGAGCTAATGTTTCAACCGTCAATGATGGGTAACCTGGAAGCTGGATTGGCGGAAACTTTGGAATATGTTTTTAAACACTTCAGCGCGGAAGATCAGTTGCTTTTGGCAAATAATGTATTTTTAACCGGTGGTTGTTCTCAGTTTCCAGGTAAAAATTTACATCTTAACTATTTAAGAATATAAAACGATAGAGGAAACTTACAGTTAAGACATTCTATTTCTCAATTTCATGGCGAAACATTCTATATTAAATGGCGGGACTGAACCCTGCGCTTTATTTTGTATTTAGTATAATCATTTCCCCAAGAGATGAGGGGGGGATATATGTGAAATATTTTATTTATTTCAGGCTTAAAAGAAAGATTAGAAAGGGAATTATTAGAAATGCGTCCGTTCCAATCGACGCATAAAGTAGTTATGGCTAAAAACCCCAGCCTCGACTCTTGGTATGGCGCCAGAGACTTCGCTGGTAGTAATGAGTTCGAAAATTGGTGTATTTCCAAAGAAGAATACTATGAAATGGGAGGAGAATATTTGAAAGAACATCACGCTAGTAATAAGTACTACAAAAGTCCGGCGCCGATTGTGGACAACACGATGGCTCCGGCTGGAGATGCTAATGTGGTGAAAGAAGAAATTGTTGTAGATTGTTAGTCAACGTGTTTTTTTTATTTATCAAGTATTAATGAATACTTTTTCGAATAACTTTGTTTTATTTGCTTCGAGAAAGTAATATTTTTTTGAACTTAGGTTTTTTTTTACAATAGTTATTTTTGTTTCTCTTTTTCTTAAATCACTTTCTATATCAACTTTAGAACAACAGCAATAATTAATCAGTTTTAACTTTAATAAGATGTCTAGTCTACATCTAAGAAATTAATGAACATTTTTAGTTATCTGTAATATCTATACAAATTATTAGTGACTTCTACTCTTACGTTTATAAAATTTGACTAGATGATTAAAAACCTATTTTGAAGTCAATTATGTATTTTAAAATGAAATTGCTACCCCAAGTTATTGTTATTTTGTGTTAATAAATAATTTAAGATATGACAAGGGAGAGGGATGTAAAAATCAAACAATATGTATAGCCACAAATATCATGGCACGTTTATTTTTCTCGACTACATGGCGACCTCTAAAAGAATCGTGACTTGTTATTTTGCATTCATATAGTTTCTTTTAATAGATCTCTTCAAAAAGAGTACTAATAATTTTACAATGTATATTTTCCATAAAATTAAATAAACTCTGTATTTATTTTGATCTCAATATAAATCACTATGAACTTAAAAAAAATAATTAAAAATCGCTTTGTTAGTTCGCTAATTATATCGATTGATGATACTATTATATAATAAAGAGTACATTTAAAAAATCACATTAAAGCATATACATAATGCTGACTACATAATGCCCTTACAGTCTCTTCACCGCTGAATAAGTGTATACTCTCAAAGAATTAACGATAAACAATATTAAGAATAAAAATATAATAAGAATTATATTTAAGGTGTTGATAACACCTAAATCAACTACAGTAATAGTGTGACATAGAGTCAGTCTTGGAGATCCATGTATAATAAAATTTATTAAAAAAAAACGCCTAAAAACGTATACATTAATAGGAAAAAATAACAATATAAAATATAGAAAGTGCCAACGTGTCAGTTGTCCGATAGGATAATCGCTTAGTGTTTATCACTAGTCGGTATTAAGTGTTATCAGCCGCTTAATATTAAACTAATAATAATAATAATAAATTTATCACAATACATTCAGACTAAAGAAACGACATGTCGTGCAAGAGGCTGTAAGGGTGATATAATATTCACGTGCAATGTAATACACCACAGTTAACAAATCTAACTTATTCAATAAAATATAAACTAGCCTAAAAATTTTAACAATAAAAGAAAAAACAGCTGTAGTTAAAAATATTGGTCAATAAAACTCTGTAGAGCTATGACTAAATGACCGCTTGTAAAAAAATCATGCCATGATTTTTGCACATCGACTTACAATAAAATCGGAATCAAATGTATTGTAAAATACTCCAAAACGTCGAGTTCGGCTTAGAGCCATTATTATTTAAAAACTACGAAGTGTATAAACTCAGTGACTTAGAAATAGCTCTCAGTATATAAAAAGAAAAAAGGTTAAAATCCTTAGGCTGTACTCTCGTAAGATTATGACGTAAGCAACGCAATATGTCGGCAAAGCGGAAGTACGCGTAAATCTAACCATACCATACAACTAAACGTTATGTAGCTACACGCGCTACGGCCGCTCCCGGGCCAGCTCGGGACGAGGATATGTACTTTTACTACCTTCACCTTCCTTCCTACTGCCACTGGTTGGTCCGAACCACAACCGCTCCGACGTCTCAAAAATAAATATTAATTTTAATTTTGCCAAAGAAATTCTTGTGAGTATTCATATTCCAAGTCGTGGACCATACGGCGATCAGTCTTTTCTACGGTTCAAAAAAATATAGGGGGTAGTACAAATCATAACACTGACGATTACGTAATTAAATATATAAATATATATGGTTTATAATGATTACTCTCTAAGTATACATAGTAACTAACATCGGTATGTAAATATGGCGGCGGACCCTCGTCTACTCGGAATCGATAACAACGCAAAATCGCTAATCCTATAAAAATATAGCCCGAGAGTCGTCGCCGGCATAAGTTATATATGTATATTTATATAGTATATGTACCTAGGTTGCTATGTTGGTGTCTCTATTCCCGTTCGCCGCGTCGCTACTGACTATTGGTAAATAACTTTCTCTCCGTTTTCTCTCCGTGGCGATTTACATCTGGTTATTGAACATTTACACTACGATTTAAACCAAAGTTCTAGTTTCTCTAAATAATACTGTTCTCAATGGCTTGGTAAGAAACTTAACAAACGTCTCGTTAAACACTGTAAAATATTTTTAGTTGTCACGTACGATTTTATATTTTTCTTTTACTGGGAAACTAAATGCATCCGTCTTTGTCACTCCATCTTATATTATCGTGTACATACATGTTTTTATTTTATATGTAAATGATAAATGAGATATTGGCCTATTTTTTCATGTCTCAAATACAGAACTATCAAAATATAAAAAAATATCGAGGACTATCAAACAACATCCATATGTATATATCATTATTTATATCTACGAGGAAATTTTGATTTCTTTACCCAAAAGTATACTTCTGCGCTAAATACTCTATGATTAATTCCATTTTTTTTTCATCAGTTCGATATACTCTATGATTGTAGAAGAAAAAAGATTCTACAAATCATGCGATCTTACCTTAATTTTGAATCGTATTACTCCATATCGTTCGAATAAATAAATCCTACCAATATTTACAATTTCGACCCTCAGCTCATGGACACACCACGCCGTGGAAATAAAATAGTGTATAAAAACAAATACAGAACAGAAAACGCAACGTACAATACAAGTAACGTAAAATAATCAATAAAAACAAACGGGCGCGTTAACACTACGACAAGAGTTGTACAATATTTTATTTCCAAACTACCCTGACCTGCAAACTTAACTAAACTTACACTACCGCATCATTTACATAGAAATGGCACCAATCTATCTTTGATATCAACAATGGCAAACCATAAGGAACCCCGCAGCGGACATGCTCGCCTCACGCCTGACCGTCTCAAGGTTTGGAAGACTACTGCGCTATACTAAATGTTATCACTATTATTCGAATACAAGCAATGGAACAACGACACTACGCGACGCGCACGTGTGCGATTACGAGCGATTCTAAAATCGATTTACATCTAATAAATATAATCGATTATAATACGATCATTTATCGCGTCACAATGTTACTCCCAAACTCTGCCGTAACTATATAAAAGGCGTTCGGAGTCGGAGCTACCGGCGGTCGCACACGTGCGCGTACCAATAAAACATTCTAAATGGAAACGATATCGCAATGAATGACGTGAAATGAGTTTAGTCGCGAATAAAGTGTCGACGAGAGAACTGAAAATGAAGCGTCATCGATGGTGTTTGTTTGTTTACGCCTAACGCTACCCGCTAGAAGGCACACAAAGTTTTAGTAAGAAGCTTGAACGACCCGCCGCCTCCGGTTCACTTATTGCCATACATGCCACCGGTCGACTAGTGGCGATCACATCTTGAACACCGAACATAATATCTATTATGAACGAAATACGATTAAAAAATATTGCCAATTTTTTGTTGCAACAGGCACTTCTCTGGATTTCTCCAATAAACATCATATTAAATTTATCTTGTGAAGACTCATTTATTGCCTCTGAGGACTGCGTCATGCATCCCACGGACCGGGGGAGGCTTCACGTCTCGGAAACACTTCTATAAAATTATTGAACTCCATTTACACCGACATCTAAGTTAAAGCATCGCAATAAGATATCGTTACATTCCACTACGACTAATGATCGATCGATCGTAAGACCGACAGACGGGACGATAGCGAGTGACAGATTAAAAAAAACAAACAATTTAGAATTTCGAGTCGCGACCGCTAACGATTCCGAAAGTTATCACTAAGCAAATTAGAATATGAGATCAAAAATTTAGGCCTACGATCTACGATGAGAGTTAAGTATCGATATATGTGCGCCACCACGCTAATGGGGGTGTGATGGTAGTAGATACGAATCACAGCTGTGGGTTAATCACAATGTATACGATAGGCGGTGCCGCTCAGCGCCGCGGCCGACAAACAAACGGGGGAACTAATTATATGTATATAGCGCTCGCTCGTAGCGCGTAGCTGCTCCGGTGGCTGCCTGATGCTGCTCTAATATTGCACTCGGACTGCTCGCTGATTGTGAGAGAGCTAGTAACATATCTGGAACAAGTTTATATAATCTTTATATATTTTTAGATTCACGTATTTTCACGTATGTTCCTATATAACATGGGACATTTCATCATTAAAGAGACTAACAATCGGACCGATTCGGATTCAAGCTGATACATTTAGGCTCCTATCAACCCTGTTTCTTTCCTTACTTATAACCAAGGGTCAAGGCACTCTAGTTTCTGCTTTTTCCATCCAATTTTTGCGGCACACCGTTTAACTGTAAATGCAGTGGTTGTGAGTTCCTTTTCTACTCGGGGAAAAGAGGTAATATTCATTGTCTCGTTCTGATAACAAGACAATGTACATTATAAGGAATAAAGCATGAAACAAAAAGACCACCCGCTGACGCTATACAGTCCACTCTAGGGTAACACTAGTTTTAACCAATGAAAAAAACATGAACCTACAAAAGTAATATATATATATATATATATATATATATATATATATATATATATATATATATATGATGCATACCAAGATCTGATCAATCAGCGAGACGCATCGACATCTGCGGCTGCGGTGTGGGCGTGTGCGGCGGCGGTGGAGATGCTGGAATATCATAATTTCTATTACCTTATATAATCACTGTAATTGTTTATTAATTGATTTAATTTATAATGGTATATATAAATATTATATATAGAGCGGACGAGTTTGTATGGTTGTCGTTCGAATTGACAAAAATCTTTTGTTTTTGGATAGTTTATTCATGGAGGAAGCCTATACGCTTCTCGTTTTCCACTATAACCCATTGTACTCATGTGTCACACAGAATTGTTTGAAAAGAAATAATTAAAAATATATATACCAAAAATGTTGTTGCATATATTAACAAAATGGAAAAATGTTGTCATCAAATATATAATTATGTTTATAAAATTGTAAATGCTTAATATTTCAAATTCCTTGGTGATAAATGACTATCCAAACACCTAATTAATTCGGATAATCGATGCTCGACTATCGCTACTCACAAATAGACGCGATGGACTGCGGCGACATGGCCGCCATCTTGCTTTGCGTGTCCTGCATCGACACCTGCGTGCCCTGCGACGTCATGTACCGGTTCACCATTGGTACGAAGCTGTTTTAATGAAAATACATTAATAAAAACTCCATTTTTTAAACTATAACTGTTCTATTCTAAATACAAAGTGTATTTAGAATAGAACAGTTTAGAGTTTAATTGCAATTAATGTTTATAGATAATATGTGTGCGATTATTATATTTAAAATAAAGACATTTTTCGCCACCCAATAATTATGTGAGAGGGATATTGCGAGAGGGAGATTGCGGAAAAACTTTTAGATCAAATAATAATAATATTTATATAAGAAAATAGCTTCACGTTGTATCCCATATACAGCAGGGTAGGCAGAGGGAACCTAGTGTTACGATAATCCGTTACCCACTTTCCACCGAATTTTTCGAAGCATTGCGTGTTGTGGGGTTCCACTCAATGCTGGGCTTTTACCTTGGTGCCAGAGCGTGGAGATGAAAATATTGAGAATTAATAAATATTCTTTCGAGTGGGGATCGAACGCTCAGCCATCGCGTTACAATCACACCCCTGCGCCATGACGGCCTGTCTTCAATCTTTATTCAATTAGGGCGTAACAAGAACTTTTGGATCCACTAGTTACATTAGAATATTTATAGAATTAGTACTGCAGAAGCTTCCACCACTAAAGTATAAAACAAAGACAGCAGAAAACTGTGCATTTTTAAAAGCTTTTATTTCTTTTTATAATGTTAGAAACATTATTCCCAGGTATGGTCATAATCCTCATAAAAGATATGGCAAGAATAGTGCAAAAAGCACATAAAATTAGAGATAAAATCATATAAATAATAAAAAAAAAAACCAGATTTTTAAATCAATAGGCTTTTTTAAAATGTAAATATAAATAATTACCTCAGGTCACAAACGCCGGGGCTCTCAAATCCGCCATTATTTGTGTTGGTGGCAACACTGTTGATGGTGCCGATGCTGTTGGCCGACACGTTGCTGTGGTTCTCACGGTGCACGCGGTTATGATGTCTGTTGTAAAATTAAATAAATTAAGTCAAAAATAAGCTTCACGCTGTATTCCGCATATAGCAGAGTAAGGCAAAGGGAACCTGGTGTTAAGACACTTTGTTCCCCACTTTCTGCCGAATTCTGAAAGCATTGCGTATTCAATGGCGGAACTCAAAGCCGCGCTTTTGCCTTAATAACAGAACGAAGAAAGGAAATATGTATAAATAATCATTTATTTTCCCAAATGAGAAGAGGACCCACAACCGCCGCGATCCATCAGATAAGTACATACATACATAGCTTCACGCTTTATCCCTAGCGGGGTAGTCAGAAAGAACGGAGCGCCAAACGCTACAGTCTTTACATACCTCTTTTGCCTCGTCATCAACCTTTTCATACATGCCCTCCGGGGGGTTCCTTCCTTCTCTTCCTCCAGTATCTTTGATACTGTATTTTTAAAGGTCAACCGAGTTCTCCCCCTACCTCCCATACCACCTACTTTGCCGTTATAAATCTTAGGACGCAAAAGTGAGTGGAGGACGGAGCTACAAATAGCTATCAGATAAATAAATTTCATTAAAATCAATAGATACCGTATGAGGTAGCTGTCGCGCACGAAGGTGCGGCCGCACACGCTGCACTCGTAGCAGGGCCCGCTCGAGTGCGTGCGGATGTGCAGCGCGAACTGCGACTTGGACGTGAACGTCATAGAACACCGCTCGCAGTTCAGCGGCTTGTCCGCCACGTGGGACCACCTGGACGGTAACAAACTTATATTGAACTGGGAACCCAAACGCACGCTTCAACTTACTGTTATATTCTAGTCGAATTATACTATACATATCCTTTACATAAATCGTAGTCTGTAAACGATGAACTATATGCATTCAGCAGTCTTTCCGTGAAAGTGGGACTAACATTCATCCTTACAAACTTTCACATTTAAAATTTTAGTTAATATAACCTACCTTGATATAATTATTTTAACACTAAATGTTAAGAAAAAATTACCAAAATACAATAGTGAAAACTGAATTTAAATCGGTTAAGCAGGTTCTGAGTTACTCTGCACAAGTACACAGACTAACAAACAAAAATTAAAAAAATAATTGTTTTGGGTTCTATTCCATAAGTGCCGACAAAAATACATTTTATTATATACGTAGATTATAGCCAAATCATTTGTACAACAACATCTTTACATAAATTGTACCCTATGTGTTATTCTGATGTATAAGATATATTTTCTCATTTATAATATTAGTAGGATACTGACCTGTGCGCTGTTACGTAGCTTTTGACTGCAAATCTTTTTTGGCAAATATCACATGCATATGGACGTTCCCCTGAAACGCGATAAGCCATTAAAATATCTACATTTATAGTTTTATCAATAGTATGTAAAGCGTCTAATGCTAAAAAAAACTAAACTGAAAAGCAATAATAAAACAAAAATAAAAAAGCAGTGTTAAAAAGACGGCAAGATGCAATTAGACAGTAGGATGAAGTCTGAAATCAATGAATTGAAGCTAAGAAATCATAAAAAATGATAGATACCAAAAATTAATTGATGATGTAGCGTATGATAAAAAATGAAACAATAAAAATAGTTGTCGGTGCCACATCATTGAACCAGGAATATAATTAGTACCTGTTATCGCAATTTGCCGTCCTTCTATTTGTATTCTCCCAATCGCAGTGAAAATATTCACACACAACAAAACAAAAACAAGTATCTCGTGGTGAATAACTAATCCGGATTTCAAAACGTTTGGACGATTCACATTATTACAGTATTTAGTGATAACCATTTAATATAATAACTAATCAGAAATATATTTTTAGGCTGTAATAACTAATAGAAATTACCCAATGTGAATCGTCCCAACGAGTGTCAAAGCTAATAAAAATGTAACACGTGACGTCACAGGAGGCATTACTACAGATGTAAGGCCCCCCCTCATACCGGTGTGGATGCGCTTGTGAATGTTGAGCGTAGATTTCTGCGTGAAGCGCTTGTAACACACATCGCACTCGAAGGGGCGCTCGCCGGTGTGCGTGCGCATGTGAATCTCCAGGTACGGCTTGCAAGTGAACGCCGCCGGGCACTCCATGCACTGATACGGCCGCCCTTGCACTAACCACCACACACATTAGTCACCACCAGCGTTGCCAGACGTCCCGATTTTGGCGGGACGTCCTGATCTTTAGCCCAAAATTTAAATGTCTCGGACGGGCCTGACATGGTCCCATGAATCATCCTGAATTATTCCACGCACTTAGATAATTATTTTCTTTATAACTTTATTTTTTTTATAAGTTACTAACAATTCCAGATATAAATGTCCCGCCTTTCCCGTAGGCAAAATCTGGCAACGCTGGTCACCACCCACAATTACCGCTGAGAAACATCCCACCGAGTGGCACCGACAACTATCATGTCGCAAAATAGTAATACAATAATCATGACACAGAAAAAGGAAAAAAAGGGGAGGGGCGCGAGCGCGGTACCTGTGTGCGTTCGTTTGTGTATGTTGAGTGTGGACTTTTGCGCGAATCTCTTGAGGCACACGTCGCACTGGTAGGGGCGTTCGCCGGTGTGCGTGCGGTTGTGTATCTCGAGGTACTGCTTGCAGGTGAAGGCGGCCGGGCACTGCAGGCACTGGAACGGCCGGCCCTGCACTGTAAACACACGGGTGAATCGACGCGGGCCCGAGCCCGAGCTGCGCGCGCCCTCCCGCGCACCTCCCCCTCACGCCCCACCCACCCCCTTACCCCCCTCCCCGAACGTACCCGAATGCGTCCGCTTGTGGATGTTCAGGCTGGACTTCTGCGTGAAGCGCTTGAGGCAGATGTCGCACTGATAGGGGCGCTCGCCGGTGTGTGTGCGCGTGTGTATCTCCAGGTATTGCTTGCAGGTGAAGGCGGCGGGGCAGGACAGGCACTGGAACGGTCTGCCCTGGACTGGTGCCCAACACATACATTATAGCGACGGCGGGCGAGCAAGGGCGCTAGCCGCCCTCGCGCTACGGGGCGGCGCGGACTGGCGGCGGAGAGGAGGCGGGAAGAGGCGGCGGGAGCCGAGGGGGAGCGGGCGGGAGGCGGCGGGAGGCGCGCCAGTCCGGCCGGTCCGGTGTCACCCACCTGTGTGCGTCCGTCTATGTATATTGAGGCTGGACTTCTGCGTGAAGCGTTTGAGACACGCGTCGCACTGATAGGGCCGCTCGCCTGTATGCGTGCGCACGAGAGTCCAGTAAGTCGCCCTGGCACTGCGCCCAGTGCACACACAAAAGCGAGTAACGCACGTCGCCGACGCGCGCCTACCCTCGCCCTGCCAATCCCCCGACCTCCCCCGACCGCCGCGCTCGACGGCGGCAATTTAGATACGCGCTTGGGCGCTTCGAGTGCGTCTTTGGAGCGATTGCATTACCGCTTTTGTGCAAGAATTAATAATCATGAAGATATGAATAAAGTAATGGTACATCTAATTTGAGATGGCTAATATGCGAGGGTGAAACGACCTGTTGCTCTAACAGAAAGGTAAATTCCGAGTGCAGAAGTACGTAAAAGCGCGCAAAGTTAACAGAAATCGAGATGTTAGTCGGAAGCAACGAGATGGAAGCTTTCGGGGCTAAAACAACGGGTTAGGCAACGGAAAAAATGGGAAAGAAGCATGACGCTAAATGAGATGGTACATGAGTGCGTGACGAGTCATAAGTCGCTTATCGTACTTATCGGATTGGCTAAGTGTAATGTGGGCTACTAACCCGTATGTATCTTTTCGTGTAAATTGAGCGCGCACTTCTGCGTGAAGGACTTGAGGCAGACGGTGCACTGGAAGGGCCGCTCGCCTGCGCCGCCACAGGGGACAGAAAACAAAACAAAACCACGATGGACAAATAATTCTAGCTAGCTCACTACACCGACTGTATCCGCCCATCCCACACCATCCACCATGAGGGGATTGCGAACTTATTTGTCCATCGGACATTCTCACGCCTACATTACGTACACATGCTTTACTGTCACGTGTTTGTGAATAGTTTTTGAGCGCGTTCAACCTATTTTGATGAGCCGTTTTTCCATTTATTGTAAATTCATTAAATTAATAAAATATAAAACATCATAAAGCACACTAAACACACTTCCAAATCGCTGTTGTTCCAAAGATTGTATACGGGAGCCCTTAAACTATTCACAAAAAGGGTGTCAAAGCCACAACAGTTATTGTGACTCGGAGACCGTATGAACATAAAAGATATCAAGGGACCCACCGGTGTGTATACGTTTATGAGTGCCAAGGCTGGACTTCTGCGTGAACCGCTTGTCACAGATGTCGCACTGATAGGGGCGCACTTTGTTGATCAGCGATTGGATGTGCTCCTCTAGAAATATTAACAAAACACAGCTACAAAACTGCTTTCGGCGCAACCGGCGGTGACAGTGCCTAATGTACGTGAGCTCTAATTTATATATAATTCATTGACTACATAAGGAGTTTAGGGCAAAATGCCTACCGGTGTGTATTTTTCCATGTCGGCCCAGGCTGGACTTCTGAGTGAAGCGCATAAAACAGATGTGGCACTGGTACGGCCGCACTTTCTCTAACAGGGCTCGTCTGTGCTCCTCTATAACGTTATACGATTTTCGATATAGCATCACTGCACTCTCTCAAGCTTTTTTTTATGTATTTTTTTGTTAACTTATCTCACTGTACACTCAAACATACATCCAGGGGGAGGTCGGTAAGGCAGAGCTCATTTTATTATTGAGACGTTAATCTAATATCACATACCCCAAAATTAATTTATACTAAATGTAATTTGTAATTTACCTAATTTGATAAGATAGATTGTGTAAAATATTAATAAAACAAAGTCATAAGAAAAAAATATTTAGACAAAATCAAAACTATCGGCAATCTCATGTACTATGGGAGCGTAACATTGAATGTAATGTTAAATAATATTAGGGCGGAGACCCACCCGTATGTATTTTCTTGTGTCTGTTGAGGCTGGAGCTCTGCGTGAAGCGCATCTGACAGAGCTCACACTTGTAGGGACGCTCCTTCACCATCAGAGCCCGCATGTGCTCATCTAAAAGCGAGGCGACAATCCGAGATAATATTCAAGCCACCTTACACCAAGTGTTGCCAGGTGACACAAAATAAACAAATTGTTTTGTATGTTTTGACTTTGGATTGTTTCATTTGTGTTTTGGCCTCAACATTCAAATAGCAAATTGTAACCAAGTATAATTCCGAAATATATTTTGAACCTGGCAACACTGTAAGGAATCCACAGTGGACTCCCATGAAAAAAAATAATCAGAAAGCCTAGAGCCCAGAGTGAATTCCGTACCTCCCCCTGTTTACCTCTCATCGACATCTTCCTCTCGCCCTGATTTTATTTCAGAAGTATGTATATATAACGTGACACAACTCAAAAACTATTCACATGTTTATGTTAAGCATATGTGTTGTCAATTTTGCCGTAACTGTGACTCGCACCAGTGTCGTAACTTAGTTATGAACGTTTGTATAATTTAATACATAGTGCATAAGAAAAAAATATAGGATGTGTATATAATAATTTATATATTTAAAAATATATATATTGTCCAGAGGCCATGTTCTTTTACTATTATCAAATACATCTCTACAGCACGTAAATAGATACTTTGAATCCAGCATAACGTAATTAAATTATAATATAAAAATGTTTTTTTTTAAAGCATACATAACTGAAAATAAATTATAAATTTGTTTATAAAATGTCTAAATATTGGAGACAGCTTAAAACATGATTAGATCTATATATTATATATAATCATATAAAAAGTAGTAATAAAAAGAAATTAAATATCAGGGCGGCAAAAGAAGTAAAATAAAAAAAAAATACATATTGAAAGTCAACAAAATAAAAAAATTAACACATTTATTATAAAATGCACCGGTATCGAAACAGGAGGAGGTGGACTTGTTCGAAAATATAAAAAATTCTGTTAATAATTAAAAAAAACAATCCTCTCATGGTATTATTACATGGGAGCGTCGGTTTAGTTTTATCATATATTTTGTATATTATATTTTTTTAAAAATGTATAATGTAACTTCCATAAAAACCTCCATCCTTACAAGAGTATACTAATTATTACTTTTATTAATATACTGAATTATTAATAACATAAAATTTACTGGAAATTATTTAGGAAAATATTAAAAAATATATACTTTTTTTCAACACATAAAATACAATTAATTAACCCTATGGAAATTACATTAAAAGCTACATGAGATCAATGAGTCAAGAAAATGGTTCTTAAATAAATCAGACAGGCTAACTAAGTAGACATTGATCTCATGTGCTAATATGTTTACTTCACAGGTTAAAATAAACCTTATCACAAGGGTAGACGGTTCAAAGTTAAATAGACATTTACTATTGAAACTTGTTGGCTATGACTAAATAAATGTACTTAGGTTATGAGTTTACTTGTAAAATCTGCCTCATGTGAATACAGGTATAGATTATAAAACGAATGACATTGCTGGTCATAATTGTATTTAATATAATATTATAGAAACAGCAATATTGTCATGTCTATGTCTCTTTTTGACAGATTTTATTTATCTTAGGTTAAGTTTAAATACTCTATTTCAAAATTGGTCTTTCTCTTATTACAAACGTGAGGGAAAAGAAAGTACTTTATTCCCCGAATGGGAATCGAACTCGCAACCATCGCGCTCTCATTTCTTAGTCTAATACAATATACTCTTTTATTATCAATCAAGTCACATATTATATTAATACAACTGACCAGCATTGTCTCATAAAGAAAAATACACAAAAAAAACACACACACACACACACAATACAAACTTACCAGTGTGTACACGTTTGTGCGTATTGAGACTTGACTTTTGCGTGAAGCGTTTGAGGCAGAGGTCGCATTGGAAGGGGCGCTCGCCGGTGTGCGTGCGCATGTGTACCTCTAGGTACGGCTTACGGCAGAACGCAGCGTCGCACACCTGTTGTACAAGGACTCGTTTTTAGGGTTCCGTAACTCAAATGAATAAATATCCCTTTTAAGATCATATTTGTTGTGCGTCAGTAAAAACATTGTTTTTGTTTCACGCTATGTCCCGCGTATCCCGCATCCCACGGGGTGCGTAGAGGCAACCTAGGCTGTCGCCGTGTGCACTGATAAAAAGACAATTCCGCCGTTAAAACTTCCAGGCAATGTCTTGAAATTTTGCAGAAAGTGATGAATGGACTGATAAGAAATATGTTTTAGTTTCACGCTTTATCCCGCACACAGCTGGGTAAGCAGAGAGAACCTAGTGATAAAACACTATGTACCCCATTTTCAGCCAAATATTAGAATTATTTTAAAATTAAATGTAGTTGTTATTTTTATTTGAACACCAGGCATGAAGTCAATTTTGAGACATATATTTTGATTATTATTTAATATTCTTTAATAAGAGAGTTATTTAAAATTTCTCAACTTAGATTTATGCAATAAAATAGATCTATCGTTTTAGCCATGTATACACCCAATAAATAAAGTAAACTTAATGATAATAATTATGATAAAACAATTATACATATATGCAAGTTGGCTTATAAACTCACACAACACCATAAACATATGATATTCTGAATGTTATGTATGTATGTAATATACTAACCGTGCATTGGAAGGGTTTATTTCCGGAGTGCAATTTCATATGCACATAATAAGATGAGGCAGATGATAGGACTTTCCCACAGACCTGTAAATATTTGATTATAAATTAAACAGTTTATTAAAATTATTTATGTTTTTTTAGTGAACTTATACTTTTTTAAAAGTTTAAAGGACATACCTTACAGGCCTGTGGTTTGGATCTTGGTACTTGACCACCATTCGATAATTCCATTTTAGTTTGAACTGATCCCATGTCAACCCCCATACCCTGTCAGAAGTTATGTTATATTAGTTGTGTTAAATTTTCTGTTTTGTTATAAGAAAATATGTAATTAATTGTAAGCTAATTTACCTGAGAACAGCCACGGCCATCCATATCCATTTCAACACCTTCATCTTCCATTCCTTTGAAACTTAACTAAAATTTAAAATAATAAAAATGTTAGATGACATATTAAGTAGGAATAATGATGTTAATCAAATACAAAAAATAAAATAAATAAGTAATAAGTGGGTTCAATTGTCACTCAAGGAAATGAGTTTTATCTTCATTTCCTTGCTCTATTTACAAGACAAAGCGTGGCATGAAATTCTACCACTTAACATGAAATCTCAAAAACTAGGGGGGGGGGGGGGGGAGTGAGGAACAGTGTCTTAACAGTAAGTTCCCTCTGCCTACCCTGCCATATGCGGAATGTAGAAACAAAAAAAAGTAAAACAAGCCTAACATTATCAACCTCATCTTCATTCAACTCTTCATGTTGTTGGTGCTGATCCAGCAGCTCCTGGTGTTGTACTTGTTGTTGTACTATAAGACTATCTTTTGAATCTTCTGGATGGTGTTGGTTCATGTTAATTATACCATGGTTTGTATCTGAACGGATTATTGTAGGGGGGCCTGTGTTTACATGAGGATGCGGATAGAAGCTGAAAGAAAGACTTAAATTTAAAATTCCATTTCAAAATATTAGACATTTTTTAAGCTACTTTTGTATTATTGTATTAAACTAACTATAACTTTTATATTCAAAAAAGCAACTGTTGAGGAAAGAACTTGAAAAAGTCAATTGAATAAAGAAAATTATAATTTTCTAAGTACCCTTGAAGAGTATGTCTTTCCTTACCTCATAGGCTCTGCTTTGATCTGTTGTTCAAACATAGATATCGTGGCGAGTAGGTCGCCGGGGGGCGGCACGGGGACCCCCACGCCCCGTGCCACACCCCCGACGCCCACGCCCCAATGTGCCGGGAAACTAATGGCGGACTGCCTCTTGCACCCCCATCATCAACAGCCACCTGTCCAACACATTTATTATTTAACATTTTTGTTACAAAAATATATATATAATTTAAGTTGGTTGAGGTAATAGTGATGCAGTATAACAGCATGTGACTGTAAATGTGATGGTTGTCAAAATAATTCCACTGATTTCAAATTTGCTTTGGTGAGACTGCTTTAGTTTTTTTGAGACATGTGAAGCATTGAGTTTCCCCACTCAAGATATAATATTTCTAATTTGAGTGGGAAATGAAGACAAGTCTCTTGGCACTAGGTTTACTCTGTCTTTCCGACTACACAGTGAAATTGCAAAGCTGTTTAGATACTAAATAATATCTTGAATTAAAATTTATTATTAGTAAGCATTTATAAAACTTTACAGTAGCCAATATGGTAAGTGTATCTGATCACCTGTGTCAAAAACAAACTGTGAAGTTGATCATCGCCGTCCACAGATATAAAATAAAAGTTACTAACAAAAATTATTTAATCTGAGTGAATTGGTATCACAAGTAATTATTTTTCAACTATTCATATGTGCAACGTGTTTCTGATACATTCTAGGATAAAAAAATAATTCTACCATTTGGGAGGTTTTTTAATTATGTCTACTAATGAGGAAAAATATAAGTAAAAAAAGATATAACTCGAGGGTTCAATTCTCACTCTGTGTGTAAATTTTGTCTACTAATGGGAAAAAATATTATTGCAAAATTATAAGTACCATTTTAAGTAATATATTAATTTAGTCTTGCAGTCAATTGATATTATAAGTATCACTCAATTTAAAAATATAATTAATATTTGCATAATTAAATTGTAAATAATTACTAAATAAACAACAATGACAATACTAGTCTTGCGAAATGATGTAAAAATAAAATATAAATACTAAAGCTTCTTGAAATCATGAAGATAATTTCCATTTCTACATATGGGATTTTTTTTAACTATTGATAAATATTTTAATACACTAGATCCAGTTTTATAAATCAAATTTATTCTTTTAGTCTACCTCATTTCTATATGACAATGTAAATCAATACTAGTAATTACAATTTCAAAAAAGGAACAAAAATAATGCAAAATTATAACATAAATTATAATAACAAAAAAAACTTCTGATATTAAAGTTAAACATATTAAAGTAAGAAAAAAAACTCTTAAACTTTTATTCAAACATTTCTTATTAGATTAACACAAAAAAATAACAAATAAAGTTTTAATTTATCATATTTTCTTTATTAACATACAAAATTAATAAATAATATGAATGATTACAATTATTTAAATCCAATACAAATCCAATCTGAAAGTTTAGATCTTAGATTAATGTCCACTTCACATTATCATTGTATTGGAACTTTAATGGAATTAAGTAGTGCACATAGGGCATTGACTGAATACTATAATATGATATAGGAACATTGAGGTTGTGTTTATATTCCTTATAAGTACCGATATGCGCGCTTATCTATACGCCATATGTAAGTATACATTTTAATACATTAAGTTTTGTTTATACATATGTGCAAAGTTAGTCATTTCAACACGGAATGTAAACAAAACATAAGAAAAAGTGTTAAATGTGTAAAAATTAAATGGCCGAAGCTTACCGACCGTCTCCACCCAGCTTCCCCCCCTGCCATCAATAAAATGGCCAATTCGTTATTGAATTTTGTCCCCAACTTTAAGCCGAGGCTGCGCGACGCCGGTTGTTATGAGAAGCGTAATTAATGATCACTACAATTGTAATGTAAACAAAAACTAGTCTACAAAGCTGTAAATTGCTATTAGTATGGAAAGTTATGTCATATCTCATGCCTAAATATGCAGAATGCATTTTTGCGATACGATCAATCGCCTACTTAAGAAATGTAAACACAAACAACGCTCGCAAATAAATACTTGCAGTTGCAATAAACACTTGTAATTTGTACTTTATGGAGGGAACGACGTAATAATATTGCAATAATCATTATTTCACATAAATGCAAAATGATAAGTTTCATTACGCTTATTGTCTATCTTTATATATAGCAAAACCTTGTTTCTACTCACATAAGCAAAGAAACGCCTAATAATAGTGGCGTGTACAGAAACACATAAATTAGAGCACTAATTACACAATTTCGTTAAGATTGGCCATTCGAATTATGTTTTTCTTAGGCACCGACATAAAATGGCTGCTACCTCATTGTTCTGCGCGTTCGTTCGTGCGCATAGAAGCCGTGAACGCTTGGGGACGACTTCTCCGCCAATTAAAATTGTGGCGCGAAATTTAAGGCACCGATAATAGCCATTACTTAAGATAATTTTAATGATTACACATTAATTAAAGAAATGGATGACAATATAAAAAGTTATGAACGATGTTACAAGCACTTGGATGAAAGCAAAAATATAAAATTGAAAGTTGGTATTCTGTTCCCCTTGTATGTTATTGTTTTTGTTATTGTATCTCGCCATCACTCTGTGTCGGTGTCCAATTCCCTCTAAATGTTGATTGAGTTGAATATAGGAATTTGTGAATATGTCACAAATTGGACAGTGCCATCTACTATATCTTACAGGATCAGCACAAAATGATTTCTGTCTTTGGGCTTCATCCATTTGTTTGTTGATGTTATATTTATAATTCAATTCAACAGAAACTTCAGTTTGACTTAACCTCACTTGAAATCAGCTGGTTATTTCAATTACTTTTTGTATGTTATTGCTCGAAATGATAAAATAAGCTTCAATAATCTTTGTATATTAACCGTAGAATAAGCAAATAGAAAATAAAGATTTATAAAGATTTTTGGAGGTAGTATGTATTATATACGAATATTTTTTTTAAATGTCTAAAAAAAATTTGGTCTGCACGTGGCCACATCACGTATAATTATCTTCAAACTTCAAATACCACAAGAAAATATATTATTAGCTAGCCTAGTTATATCAAAATATATCTATTTCAATGACGAGCGACGATCGACGACCGATTAAAAAACGGCGGCATGCTGTTGCACAACTAAAGGTTGTCTTTATGAATGTAAGCAAAAAAAGCCAATTCGAAATTGAATTAACACTAAGCAAAACTTATAAATAGGTATTATTATTATTTTACTTCGTTTTTATATTGACAACTTCAATAATTTAGTAAAAATTTACCTATTCTTCAAATCTGTGGCTCGTTTAATAGTAATTAAAATATTAAAACTTCGACGTCAACCCTTTTTTATTCTAATTTGTATTGATGAAAAACATCATCAACTATATTTAGCACGGTCACACGGCACATCTATTTATTTAACACGGTAAATTGAAATTAAATAAAAAAATAGACCACTATAAAATTGACAGGTTGTGAGTTCAAAAAAGTTAAATACTTATTTATTATTTTTATTTTCTCGTTTTATTTATATTCGGGATACAGCGTAAGTACCTGAAGCTAAAAAATACATTAACTCGGTAATTTTATTACCCTACCTACTACACTATTTACCCTGTTTGTTGCAAATGGGGTTTTCAACTTTTTTTTCACCATGGGAAATATACCTAATAATATGCATCAACGTATAATAATACACATTAAAATAACAATATTTATACCAGCGTACAACTGCGACCTATCAGAAATAAATAGATCTATGAATATGATAACTATTTTTTATAATTTAACACAAAATTCTCATTTTTGTATATTTTCCAATTAATATAAAAAAAAACTGATCAAGTTGGATTCGCACACCGACGGGACGGTTTTTGTGATTGTAGGTTAACTGGAAGTAAAACTTATAAAAGTTGACCAGCTTAAGTATGCGGGCGCATGCACGACTGTCGTTTGAAACGAATTACAAATATAAGTTTGTAATGGTCGTTCACTTTCTGCCTTCGTCTTGTCTATTGGACACTCAGCGGATAACAATAAAATCCAAAAAACACGAAACCCTTTATAATAGTATGCACATTAGATTTGATCCTGGATATATTTAGGGGCCATCACAAAGCTTATGCGGAGTTTTTGTTACGTATTTTTTAATGTTCTCTATATAGTAGGTTCCGTTCAATTCATAAATGTAAAGTATTATTAAGTAAGTATTACAGATAAAGTATTTTGCAGTACATTGAAGATTCTTTTATAATAAAGGTACACAGAAGGGCTCATTTCCTCTGTACTATTATGTACTGCAGTGACCAAATATAAAAAGTGTTAGTATTCTTTAATCGGTTTTTTTCTCAAAACTCATCGTAAACAAGGTTAATGAGTACATGTAATAAAGACAATGTATATAATATACTAATGTAATTAATACAAAAATATGTAATGGAGATTGTTAGATAACAGAGAATGAGGCCAGTCGTAGTGCGACACAAGCGTGCGACTTTAAACTCGACAGGTTGAGGGTTTGATTCCCACTACAGGAAATTAAATAAAACTTTAATTTTCCTCAGTGTGGTAACGAGGCAAAGCATGGCGTTCAGTTCCGCCCGTAATAGGCAATGCCTTGAGAATTCGGCGGAAGGGAGAGAACGACACTTCCGTTTCCCACTTTTTTTTTGTCTCTTTATTGGCAACGGAGTGTTAGCAGTAGTTTTGCCTCGCTAATTGCTATGTGCAAGAGACAGCGTCAAGCTGATTAAAAAAAAGTAAATAAAAACATATTTCAAATATATTCGACGAGTCTAGGCTAGTTTTGAATGCCGTCTATACTGCACCTGTATTGTCCAGAACCTGTATTATTTTTACTTTTTTTGTGGCAATATACTAGAATAATGCCTATAAAACTACAGCTAAACGTAACAAAATATCCCGATCCCGATGTGTCAATTCAGGTTTTTTCTGGCATAAGTAGACCCGGCTGTAGTTTCACTGCCCCGCAATGTGTTACATATGTATATGTACGCAATAAGCAATTGTTGAGGCCGTCTTGGCGCCGCGGCACAAGGGTGCGACTGTAACACGACGGTTGTGGGTTTCGATCCCCACTCGAGGAAGTGAAATATTTATTTACGTTTATATTTCCTTTTCTTCGCTGTGGTATCGAGACAAAGCGCAGCGTTGAGTTCTGCCACTAAGCTGTCTTAACATTAGGTTCCCTCTGCCTACCCTGCTGTGTAATATACAATTATAGAATTTAATGCAGGATTAATATCACGTATTTATTACGAATAATTTTAAAGAAGTCATAATAAGTATTTTCATTACAAATATAATATTAAAAAATTAAACATAATATAAGCTTTTTTTAAAATCAAAATGTATAATGGTAAACAATCTCTCGTTATATCTAAATCTGTGTTGTGTTAAAAAAATATAAAAAGTTACGTTCAAATTGATATAATTTACAATACTATGAAGCTCACTAATATTGTAAATGCAATATTTATAGAATTCGAAGTTTCAATTAACATTTTGTTATTAAAAATGAAATTGATTAAGAACTAGGCTTAAGCCACGTTAAAATACCGATCTTAAGTTTTTCCGTAAGTCTGAGGTGTATGCTGATCAATTCAAATTAAAATGTGTTTTAAAAAGTTGCAAATAATTAAGTTATTGCTGGTCATAAAAAATAAGCTTTACGGTGTATCCTGCCCACAGCAGGGTAAGCAGAGGGAACTTGCATTAAGACACTCACTTTCCGCCGAATTCTGGAGGTATAAAATGTTTACCAAAATTTTTGAAAAATTTACTTAGTTAAAAGAAATGTAATGCATGTATTAACAATCAATATAATTAACAAAAATATTTTTTCAGAAACTACTACTTTTTAGTAGTTGTTGCATATAAAAATATTAAATGTCTATGGTTCTTACATAGTCTGTGGTAAAAATTATTGACATTTAGTTTCTTTTAAAATTTCTTAATCATGGCGGTAGGTGTTTTATATTTGTCCGCAAATACTATCGATTATAATCAGTGAAAAATATGCATCATTAATATTTTTTAAGTAAAATATAACATAACCGTGTCATTATTGTCAATAACTCGTGCTTATTTTATACTACTCGCGTATAGTTTTCATTTAACAGTGTTCTTTTCGCCCAAGTGTACCCGCACTTTGTGTTATTTTATTTGATATGTGCCTATGATTACTGTTATGATGATTTTCAGCGTGTACCACCGCCTGCAAATCCTGCCCTTAAAAAGGATAAGAAGGAGAAGAAGGTTCCCAAAGACCATTCCAAAAATGTTATGCGGAATCTGCACATCAGGAAATTGTGCCTGAACATCTGTGTCGGTGAATCTGGTGACAGATTGACACGTGCTGCTAAGGTAAGAAACAATATTTCATACATTGCTGGACTCGCACTTGCATTGTTCACAATATTAGACTTCGAGGAACATAACTTTTTTAGGTTATTTGTTTAATGTGATGTCAAATTACAGATCGACTAAAAATCAACAAGTTCTATTTCTTTGAATGAAATAGTTATTTTTTATAAATTTGCGTTATGTATATATATAATACGACTAGTATTATTCAGCATGAATTTGTTTAGTGAACCACAACAATATTGTGTTTTCTGTATAAAATCATGCAAAAGTATTATTTTGAATTGCAACTTCTAGGTACTTTACTCTTACTGCTTAGAATACTCAGAAAAAATACATTTAATATTAAAATATGTGTTGAAAACAATCATAACTATACAAGTACTTTTGATAATTAAATAATTTAATTTTTAGGTGTTGGAACAGCTTACTGGTCAACAGCCCGTGTTCTCCAAGGCTCGTTACACTGTCAGATCCTTTGGTATCCGTCGTAATGAAAAAATTGCTGTCCACTGCACTGTTCGTGGAGCTAAAGCTGAGGAAATTCTTGAAAGGGGATTAAAAGTGGGTATTTAAGTTATTTGTTTTGTTAATTTAAATAGTACTGTTAGTTCTAAAAATGAGTCCAGAATAGGCAAAATAATTCATTGTTAAGACACTCCCATCTTCACTTTTACCCAATTATCAAATAGCATTAGCAGAAATCAGTGCCACATGTTGATTACCAAAGTGGAAATGAAAATTATTTAAATAGAATCATTCCTGAGTGAAGATTGAAGCAACTATCAATGTGCTTCTTTCTAATTTCAACACAATGTTCTCAGTTTTGTTATTATTTTTGTAACACAGAAATTTTACATAATATTATTTAATATATCAAACTTAACTATTTTCCTCTAGAAATTTTATTATTTTATGCTTATATGTTGACAATCATTCCAAACCAACACTTAAAATTATGACAGCTTCTAAATAATTAGATGTGAAAATAATTACTATAACAATAATAAAGATATTTGATATTATACACCAATAAAAAATATTTGCTTCATATAAATTTTCTTGTAAAGATTTTGTATTTATGTATTTGTTTACATTGATGTTAGTGATAAAGCATTATATTTTTTATACTTGCACAAATTGTTCAAGAGACAACTGCTTATAGTTTTTTCTTTGTAATTGTGTGCTAAAATAACATTTCCAATTGCAACTTCTGGGCACTTTTATTTTACTGCTCAGAATACTCAGTGAAATTACATTTTAAATCTTAAATCCAATTTAATTAATAATTTTTAATTTAAATGAATGAGGTCATTGTGGCACACTGTTGTTAATGTGCCTTTTACTGTAACTGTAGTTGTAAGGCATTGTCTTTCTAAACTCACCTGCTTGGTGATTCCTTGGAATGGTAAATAATCTCATCTTTGCTTCTTATTTTAGGTAAGGGAATATGAATTGAGACGTGACAACTTCTCTGCAACTGGAAACTTTGGTTTTGGTATCCAGGAACACATTGATTTGGGTATCAAGTATGATCCTTCCATCGGTATCTATGGTCTTGACTTCTACGTCGTACTTGGAAGGCCAGGTAAGATATAATTTGTGGAAATTAACATACTTACAAGCATAGTCACGACTATTCTGTAAACAGACACTTTATTTATTTATTTTAAAATAGTACAATAAATTTGTATTGGTGATTAACATTACACATCATTAATTATATATTCTTATAATTAATGATATTTAGTATAGCACATTTGTTCAAGAGCGAAAATATAGAATTTTCACTCTGTAAATTGTGTGCAAAAATAAACTTGGCTCAACAAGAGAATAATTATATAATTATTTTCTATAAAGTTTAGGGAACATATGTTTTAAGGTATTTTATGTAAAATATCAGGTTTATTTAAAATTGTGTTAAAATTAAGTTTTTATACCTAAAGTATCAATTTAACTCTGCAATACTTTAATAAAATCAAATCAGCTTCATGCTGTATCCCGCACACAGCAGGGCAGGCAGAGGGAACCTTGTATTAAGACACTGTTCCCCACTTTCTGCCGAATTCTGGAGGCATTGCGTGTTGAGTGAATACTTTAACATTATAATTATATATTTCTTAAATACTGTATTGGTATATAATTAAATAGAATTATTGATTGTCAAGTATAATAAGTCAGTGTTTGTTTCCATATTTTTTTATATCCTGTCGTATTATTTGGATTAACAATTATTTTAATACTAAGTAGCTAAAATATTTTTTTGTTTTTAGGATTCAATGTAGCACACAGACGACGCAAGACTGGCAAAGTTGGCTTCCAACATCGTTTGACGAAGGAAGACGCCATGAAGTGGTTCCAACAGAAATACGATGGTATCATCCTTAACAGCAAAAAGTAAATTAAGTAATAAAAAGTTAATAAAATACTACATCTTTTATTTCTCTATCTACCTTATTTATCCTTCATTCTATAAACATGAAATTAATTAGTATTTATATTTATATATTGTACTATTCAGAAATAGTACTAGCAATTTTACTTATATTTTTTTAATAAATACTTTAAAACTGGAGTCATTTATCTATAACTTATTAAAAATGCATTTTAATTAAGAATCTTTTAGCATTTATTTTACTTATGGATGGTACCTTGAAAATAAAAATAAGAAAAAAAGGATATAATAACTTGTAATTATAATCGTCATGACAACTTTGCTGTTGTCAATGTGTTATTGCTTTAATGTTTGATCAATTTTTTGTTTATTCGAAAGAAGTTCAATTTATTGCTTATTATTTTATCTGAATTAAGTATAATTCAGATAAAATAATACTACAAAATATACAAAATATACAATAGGTGATATGTTTGGAAATGAAGAGGAAGATGTCCTTGCTCCAAAAGAACCACAGGTTTCATCACAAGATCCTGATGAGAGGAAAGCAGCTAGGGCATTACGAATAAAACGTCGTCAGGAAGCTCTCAAAAGGTTAAGATAAGACGTACCTATAAATATATTTAATATACTCCTACACAAAAAATATATAAAGTGCGTTAGATAGAAATAATAATATTTACATACAATTTTATTACCTAGCATCCTTTTTTACATAATATATTTATTTAATAACATTTTAAGCCAAGACCGCGGCGTTAGGTTCCGTCGCTCAAAACGTAATGCCTCGAAAAATTCAGCGTAAAGTAGGGAACGGAGTATCTTGACACTAGATTCCCTCTGCCTACCTTGCTACAAGTGGGATACAGTGTGAAACTGATATAAAAAATATTACATTATTATTATTTTTTAATGTTTTGTTAATAGGTATAGCAATGACATTCTCATTACATCTTAGCTTAGCGCTGTGGAGCTTACTAAGCGACAATATCGTAATGAAAAATCGATTGAATGTGTGGGCGAGAAATTTCAGTATTTTATCATTTAAGTAGTTGCGTAATTGGAAACTAAAGATTTCTGATCGAACTGTCAATAGTAGCGTTAATAATTATTAACCATATAGGTTAATACTTACAAAAGAAATCTTACAAAAACAGGTTTTTATTGATATGTACCTATTAAATTTATAGTCAATCCCCCAAATGGGAATCGTATTCGCACGTGTTGTTTTCAAGTGCTTCCTAAATGCGCTTCGTACGCGGTCAGACGTTTATTATTATTTTGTTATCAATTTTCTCACGGTGTTCATTATTTATTTTTTCTGCTTCGTATGCTGTAGATAGGTCTGTAATAAAATCAATCCTCACATGTTACAAAAGCCTTATTTTCATAGTTTTTAATAAATACAATACAGAAAATAATAGACTTTACAGAAAATAATGATTCTCTAAGCTTAAAATTAATCACTTATTTAAAATATTATATAAATCCTACTAAGGAAACCTGCATAAGTACAAAATACTACGGAACAGATGCAATAGGACTTGCAGAGATGCTCGGCGTAGCTACATTCACGCATCAATTGACAGCAACAACTCTAAAAAAACTTGGAAATTTCTGGACGCGATGGGTATAGGTGGAAGGCGTACAAAACATTCATCTGTCATAAGCAACTGCATGGATTTAGAAAGCCTAAATAGGTTTTTCTCAACTGTCAATCGGATGAATAGTAATACCAAAATGAAAACCCTCCAATCACTATCACTACTTCCTGATCCTTTAACTATCCCCTTTCTATTTACATCTGTTACTCCAGCAGAAGTACGAAGACATGTGATGGCTATCAAATCTGATGCGACAGGTAGCGACAACATAAGCCGACGCATGATTTTATTAACCCTTAATTCAGTTCTTCCTGTCCTATGTCACATTTTTAACTGCTCCTTATCCTCTTGCGAATTTCCTGATGCTTGGCGTCATGCATTAGTGATCCCTATTCCAAAAATATCCAACCCCACTTCCTTTTCAAACTATCGTCCAATTTCCATACTTCCTTTTCTTTCCAAAGTACTTAAGCGCATTGTGCACGACCAGTTATACCTGTTCCTATATAAAAACAATATCCTGTCCTCTTTCCAGTTCGGCTTCCGTCCTGGCCATAGTACAGTAACAACACTTAACAAAGTATGTGATGACATTAGATATGGCATTGATAACCAACAAGTTACTGTACTTGCGTTATTGGATTTTTCTAATGCGTTCAACATAGTTAACTTCGACATCCTTTTAGCAATTTTGAGATCCATTAACATTTCTTCAAAAGCTACTGAATGGTTTTCCTCATATCTTCACGGCCGCACTCAGAGCATTAAGCATGACGGGAAGCATACTTCTCAATGTCATTTAGGCGCTGGCGTTCCGCAGGGAGGTGTGCTGTCTCCCTTACTGTTTTCCATTTTTATAAACAATCTCACTCCACATATATCAACATCTTATCATCTCTACGCCGACGATTTACAAATTTATAAGACGGTACCTGCTAATGACACACCCAGAGCGATAGATGAAATTAATTCCAATTTACAATTAATTAGTTCTTGGAGTAAATCGTTCGGGCTATCTATTAACCCAAGTAAATCTAATGTATGTATGTTTGGGCATCCTAAGCAGTTATTTAAAATAAAATCAAATCTCCTCAAATCCTTTTTGACAATATTTGCTTAGAGGTTAATGATAGTGTCAAGAACTTGGGAGTCACATTGGACAGCACATTTTCTTGGTCGCCTCAAATTACCGAGCTTAGCCGGAAGATCTTTTGTGCTATAAGAAGTTTGAGAAGATGGAAGAACCTACTACCATTAAAGACTAAAATCTCATTGGCTCAAACTCTTCTTCTCCCTATACTTGATTATGCTGACTCGTGTTACTTAGACTTATCTCAACAACTGCTAAATAAGCTTGAACGGATGCAGAATCTTATAATCCGATTTATCTTTGGATTGCGAAAGTTTGATCATGTAACACAGTACCGTACTCAGCTTAAATGGCTCACTGTAAAAGACCGACGACAATCACACTCTCTCACTCTCCTTTACACAATCCTTTACCATCCTGTCACTCCTTCGTACCTCAAAGAACGGTTTAAGTCTTGGGGTCGAACGCCCTCCACTCCCAACACCTTCGTTCCCGCAACAACAACCTCCTAGAAATCCCCTCATGTCACACTAAATGCTATGGAGACTGTTTTACTGTCCAAACAGTAAAACTCTGGAATGCGCTGCCAGGTGAAGTTAGACGATCTCCGTCAGTAAATATTTTTAAGCGTAGGCTTAAAAATTACTACCTAGAACAATATTTAACTTAAGTTCTCATAACATGTAAGTATATATATGCATTTCCGTATTATTTTAATATGTATGTATGTATGGTATGTATTTATCTGTATGTATGTTTATTAGATGAATATATATATATATATATATATATATTATATATACATATATAATTTATTTATTTTTATTTTTATTTTTTTACTCTCTTAATTAATACTTTTTGCGCCTTACTATAATTTCTTGCATAAGTCCTGCACTTTTAATGGTTGCCTGTAAGAGATCACTTGCAGTGATAAGGCCGCCATTACACATGTTAATTTAAGTACCTAAATAAGTTTCTATGTATCCTTCTTTTTCTTTTCTTTTTTGTGTAAATTTCATATATATTTCTTTTTTTATTTTCATGTGCAATAAAGTATTATTATTATTATATATTTAGAGCTGATCAACCTTCAGAAGATATATTTAAAGAAGAAGAACCTGGACCTATAGAGCAGGCGACGGCTGCTGCTGCTGAGGAATTACAACGTTTATCATTAGATGGAGCCGCTAAAGTTACGAATGTTAAAGTTACTACCGATGAAAGGGAAGTTATACGGCGATCGTTGTTTTCAGATAAAATGAAAGGTAAATAGCAAATTATCATTTAAATTTCCCCAATAATTTTATTATCTTATAATATAAATTTTAATTGTTTATTTTTTTTAAGATTCAAATGATTATGAACATCATCGTTTTTAATATATTTTTCGGGTGTGCCGGTACGTGTGGGGAGGGAAGTTTGAGACCTTCAATTTTTGTACGGAACACTCGCTGGGCGAGCCCGAGCTTGTCTGGTTTTTTTTTATTAGATGACAATTGTTTTATTTGTGTTGTTATCAAATGATTCAGTTAGGCATGTTTTTGTTTAGATTCCATGTTCAAAATAGAATCAGAAGCGGCAGAGATTCAGTTGCAGTACGACGCAATCACTTCCAACTGGGACGCGATGCTTCTAATTAAGGATCCTCTCGACATAGACGCCTCTATCAAAGAGCAAAATATTAAATGTCAAAATTTGCTACAGCAAAAAGATAATTTGATTAACGAATTAAAGCAGGATCTGTGTAGAATGGATATTGCTTATTATGAAGATTTGGATAAACAGGTCCAATTTATGTTGTAATATTTGTCAATAATATCAAAATTAAAACTTTACGTTTAATAATAGAGTTATGAGTAATTTACTACTCATATGTTTTTCTTTTTCATCTTCACGCTATGCTCAGCAATACAGAGGGAACCTAGTGTTAGGACACGGTTTATGTTTTTAATAATAAATAAATATGCGTTTTTTAACCTACTAATTGTTTCTTACATCATTTTAAAAGTAGGGAAACTTACTTTTTGGATGCCCCTCGTAGATATAGATAGACTTCCATTATAGTTCTCTGAGTGGGAATCACACCCACTATCGTCGCGCTTACAAGCACTCGCTTGCGCCGCTGCGCCACGACGACCTCTATTTAAAAAAATCACAGTAAAGAATCGTGTGGTTATATTTTAATATTTTTCTGATATTTAGGACAAAGATATCAAAGAACTCTCAGAGAGAGTAGAGAAACAAATAACAATAATGCAAAGAGCTTATGAGAAGCAGTTATTTCTAATAGAACAAGCAATTAACATTGAACGTGAGGCCATGGTGGACCACAACAACAAGCGTTGGGAGGCACTTTACAAACAGCGAGACAAAGAAGAAATAGCTCATATGGAATATAAGTCCCAACAGGTGATTGACTTTTTTTTATTTGAGGTTGTTTTTTAATGTTTAGTAGTAATTTATTTGGATTGCAACAAGAAGGCTCTAAACAACCTAAGTTATCAAAAGAGCGATACAATGAAATTTATGATTATAAAACAAATTTATTCAATAAAAATACAAAACTAATGTAAATGTAAGAGTTCACAGTAAAGACCCTAGTAAGTGACGGTTACATATCCTTGTGTTTGAACTTGCACCTGTAAGCCAAATATAGTATAGTTGTTAAAGCTATTAAGACGTGCTATTTTAGGTATTTTTAATTTGAAATAAAACAAGTTTTTGAATTTGAAAGATGTTAATTATATATTTCAGTTTAAGGAATTTATTTTATAAGTATAATAATAATATGTTTATTTATTCAGTAGTGGGTACTTATAAGCAATAAAATAATAATAATAATACCTATAATTCTATCATTAATTAACAGCTCGATGAACATAAAGAGGAAATGGAATCTATAATGTGGGACCATCATGCAAAATATCGCGAAGCCAAAATAGAACTTGAAACGTTAATTCAGGAACTACAAAAAGAATTGGAAAAATTAAAAGCTACTTGCATCATAAATACCGAAAAGATTGGATATAATTACCAAGTTAGTTCAAATTATTCATGATTCTTAATTTTCCTTTACTACCTAACGTACTATCTTTCCCAAACAATTCTGAATTTACTTTTTATAATAATATTAAATTTTTCCTTTTCTATATAACAGGTTTTAAAGAAGAGGGAAGAGGAAAATGTCTTTGTCCGATCTCAGCAGAAGCGAAAACTTAACAAAATGTCAGATTTGGCGAATACATTGCGGGCGAAAATTCGAAAAGCAGCAGAGGATGGCGCCATTGAAGAGATTAAGGCGGACGCGGAAATTGTTAAACTTATGCAGGCGATGGACGATTTAGAGAAAAAATGTAAACATTTTTCACATGTCAATAATTACAAGTTCAGCCAGGTTAGTAACAAATACCTACATATACCAATACAGTTTTGAAATATTTTTACTTGCCATAGTAACCAACTAATTTTTTTGTCGCTCTGGCACCAAAACAAAAGCTTGGCGTTGAGTTCCTCCGACTCAACACGCAATTCCTCAAAATATTGTCTACCCTGCTGTGTGCGGGATAGAGCGTGAAGCTGATTAAATTTACTTTCTTACAATTTATTTTAGTTACCTCTCTCTCTTTTGCAGGTTTGGAGAATGTCGGCGGCGCGATGTAGTGAATTAGCGCAAAGTGTGAGACAAGCGGAGGTAGCGCTTCACGCTCATATCCTCGCTGAGCCACCACCGCCGCCTCCACCAGCGCCACCCAAGAATCCTATATCTAAATATGGTATTAAGTTTATTGATCTACAAGATTTTTTATACCAGAGCGAGGAAATTTCTCCCAGAGGAAATAGAACCCACAAGCATCGCGTTTCAGACACTGTTCTACTGCGCCACGATACCCTCATATTAGTATTAGTAAATCTTATAGTTCTTGCTGCCCATAACTGTAGAAAATATTTTATAGTATAAGTGTCGAATAAATTACAATACAAACACTAGGAAAATTCTAAAATCATTTAGGTATATGCACGGAAATGTAAATCCTCTATTTATTTCAAAAAAAGATCTTTGAATTTCACGAGTTTCACACATTTTAAATCTTCTTTTTTCTGGATTAATCGCATAGAGTAATTAGGTATATTTTTTGAAAATCATATATTTTGAACACTTGATGTTTGCGGTATTCCGTTTAAATTCTTTAATGGATTTTACCAGAGGCGTAACGCATTAAAAATTAAATTAAATAGATATTCAGTGAACATTTATTTAATTTTTACTTTTGTTTTGCTTGTTCTTTAATCGCATTATATTAATAGAAAAATTAACAAAATCATACAGAGACAAAGGATTCGGCTAAAAATAATAGCTTGGATGGAACAGATTTGGTTGATCCAAAAAATGCAGCTGCAAATGAAGCTAAAGATAAACTGGTGAATTTTCTTATTTACTTTTACCTAATTATAAAAATAAATAGCTTCACTTTGTATCCTATGCACTGCAGAATAAGCGAGGAAACCTAGTGTTACGACACTTCGTTTCCCATTTTCTGCCGAATTGTGAAGGCATTGCGTGTTGAGTGGTGGAACTCAACGCCGCGCTTTGCCTCGACACAAGAGCAAAGAAATGAGAATATAAATTTAAATTAATATTGAATTTCCTCGAGTGGTGATCAAACCCGAAATCAGTCGCGTTGATTGCTTGTCACAGACTTATGCCTCTGCGCCATGACTTGCCTCCCTAATTAAAAGATTATAATGATTTTCACCCATTTAATTTTTTATTTAAGATCCGTCACATTTTACAACTAGTTGCAGACAACACTGGGTTTTTGATAGAAGATAGATTGTTGAAACTTATCGATAAATACCCATTGACTTCGAGGAAGCTATGCACCTTGGATTCTATTTTTATGGTAAATTCATAAAAGGAATGTACCTATATATATGTTTGTAGATACTTTAAAATTATTTTATTATTTTGAATATTTTTTTCAGGCCTTGGAGATACAATCGGAAGACGATATCGACTTGTTGTGCAAAATATTTTTAAATTATGCATTTTGTCCAATATGTGTGGGATTAGAGGCGATATCTGATGTTATGGAACCTTCAGCTATGGCGGTATTTAATTACTTTTATTTAATATTTATACTTATAAGAACTTAATTATATATGTATATTTGTATTTGTACCACTAAATACCTGTATTTTTTATTTTCTTACTTATGCTGTTGTTAACACGCCATATTCCTCCATCCATAATAGTAAGTATTATGGATGGAGATTCCATAATAATAAGTAAATAAGAAATATAACTAAAATAAAATTATATGTTTTGCTCAGATGGCATCTTTAGAAGATTCACATCACGTCAGCATAAGCGCCAAAGCAATAAGAGGTATTTTTTTGTAATATTCCTTTTTTTCTTTATATAATTTATTAAAATGCCTTGTAAACTTGAAAATTTCATTATTAATATTATTATTTGTAATATAATTTAAGGAGAAAGATCATCAACAAGGATCCGCTCAAGTGTGGCCAGAAGCATATCTGCGAGCACATCGCGTTCTATTCATGTCGGCTTTAAGTAATGTGTTTAATTAATGCCTTGTGTTTTTTCTGTTTACATTATAAAGATTACGCTTAAAATTTAATTGTAAAATACATATTTTTTTTTCTAAAAAAATATTATTCCTTTTTTTAAGTGGCTCGTCATTAGAAATGATGTAGGTACTATTATCGAAGATTTGATTGAAAATGTATAATATATATATATATATGTATAATATAGGTACATCCTTATCACCAAGTATTTTGCAGATCTCAGGATTTGTCACCCGCTGATCAGCTTCTCGTGGCGGAAGCTGATGAAATATTACAAAAATGCGGTGATCCTAAAGGTACAAAGCGCATGAATTATCAATATATAGAGTACATATATATTTTTTCTTATAATGTGAACCTGTATGGTAAACAGAAAATGTAAGAGTATCTGGTTAACCAGGTTGATAAAAGTAAAAAACAATCAAATTAGATGCATAATATCTACACAATGTAGTCAAGCTTCTGCACTACAGTGTCGTATAAGCAACGCATTATATTTTAATTCTATAGTAAATTAATAATTTATAATATTTTTTACGTGTAAGTGACAACGTCTATTGTGGAGAGCGCCTCAGAGATGTCGGTGCGTCGTGGGCGCGGCGTCACGGTGTCATCGCAGCCTACTCTCGTCACAACTAAGAAAGCTAACCCATTTCTATGTCCAGGTTAGTGTTGTATGCTTATATTTTTAAGCTTTCTGATTTTTTTCGATCCATCATCTCCGTTAGTTTTTTTTTGCGTTGTATATTACTTACACTACAAGATGTACCTACCAAATTGCTTCCACTTTTAGAATAGCTATATTGAGTGGCGTAGCTAGGGGGGTGCGAGCGTTGCGGTCGCACCGGGCATCAAAAGGAAAAGGGGCATCAAAGTCGACGATTACTTTGTTTTTTCTTTGTTTTTAGACCTTAGACCATTTTAAAGGGCATCAAGTCCCCTAAGCCGCACCGGGCCGCAAATACCCTAGCTACGCCACT
Organism: Heliconius melpomene melpomene; assembly: GCA_000313835.2. Classification (NCBI taxonomy): domain Eukaryota; kingdom Metazoa; phylum Arthropoda; class Insecta; order Lepidoptera; family Nymphalidae; genus Heliconius; species Heliconius melpomene. The sequence goes on from HE671269.1 coordinate 403,463, forward strand.
GGCTATATTTTAGATATGGTGTTTCCTTTTTAAAAATATACATAATCAGCTTCACGGTCTATCACACACACAACAGGGTAGGCAGAGGGAACGGGATGTTAAGACACTCCGTTCCCCACTTTTCGCCGTCTTCTGACTGCATTGCGTATTGAGTGGCGGAAGTTAATGCCGCGCTTCGCCTCGACACCAGAGCGAAGAAATGAAAATACAAATTTAAATATATATACGTACTTCAATTTGTATTTATGTGAATAAATAATTCTTTCAAAATCATTTTCTGAACTTTGACTTTTCCACACATATTTTTTTATTATATCTAACTTTATGTTGGTAGAAAAAATTGTAGGTAATATATAAAGTCGGTATCGACCATCGCTTACCAAATTACAGCAGTCTGAATTTTTTAAATTTGAAATAATTATATTGACCTATACCTAATTAAAATTATTGTTTTATATTTCAGTTGGACATCATTTAGAAATAGAGCCTATGCAAGTATTGACAGCACTTAACGAATTTATGGCCGTGTTTGTTCCACCTGAAAAGAGGAAGCTATATGACATTTTGTATGTTTATACCATTTTTTAAGTATAATCAATAATATAATAATATTTTAATTTTTTTTAATAATATTAATATCATGATTATTATTTTATAGAGATAGTGTAAAACCACCCGATTTTACAACGCCTTCCCGTCAACTGACAACTCAAGAAATAGAGCAATACTGGTCACAATGGAAACACTTGTTCTCATCTGAAAAAGATCGATTTTGGGATGGATTGCTCACCGGTTTAAATAATTATTTGCAAATTTTACAGGGTATGTTAAGTGAATAAATATGTTTCGTATAAACAAAAATATATTTAATGTAATAATTTTTTTTTCTATAATCCAAATGTTACCCGCAATGAGCAGGTAGGCAGCGAGAACTTGGTGTTAAGAAACTCCGTTCCCCATTTTTTGCCAATTTATGCAGGCAGTGGCAAAACTTAGTGACGCGTTGTATCTAGTTATCAGAACGAGGAAATTAAAATGTAATATATTCCATTTTCCCCAATGGGAATTGAACCCACAACCTGTCCCGGTTATTCCCACTGCGCTACGACTTTTTGCAGTTATTATAATGGTCTGTACAGTTTTGTCTACGTACACAGAACGCGAGCGCATCCATGAAGACGTATTACATTTGCGGCAACGTAACGCCGCGCTCCGACGCCTGGTGCGCGGCGCGTTGCCTGAGCTGCCGGCGCAACGCTATGCACGGTCTCAGCCTGCCTTCACCGCGCCCATTCCAGACCTCGCACCCCAACCTTACGCTAAATTACCACCTATATAACATTTTTTTTTAATATATTATATTATTACGTGGTCTGTGATTGTATTATTACCTACTACTTATTATTTTTATTTTATGAAATCATATCTTATCTAAATTTATCTAAAATTGTTTTTTATATAACATATTTATAATATAATAAATTGATAATATCCTTCATAATAATATTCCAAAACTGATTCTTTTAAGGTTTGTACATTAATAGAATATAGTTCATTAAAAAATACGAAAAATATGTATTAAAAATATATTAAATTAAACTTTAAATTATTTAATTAAAAATAATATTTTTTGATTTTAATTTTTGTGTGAAATATTCATTTAGGCAAAAAAAACATAATTAAAAGGCAAATGAACTTTCCAAAAGTTACATACTGTAAAATATTAACATACTGACCGTATGTAAATATTTAATATGACAATATTCGATATATTTCTTTCAAAGGTTTAGCTTTCCGTATTAATCTATAATATACATTAATTATTAATTGGAAACGAAAAAAAAAACAATTTTTCCATTATACGTTATGAAGTCCATGCAAACAAAGTTGCGGGCGACGACTAGTAATAACATGAGTATGTACTAACTGTCAAATTCAACTGATTTATGAAACGCCAAGTGTCATGTTATAATTTATATTCAATTCTGTTGTATACTCATTGATACCGATAAAGTGATTACTGGCACTTACAGGCTTGTAGGAATTAAATATCTTTGGGTAGTTTGGAGAATCACAGATATATTATTTCATTCACAAAACGTCTAATTATAATATTTAATATTCTTAAGTGCATAGCGTAGTGAAAGTGTAGTGTTTGTCAAACTCGATCACAATCCCGTTTGTATACTCGTAAAATTGTGAAAAGTTACAATTCTTAATAATAAAAAATGTTGAAAGTTTTATTTCACCTTTCATGTGCAATTCAATTCTGTTTTGGTTGTTATTACGATTACACTTACGTAAAAATACCTAGTACATCGACAACAGTAACTCCGTTTGGGGGAAAGTTAAAATATTTGACTTACTTAAATGCGGTAAGTATTGTTCTTTGTATGGAATATATATTTTGATGTACATATTTTTTATTTAATTAAATATTAACTTTATTTGCAGTTGCTACAAACCATTTACTTCTCACTGGCTTTCTTCAATGACCTCATTGGCACTAATGATGCGGCACCTTCTAATAAACCGCTGATCAGAAGATGTAAAGATATATTATTTAGTTCATTGGCATTTCCATTGGCACTGTTTGTAGGCATTACGTTTTGGGGTATCTATGCAGTTGATAGGGAACTTATATTACCTCGGATGATGGATGCATATTTTCCTACATGGTTAAATCATGTCATGCACTCTAATATTGTAATTTGTATTATTATAGAATTAGTTACCTCGTTTAGAATGTATTCTACTCGTAAAACAGGGTTGTCCATATTAAGCATTTTTATGCTATGCTATGTAGTGTGGATTCATTTTATATACTTTAAGACAGGGAGCTGGGTGTATCCAATTCTTTCTGTTATTAACTGGCCTTTAAGAATATTTTTCTATTTATTCAGTCTTGGATTTGTTTTTGGTCTGTACATACTAGGTGAATCTTTGAACAGAGCAGTATGGTCTAAGGAAGTTGAATCAACTGTGAAATCAGGAAAGAAAAAGGCTAAATAATAAGTCTAAAAATATTTAAAATCCAGTACTTGAATGAAATAAATTAAATTGGATGTGTGATTACATAAGATATTGTGTTCTGGCTATTAAAAATTAGGTATAAGTTTATAAGATAAGATAAATTGGATGTAGTTTGATATTAAATTCTTGTATAGGAAAAATTATAATATATTCCATAGTCAGATTATGTAATAATACATTTTTAAAATTTTATATTATTTATTTACAAATGTTGTAATTTATATTTTTTCTTTGATATTATGATCACTTTATTATAATTAAATTTTCCATATATTTATTTGTTGGTCAAATTTTTTTAAATGAATACATGCAAAATTGTGCTGTAGAGCAGTAAATAGGTTGTGGGTTCAATCCCCACTTGGGGGTAATTTAGACACAATTGAGTGTCTTGATGCTAACTTGCCTATGCCTACTGTGATATGCCAGAAAAAATGTGTAATATGTGGCTACACTAACTGTCTATGTTTTACAATTTTTTGACTGCTCATTAACAAATTATTAATAAAATATAATTATTACATTTAAATCCCAGTGATTTAGCTTTAAATTTTATAGACTGCTGGAGCAACAAAGCAATAACTATTGTTACAATATTTCATACACATTTCTTAAGATATGATTTTGTTACAATTATGTATTATTACAATTATGTATGGGAGGAATATAATTATGTCAACAATGTGTTACTTGTGTAATACTATTTATATATATGACTTTGAATATATTTGTAATAGTATCATGAACAAAGCTTCTGGAAAAAAATATAAGAAACTCATTATCAATTTAGCTTGTTATTTATCTACATATATTAATTAAGATTGTACAATAAAAAAAATATTATAATATGACAGAACAATATGATAACTATTACTTATATAATTATATATTGTTTATACACTACATTGTTAAAGCCCAAAGCTTATGTTTAATTTATTATTTAAAATAATTTATTGATGCTATCATGCATTCCACTCTTAAGTGGCCTTAAGCATTTTAAGTAAATGCTATTTTGGAATTACGTAAATCCAAGTGCTTATGTTAGTTAGATTTAGCCAAGAGGGAAGCACATTTAGATTAAAGGTGTTGGTGTATTAATAGAGTATGTGAGAAATACTTTAAGAAGTTTCTGAACACAGGCACGAGTTAATCGCCCGTATGTACACTGTACAGTCGTTTGCATAATATTCGATAAGCGGCGTTATTTTGTATCATATATACAAACTGGCGCAGTAAATGACACTTGACGTCGCGTTCTACTGTACTTTAGTGTTGTGATTAGGCTCGCGGGGTAGCGGTACCTCCGAAAACTCGTGAAGTTCTTGTCGGGCTATATTATCAATATATACTTTGGCAACTATATCTAAGAAAAAATAATATAATAATTACTGTTTTTAAAATTAAAATCATAACTGTTCACTGCTTACAACAATTTGATAGGCCAGTTATAGTTGTGCTATGGATTTGTCATGTTGCTTTAATTTTTCTGTAGTTTGTAGTAAATTGAAGCAATATCTTCGTATAATAAAAGAATCAGTTTTCTTATATATGCCTTTTATTTCTGTATCACACCACAAAATAAGAATAACTAAATCATTTCGTCATTAACATTTACATTTATTTAAAATCGTGTAGAATGGGCATGGAGTCCATGTGATATAAAATTGAAAATACTTTATGTATCACTATATTTACGACTAGAATATTATGTCTTTTGACAAAAAAAATATACTACCACTATTTCTAACTATAACGTTTAACTATAATACATCGGCATCAGCATTTCAATCTAATTATGCTTTTATTGATTGTAGCAACATTAAGTACTTAGCTGTTAAAATAATAATAAGAAGCCATCCATATTGTTCAATTTTACAATGAGAAACTACTAAATTAAAACAGTTGTTCTGAAATTATGTTATATTATATTTTATAATATATATTATGTTATATTATATTTTCAAATGTGACGTCATAAAAATTAGGACCCCCTTCCCATGTCAAACTGTCGACCTCGTCCCTCTCGTAAGGTAGAGGAGACCTTACCGTGCTTTGATAATTTATGGATAGCTCCTAATCATATCCTTTAAAATATAATATAATTGTTTTAAAGTCAGTATAATAATATAAAACTTACGTATGATGTAAATCTTTAGATTTTGATATTTATGTTATGCATAGAATTACGATTGACAAAGAAAAAAATAATTTGTAAAACTTTGATATAACTATGAAAATCATTTTATACTATATATTATAAAATTTAATTTACACGTTAATATTGTACTTAATACTTGTCTTCACTGTTTCTATAAATGGTAATCACTTATTTTTAATTACAATGACTTAGCTAAACAATGAAAGAATTTGACATTTCTCTTTTAATTATACATTTGAACTTCTTCTGTTTAACATAATAATATAAACAAAAAAAGGAATGGAAACGTTGCTTAATTAATACAATTTAAATGTTTATTAAAAATAAGAAAAATTTTTTTAAATATATTTAAGTTATAATTACATTTAATAGCGTTTAAAATCTTTTGAGATTTTCTATTAGATATAAAGTTATTTGTGCGAGTTTAATGTCAAAATAAGTATTACAAGATATAAATTATAATTATAAAAGAACTCATCTGGCTTAATACAAAATAGGTCATTCATCGGAAATTTGCTTACTTTTTTATTTTATTATATAATAATATTTCTAGGAAATTATGTTTATGTGGACAGATGATTGTAATATGAATTATTTAGTTGAAAAAACAAAATAAATTTAAATGTAAAACCGTACGCCGCAATATGTTAATGTAAATCGGAAAAAAAATATCGACAGCATAAATTACATAGTATTATGTAATAAAAAACTAAAATTAACATTTTTATTTGATTTAATTTTATACTAAGCTTTAGTGTATTATCACTTAACGTGCAGCGTAAATTAATTATATTTGAAGGTGTCAAGACAAAAGTGATAAAATGCAAAACCGTTCTTTTTTTGCATAAGTATGGATGTGTGTAAGTATTATATCTATGTTTTGACGGCTATCTGTGTGATTCAGGTATACCTCCATAATGTATAGAATACCTGGGGCGTCCAGGCGATGTATAAAATATTATAAATGTTTTTGTTCAGTGCATACTTTACATAGGTAACAAATAAAGGCATTGTATAGAGTACCTGCCCGCAAGGTATAAAATAATTAGACCTTTGTCTCTATTCCTACATTCGAGATACAGATGTAGCGGTTTTTAATCGCGGGTTAGATACTTTTAATCTTATAAATAACTAAGCTACCCTAAACTGCTTTTAAAGTCCGGCAAATATATAGCTGCGGTGGCGTTAGTACATATGTTTGTACCGATAAAAAATTGCATGAAATGCAAGCAAGTAAAAAAGTGGCAACACGTTTATGTCTGGCCACATATCTCCCCCTATAAATAGAGCAAGGATGCCCTATTTATACACACATTAACAGCTGCCCATTCGATATTGTATAGAATACCTGGGCAAAGTATAAAAGAAATAATATTTCATACATTACCTACACCCTGCTATATGCGAGAAAATAATATAATATATGAAAAATGTTATATAAAATATGATTACTTTATGAAATATCGTCGTAATGGATGTGGACTTATAGCTTAATTAACTCAAGTTATACAAATGACCATAGATTCAAATCTTGTTATAATCTAAATTTAATAACTATTTTATTTTTGTCGACACGGAGAGATGGAATGGAGATAACTATAGGTGTTATATACTGTAATATTAAGGATACTTTATTATATTTAATATTCCATCTTTTGATACAAGTTCAAGCTGATGATTTCATTTCTGTGCAAAAAAAAAGAAAAAGTATATTTAAAAATCATAGACACTCTTGTGATATATATATTTACAATATTTAAGAGCTTTTGTTTAGCTAAAAATATCCGATATAGATAATTATAATTCAAAAAAGTTGCTTCGGTTAATGTTATCAACAGTTATAGATAACTTATTTGGGACGCAATAAGTAAAGAATTTTGTATAGAAAATTATATAAGAATTGGTTTATTTAAAATTTGTTGTGATAAATACCTTTAAAGATTATATATAGATATATAACAACAAAATAATTAAGAACCAAACTTATTATTTTAAAAAAGCAATAAAACCACATTTACACTGATAGCTTCATATGTTATACTATCACACTGTTTTCATTTATAACATTACATTATTGTGGACATTACCCTGCCCACGTTGTCATCGAGCTACGTCTTGATCTTTCTAGAAGGTTTCGCGTGACCGTTCTTCCAATTATTTACTTCCCCGTTCATGGCGCGAGCACCAAACGACGTCATCTTGCTTTTAGTCTCGTACAGCACGTCCGAGTCCGTGTCGGTCTCTGATATATCTTTGTTAGCGACTGTAATAAATTGTATTTTTTATTATTTTACATATTTTAAAAGTGGTATTTCAAAATGATGAATGAATCGAATCGAAAACGTGCACATCAAGGGAATGAGTGATGAAAGAATTGCTAAAAAGAATTTTAAGGGGGGTTGGGGAGACTTCGGACTTTTGTAAAGACTGGTTGGTGTCAATGATACTAGACTTTACATAAGAAGCATCTGGACCCTTCGTTCCTTCTAGCTACCGTTTTCTGATATACGGAAAGAGCGTGAAGCTTAGCTTAGTTTTCCATAGTAGGGATACCTTTGGACGTAGTGTTTGTGCTAGAGGCTAATAACATAAGTTCTTTGATCACTAAAGGTACTGGCCTCTCTATATATGTTCTATACTTTAAATTTTGACGTAGATTTATAAGAATGCATGCATGGGTGTAGGAAGGGGAGAGCCTGGTGGGCCGTGCGCACCCCCGATAATTTTACTTATAACAAAATTTTCCTTACACGTACCTGGTAAAAGCTAAAGTGCAGGTCCCGGCAGAAAATGTATTTACGCACGAAGAACTCTTGGTTAAGTGTCAGTGCGCATAGGTGGCTACCAAGTGGCGCAGATTCGTATCCCATTATGTTTAATTTTTATGCGTATGGTGACATATAAAAGGCGGACGTCTATATAGTTAATAAGTTGACCATGACTGTGAAAATAAGGCCGTCTACACATATATAAAATGAACTGAAGGGTCCTACCGATATCTTAATTTGCAAATCTTATTTTACAAGACGCTGACGTCACCATTTATTAAAAAAAGAAACGATGACTGTATTAAATAAACAGTCGAGTGATGAGGGTGTATATACGTACATGGCTTTTCCTCCTGGTCGGCGAAGGGCAGCAGGCGGTAGTTGGGTCGCTGTGGGCGGCGGCGCGGCGCGCACAGGCGTCGAAGCGCGCGCGCGCACGCGTATGCAGCCCCACACGTCGCGCACAGCGCCGCCACGCCGCACACGCTCGCGTACACCACCGACCAGTCTGCACGGGAACATCATTATCTCATTAGGAATTTAAAGACATCGTAACATTCGCTTGCCACTCGTGGCAGAGAAATATTGAATATTTTTTCGCTCTTTCAAAAAATATTTTTAAAATAATGAAAATTTTCATATCTTTAATAGTATTTTCAAATTCCATTATTTGACGTTATATTGTTTTGTGCATAGGTTATACCAATATCAATGCCTTTATTTACAAGACCAACTGATGTCATGATAGAACAACAAAGCTTCCAGCGTTTCCGTAAAAGTCACGCAAAATTTAAAAATTTAATTTTTAATTGTATAATTGGGCTTGTGTGTTATATCTAAGGCATCGCTAAGGCCGCCGTAGTGTAGCGACATAGCGTCTCTTCATAAGCCCGACGAATAAAGTTAAAAATATATATATAAAAAAACAATATCTGACCGCAATCAGGCTGCGCGTCGGGCTGCGCCAGCGTGAGCAGGCTCTGCATCCAGAAGGCGTCGCAGCGGCACGTGCGCGTGGCCTGGTCGCACGTGCCACGCCCCGAGCAGGTCGACAGGCAGCGACGCGAACGGACGCGCCGCGCGCCCGCGCCGACAGCCGCGCCTCGCGCCATTGCCAGCGCCGCAAGACCCTCCATGGCCGACGACTGTAGACGTGCCGAAGTATTATTACAACGTTTCAACCTTCAATACTACTTAACATAAGAAGCAAAGGCTCTTATATTTTTTTTCGGTGCACTACGTGGTTCCCTCGTTTCAAGATAAAGGCCCGTATTTAAAAGCCGCTCTCGAGACTGATATCAATCTTAAGATATCATTTTCATTCATTATATATTTATCAAATGAAAACGGCATTTCAAGATAGATCTCAAATTTAACAGCGATTTATTGATACAAGCCCAAGAATATAAAAACAGTAGATAATATCTTCAACTTCTCTTAACAGATAATACCCACAAATTCGCTGGCAAGTCAAGCCGACGAGGATGCTTTAACTTAATATATGTCTTCAAATTCATTGAAATTCTACATAAAAAAGAACATAGTACCATTGGCGTTAAACGACATTGTATTCTATCCATATAAACAGATAATCTTCAGTGATAAAACACTTCCAACATAAAAATCTATAAAACAATTAATAAAATTAAATAAATTACCTTCTCAGATAAAAAGAATACAATCAATGTATTGCCGGTATCCACTTCCCCGTGTATCTCAGTTACGTTCACCGTTATACCGTCTTTAAGAAGCAATGTCATCTTTTGTACGAAAGAATCGAGTTGACTTTTCGTAAATGTTGAAACAGGAATATTTAATGTCATTTCTAGAAGTTTCATATCCAGAGGGTCCGGTTTCACTTGTACACTGACTGTGTCCCTGTCGGATTCGCCCTGGTCGTCAGTCACTGTTAGTTCGAATACGTATCTACCGGTTTCTATGTTGGTTAACTAAAAAAAAGGGATTAGAAAATATTTATTTGATTCAGTATAATTAAACGTATACTTAATTATTTGATTTAAAAAATACCTAAGGTAACGAAATTCTCTAGACTCTAGAGTGACATTGAAATTATTAACATATTATTAACAATCATTTTGTTTAGCTTTACATTTATCCCTCGTAATGTAACAGGGTATAAGGACCTAGTTCGAAATCGGGACATTGCGTATCGAATACTAGAACTGAACACCGCGTTTTGTCTTGCCATTGCGGGAAATTGACAACAATTAATTCTGTCGAGTGTTTGAAGGAAGAGAATGGTTTACAGTCAGGAGCTGTCAATTAGGGAACGATGAGCTCAATGATTTTTTCTTAGTAGATGAATTTAAATACTTACATCTTATATAAAAAAATATAATAATTAATTAAATTTAACCTTACCATAAGCACGGGTTTTGTATCAGAATTCAATATAACAGTCCCAGCGGCTAAACCAGATCCAGACCGTGTCCATTTCCATGCAACGATACGGAAGTCGTCCGACGACTTCGATCCATTTAGGATGAGTACAGATAATGGAAGATTTAACACTTGGTCTCCACCCGCGTCCGCTTTTGGTGGACTGTTTTTATCTTTAATAGAAAGAATTTTAACATTAAACGATGTATCGTGGCCACCTTCTCGACTTTTGCGCACCCGAAAAGAAAAGTGTTAAAAATAAGTAAAATTGTTAGCAATTGGCTGCACAGATTTGATTTTTTTTTTCACATGCTAATAAGTATATGTTAATGAATTAAAATATATTATCTAAAATGTTATACAATTTACATGCATATAAAAAATATTTATGTCTTATTTACAATAAATATTAGATAAAAGGCAACGAAATGGAATTCTATAATCTGTTATAATTTGGTTGGTTAATAGATCTTTGTTTTTTTTTAATTTTTACGTAATTTCCTGATTTTCTCTGTAAGAAGAGAACTTAGGGACATATGTGCTTATCTTTTCGTCAATTTATTAAAAATGCTAAATTTTAACACTGACATGCCTTTAAATAGAATTAATGTACAGCTAAAAATAAACAATCGATTGCGGTGAATGTATTCGACCGTAAGGTATAGCGCGCACTAGTGATTTTTGTCACCGTGACTGTTGCGTCGCTGTCACCGTGTACATTACACTTAAAAGGTGCGCGCATTTGGATACGTGACAATTGGGTGACTTTTTGTCCGCGGAGGACGGCAACACGCCAGTGACGCAACTGTCACCGCGTCCATAGATTTGTATGCCCGTGCGCGCATTAGCAACTAAATGTCACTTCCCCCTTGCGGTTTCCATACTAGTCGTCTGCCGCATAAACATGAAACAGCAGCGTGTTGCATTGCAGCACGGAATTTTTATTTCAAGAATGGCGTCAAGTTCATCATTAAGGCAAAACGTGTGTTTTCATGAAGATAAAATAGACAATGACAATACTGATTGACGAAATTGAGTTGAGGCCATTGCTCTAAGACAAATGAAAAGTTGAAAGCCAATATTTTGTACATTTGCTTTTTTTTCTATTTCTTAATATAAGTGCACAGACAACCATCTCTTCGAGATCCATTTTATCAAATGTAAAAAATTTCGTCACTGTCATCGCAAGTGCGCGCAGTGGCGAAAAGTATGATGACATGTCAGTGACAAAAAATTTATTGTCACCGTGACAAAAGTTACCAGTGCGCGCTAAGGCTCATCGATCGAGAAAAATAGTAAGGCAATAGTAGTAATTTGTTGTTGATGTTTTTGTTAAACTAATACAATAACAGATACATTAATAGGTTAGTATACCTAATTACTTTCTCTTTTTTCAGCTTTGCAAAATCTAGATCTACTTAAAGCTTGAAACTAAAAAGAAATTATTTTAATCTAATTTTTGCCAACTTACTTTGCGTTACCGTAATCGTAACATTATCCGACGCCGAATTGCCATTGTCGTCGAGAACAGTGAGTGAGAACACGTACTGTCCTTTAGTAAGTACAGTCGCGTTCGCAATCGACTCGTTAAACCCTATAATGCTAGAGTTAGTGGGGCCGGAGAGACAGCGCCACGTGTACGCGACTATGCGGTGGTCGTCGTGTGACAAGGAACCGTTGAGGGTTATCCAGGTTTGCGGAAGCGATATAAACTGCAATGTGTATAACACCCCTTATGTTTTATTATGGAATGCCTGCTCTTGGAACATCTTAATAATCCTACTAACATTATAAATATAACAGTTTGTGAGAATGGATGTTTGTTTTACTTTTAGGCAAAAACTAATGAACGGACTTCGATGAAACTTTACAGTAATATAAGGTATATTACATCAGAATAACACATAGGCGACTTAAGTTTAAGCGAGCAAGTCACCATACTAGTTGTAAACCGCAATTTCGTTTGCCCTAGCTAAAGGACTGTAAATGTTATGTCTCGTGTAAGTTTTACAATCCCCAATATAGTCCTTAAAGAGTTTATATGCCAAGTTATATAATACCTCTCATGCTATATTATGAATTGCTTGATTACACTGAAATATTTTTAAATTAAAGTAGTATTATTTTCAATAATATTAATATTTATTAATGTACATATTAAAATTATTAATTAAGTCAATTACGTGCATGCTGTTAATTACCAACACTCTCTGTACAACTTAATACCAAAATAAATAACATGTAAATCATAATTACAATATAACAAAAAATAATTTTCGCTTCACTCAACAATTTTTAATAGTAATCTACCTATAATACAAAATAAGCATAGTTTTTGTAACCACACTTATCAGAGCATAATTTTTAATCTCTTTTCCGGGTTTTTATCGCAAAACTGCGGTTTTATCTGACATTTTATATAAACTTTTATACAAATCAAGCATTAACCGCAGTAATCAGAGGTAGTTTTCCACTTCATGCTTATCTCTATGACACGTTTAGATGAACCCGAAAAGGAAGAATGATATATAATTTAATAGAATATCCCTCTAATAGTTTTACAGAGATATTAAATAAAATAATAATATTTATAACAATAATTAAACTCACAGCGTCAGCGCCCGCGTCGGCCACGGGCGGCGTGTTGGTGGGCGGCTTCACGAACACGTGCACGTCCGCCGTCGACGTCTGCCCCGACGAGTCCGTCACCTTCAGCACGAACGTGTACACGCCCTCCGACAGGTTGGATAGCTAGGAAATTGCTTGTTGTTAATATAGCCCGACAAGAATTTTAAAATTACGCGCGAAAAAACTATATCCCATCACAAATATATTTTATTTATTTGCAAACATCAATTAGTCACTTAATATATTTTTATTATATAGAGAGATAATAAGTCGAATGTGTCCTTGTAAATGTTATCTAAAATGTAAATATGAAAAATTATCGTATTTCTAGGAATTCTAAAGTTACACGCATATTTAATCAGTTAACGACATTTTATTTATTTATAACTTATGCTATAATAAAGTAATCTTATACAATAAATATAGAGAAAGGACTACACGAATTATATAATAAATTAAAAACGTACTTGTAAGTATGGTGAATGTGTATTTTGCATATCAACAGCTTTATTTTCATCTTCAGCAGATTTCGTCCATTCCCACGATGTAATTTCGTGATCGTCAGTAGAGAGACTACCGTTCAGGGTTAGGTTGTTATTCGGTAAGTATATTATAACGTCTTGACCTGAAATAAATTAATTATAATGATATCATATTTTTTTCTTAGCTCTGGTAACGAGGTTTCCATTGAAAAATTTTTTTTTTTATTTCCTCGAGTGGGAATCGAACTCACAACCTGTCGCGTTTACAGTCGTCAAGGTTCTGCCCCTGCACCACGAACGTATCAAATATCTAGTTGGAATAATTAAGAGTTAGAAATGGCAAATATTAACGTGAGGTGAAATAGTCCTCAATAAATAGACTATCCCACGCAAAAAAAATTTTCTAATTGGTACCAGTAGTTCCTGAGATAAGTGCCTTACAAAGGATAGATACTACATAATTATATACTGTAATGCAGTTGATGCTCACTCGGGAACCTAATGATATTAGTGATTTATTGTAAGAGTATATTTAAAAAAAGAGCTGCTGCTAAGCTTCTCGCCAACTCTTCTAAGTAGAATTACCTTGTTGTTTTAATTATGGCGATCCAAGAATTACCTTTCTCGTCGGTGGTAGTTTCCTGTAGGACTGACACTACTGACACTTGAATGATGGATCCAAAGTGCTTGTAATTACCTTATTTAATAAAGAATATTTAGATATTGCTAAATATGAAATTAATAATTTTACCAGCATTTGCTTCCGGAGGGTAGTCAGTGTGATTTAGTACAGTTATATTGGCAGTAGTAGAGTTTTTCACATGATCAGAGTCTTCTACTGTAAGTTTAAATGTATAATTTCCTGGTTGTTTTAGGTCTTTTAGTACTAACGTAGGTCTGTCTTCTAAGGGTGGTTGGTATCCGATAGGACCCGCAGAAAGTTCCCAATGCCAAGATATTATTGCATCGTCATCCTTAAAATAATAAGAAAAGTATTTTTTTTTGGTATTTAACTAGAGTATTTTTAGACTTCAACAATAAAACTGTTGGTAAATCATAGGCTTGCTACTTTTAAAATTTTCACTTTACGATTAAAATATTACACTTCATGGAATGGTTTTTTAAATGATGTAGGTATACATTCTATATTACCTTTCACTCCCCAAAATATACATACAAAATATACATACTTTACTTGCACTGCCATCCAAGACTGCACCAGAATTAGGTAATTTAACAGTTTGAGATTGCGGCGTGATCACAACTAAAGGTGGAGTGTTGATTCTCTTTGGCGGCAACACTGTTACGTTTGCGAACGCCTCGCCATACGAAGTTGTCCCATTTACTGTCACTTTAAATCGATATTGGCCTTCGGTGAGGTCTTTCAATGTCATCGTACCGCCATTTTGAATCATGTTACCTTAAATGTTATTAGATAATGGTAGGCGGTTGTGAAGCAGTGGGACAGCGTTTGCTTGTGAACGTGATAGTTGTAGGTTCGATTTCCACTTGGGGGAATAAATTAGTTTCATTTTCTCGGTAAGGAGACAAAGCGAAAAAACTTGAGCTGCTGAAGTAAATTACTTTCAGACAATGTAATTTCATTTTGTTTTTTGGCTGACAAGTGACATGAGATGTATTTGAGATGGTTTTTTAAATAATTTATATAAGCACTATATTGATGTCATAAATAAATAAAATAAATCAGCTTCACGCTCTATCCCGCCCACAGCAGGGTAGGCAGAGAGAACCTAGTGTTAGGACACTCCGTTCCCCACTTTCCGCCGAATTCTGGAGTCATTGCGTGTTGAGTAGCGGAACTCAACGCCACGCTGTCTCGACACCAGAGCGAAAAAATGGAAATATAAATTTAAGTAAATATTTTAATACCTTGAGTGGGAATTGAACCCACAACCAGTCGCGTTTACAGTCACACCTTGGGCCCATACGCCACGAACGGCCTCTAATACTGATAAGTCATTATATAATATTAGGATAAATATTACATTTTGAAATAAACTGTTATCATATTTATGATTATAAACATAATAAAACATTCCATATGAATTTCATATAAATTATTTCATTTATTGTTGGTTATACCTGTAAATCCACCCTTTGGTTGATCCACAAGAGTCCAGGCATAGTTATAATGACTCATTGTTGATTTCTCATCAGGAATAGTATATGCAGCTAAGGTTACTTCATTGTCCGGAAGTTGTACCTATGATCAATTAAAAAATATACATTTATAGTCAGCTATGGGAGCTCCATAACCACAACTGAAACTATCGGATATCCAAAATAATAATCTATTCGTTCACAGAATTTGTGGGTTCAATCCCAACTCGAGGGAGTAAAATGTTTAACAGGTACATTTCCTCGTTCAGCAGAAAGCAACGGAATTCGGCGGAAAGTAGGATCGGAAGTCTCTTAATGGGAACGGAATGTCTTAACATTAGATTCCCTATGTCTACTCTGCTGTATGTGGGATATGGTGTGAACCTAATAAAAAAACATACCTCTTTAGACGAGATTGAAACGGTCAAGTTCTGTGTTGGAAGAGGTTTATCTATATTCAATTCATCTGATTTTGTATCTGAGACTAAATCACTATTTTTTTTCATAGATTCAACAGGCATAGTAGGGCCTTTGGAAAATGGTCTTCTCGGGACACATGCGCCTTGGGTGTTTTCTTCAGTGCCTAGTATACATTTACAAATACCATTTCGTGTTTTCAGTCCTAGAGGTATACATTCCGCATTAAAAGGACAATCATCAGCCCCAACCTCGCATGAATTTTTCTCGAGAAATCTTGATGCTAACATCATCTCATTATCACTGCTGTCAGTATATTTATCATAACTTTGCTGCTCCTCATCGTCCATACTGGGCAAGTTATTAATAAAATGTGTCAGAAAATTAGATTCATCATCATCAGGCAAGTCATTGTGATGGTTTGCATAAGAATATATTGTCTCTTCTTCAGGTGAAAAGTTATTGTTCAATTCTCTAAAATTTGACTGATCTAAAATTTCTGACCATATTTCTGAAAAATATACATTTACATATATAAAATATACATTGACATTATAGTTAAAATATATTTAAAGGATTTATGAAAGCTAAATGAATGTAATTAATTTTACTATTAAAAGGAACAAATTGATATATTATAAACATGAAACTAAGAAGGCATTAATATTTGTTTGGTATAATTAACATTGTTTAGTAAAATTAAGATAATAATAACAAATGTTACAACAACAATGAAGAGAGATTTTAAATATAGTGTCAAAAGATGTAATGTAGAATATGATTTGTGATTTTTGGAATTAACATTGTCTAAACACAGACAATTCATCTTCTTTTGAACCTTAAAAATCTTATAAAATTGTAAGAAAACTTTCACTTGCATAGAGTTTCACCACTCAACACAGTATATTTAAAGAATTAATGGGCAACAGAGTGTCCTAAACCTATACATGTAACAGCATAAAGCTGAAAAAAAACCCATCTAAGCTATTTATGTGTTGGTTTAATATGATCAAAAAATTAATATGTATTAGGTTGAGTTTATTTAAAAAGAATATTTATTTATTTATTAAATTACTGTTAGTTCTGTTGATAAAAGTGGTGTCAAAATTTGGAATATTTTTAGCCTTAACAAGAAAGACAGCGGAAACCTAACCATTGTATTTACCATGTTCCATAAAAAGTTTCAAAACTTGCAAAGTTGAGTAGCACAACTTAATGCTTGGCTTTCCTTTCTTATCAGAGTAACTAAGTGATAAAATTTTATAACTTAGATTGGCCATCAAACCCATAACTGACATATTAACAAGGAGTGGACCAAATTGGCCTTGTAGATAATAGAATTTAGAACATACACTTACCATTAGGCAAAACAGGCTTAACAAGAATCATTGAAACATGTGTCTCCCATTTCCTTTCACCTACCCTTGGCAGTGGTAGGCATAATTCATCACTGGCACATTCTACATGGAAACATCTAGATTCCACAATGAATACAATATTACAGGAATCAGCGAGGCAACATGCCATTACACATTGTCTTAAACCCTTTAAATCAGTTTTTTCAGTAAAGTTACCAGCAGTTAAGTTACCTAAAAATATTGTAAGTATTATTTTTTTTATTTAATAAATCATAAATTACTTGTGTGTATTTAATTTATGTAGTGTGACATTGTTTTCTTACGTTATTCTTAACGCAAATCAAATAAATAAGTCGTAAATTAATTTAAAAAACCATCATAATTGCACTTACCTACTGGCATATGGTTATCGAAATTCTTGGGATATAGTTTAGGGCATTTATTTTTCTCATAGTTATTATTCCAATTTTTGCTATAAAGTGATAATGCTACCTTTATATTAATACAAAGTAATAGCGTAAAAAGTCTTATAATCTTATATTTCATTATTACTATAAATATGATAAAAAAACCACCAACTAAAATGATTCTAAGCTGCTAAATCGTTTTAAACATAATATAAAATAATCATTATCTGAGCTAGAGGAAGTAAAAGGTTAGAGATCCGTAATTTTTGCGTAGGCGAATAGATAATACGATTTGTTATTTGAATATTTACACTAAACAAATATTTCATTTAACAAAATGTTAGACTTTTTGTCAATCTCGGTTTGGCAGCTCTGTCACTCTGTGCACAGAATACGTATATCCAAAGGTATTTGTCTATTTATAATCTGTAATTCACCGTTTGTGGGTTTTTTTTTCTTTAACTTAGATTTTTATAATAATTTCGACTGCAAATATAAAATCAATTTACATTGGACTATTAATAAAAAATATTTTACATTTATGAAAAAGTACATTAAAGTATAGATAATATTGTGCTCACAACATTTCTATTCGGACTACAATTTCCAATTTCTACCATATCCTAATTATTAATATAAATAGTAACACTAGCATATAATTATTTTATCAAATCATTAATTTTATCAAATCATCTGTATAATAATTATAAAATTTATCACAAATGCATTTTTAAAGAAAAAATAAAGGCGATATTTATTTGTGTAGAAATTTTCCTTTTTTTTACGTATGTCAGATGATGTTCCAGTCTTATTTATTCGGAATTTGAACATTAATAATTATGTTTGTTCTACTCTACCGTACTCTACGGTAAAGTAAATCATATAGGTTTTTCTTGTAAAATCGACATTGAGAAGCGTTCGTTATTGCTTAACGTTTTAGCTAGCTATACGTATAGTATTATCATAATAATAATATCTACGCCAGTATCCAACTACTTAATATATTGATTCTGATATTGGATTTTTACAACGTTAATGTATCCATCATAATAAGTTATGTCAGTTTCAAAATTATTTGCAACAATTTTGAACATTGCTTTCCACTGACAGCAATTTTCAAACAGTATTTTATAATTGATGGTCTTTATATCTATATTAGAGTTATGTAATGATATTAAAGATGATTCAAATATATTTTCTATTCATTAGATATTAATTATAACATGCATATGATCTATGTGAACCCTCGGAAAAAAGCGGGATTTTTATTTTTGGAAATGTTAGCAATTCAAAAAAAAAGTAATTAAAAAAGAATTCTCAAAGTGGATGGAATAATTTTTGAAAAGAACGTCCATGTCTATCCTGCTCAGGATATTTAAATTTTGGGATTTCTGGCAATGCTGATATCATACCAGTGGTATGTAATATTACACCACCTTATATTCATACATTTGTATACATGTACTATAATGTATATAGGTATTTCATTGTAGCAATAAACTATTGAACTGGTTTTTAATTAGACATGTTTTGAATTTACTGCTACAAATTAAATTGCTCTATAGACGCAGTTTATTTTTATATCTCTATTGTAACTTTGTTGCTTTATGTGTAGCGTACATTAGTTTTCAATATGGGTGCAGGTCAAATTGGAGGAATAGCAACAATGTGTAATTATTTCATCTCATTTTTAACCTTTAGGGTGATAAAAAAATACCGATAAATACACTAGATTTATGAACACATCAAATGCTTCAGACTTTATTATTTTTAAATCGTAAAAAGGAGATGAATCTAAAGAAAAAAAAACATACCAAATGATACTATGTATTAACTTTAAAGCGCTTACTGCTACATTTCCTAAATTAAATAGTTTTTTTTTTAATATTTAATGAAATTATGAGTCGAAAATTACGTATTATCACGACTAAAGACATGCCAATTCATCATTAATATGAAAATTGTCTTTATAGTGGATATAGATTTCAATAATGCTGCTGGATTTCAAGGGGTGCCTGCTAAAGTTACAGAAGGTCAATTTATAGTAAGTTTGATACATATAAATATTTATTTGAAACCTTTAAATTTGATTTTTTTACATGTGTATGTTTTTCCTATCCTATACAACAGGTACACTATTTGTCTCACGCTATGCTGTTTTGCGTAGGAGCACTTATAGAAGCACACGTTGTTATAACACCAGCCATATGTGTTTTTGGCGAAAGGTATAAATTTAAAGTATTCGGCGGTACCCACAGATTTCTAGAAAATACAGGAACGGATCGGCTAGTTCATCACCTCTGCATACATAAAGGTAAAAAATATCAGAAAGGCCAGTAAGTAATAGATGGGAGAATTTAGTACGTAATTTAAACGAAGAGTCAATATAAAATACTAAATTGTCATTATACTCTCTGCCTGTCAGTCACTCCAGTTCGAGTACAGGATATCCTCGTTGTACAAAATGGATATTAAAGAAAATGTTGACTTTTGGAATACGAAAGCAGCAAATTAATATAATTTTCATATTCAAGCTACTAAGCTGTCCACCTTCAAAAAATGTGGCGGAGAAGAGAAAAAAATAATTATTTTCTGATCATATTTTGCTTACGGTACCAGAAACTAGAATCAGATTTTTTTTAGGATATAACCACACTTTACGATTCCAAGAGTGCTCAACAGATAACTTGGCTCTATTGGTACTTAACCAACAGTTTTCTTTCCACCATCGAGAGCCAAGCACCGAGTATATAGTAAACAGAGTTCGTTATGGTGTTGTAAGTGACTTGGATAAACGAATCGGTGATCCTACGTGCCGTTTTTATGGCTGGGGTAGTAGACGTAACGTAAGCCTCTATTTATTATATATATTCTCTACAGTTCTTCTCTCTACCCTATCCTGCACAGAGTCGAGTAGGCAGGGGGGACCTAGCGTTAAAACACTCCGTTCCACGCTTTCCGCCGAATTCTGAAGGCATTGCGTGTTGATCGGCGGAACTTAACACCGCGCTTTGCCTCGACACTAGAGCGAAGAAAATGAAAATATTAAATATTTTATTTACTCGAGTGGGAATCGAACTCACAACCTGTCACCTTTACGGCCATACTATGTATTTCTGCACCATGACCTGCAGCAGTTAATAACAAGAACATTATTATTTTTCTCTTTTATGGTGTGAATTTAAAATTTATAGAAGAGTTGTGTTTTATAGGGTTATCTGATTCCTCTGCTTATACGCCTGTACAGGATGGATGTTTCTATTTTACCAACAGACCGATGTTACAAAATGTGGAATAATAAAAATAAATATCTTTGTATTCAACAACCTAAGTGTAAGGTAACAATGAAAAAAGTAATAATTTTTAATTTTAATGAATTAGTATAATATAATAATCTAAAATACATAAAAATACATTCAAAGTACAATATTACATATATTTACGTTTTAGTCAAATTGTATTTATAATCCAAGATAGAGTCGACTCCTAGCATAAAAAACTTCTTTATTGTCTCATTCCGACTATATTTCCAATGTTTATTAACTGACATCATGTCTATCGGGTACTTTAAAGTACGATTGACATCTACCATATCCCCATATATACAGGGTGTCCCAGGAGTCAACGATAAAACGAAAACAGGTGATAGACCAAGTCGTGACAGTTATGAGAAAAATATTTTAAAAAATCTGTGTCATGTATTTTTCATATTATATTGATTTTAAAAAATATCGGAAAAACCGACACCCTGTGATGGTTTTTCACGTCCCAGGACTACAAATATAACTCTTTCTTCATTTTTTTTTCTGTAATATAATCATGAGTAACCTGTCTGTGAATTACAGTTTAAAATTGAAACGTACCTGCATCAGTTTTCAATAAAATGTGGTGTTTTTGCCAAACATTAAATTCAAAATATTTACTACACCCAACTTTAACCGACTGTACTATAAAAAAAATGTACTACACTGTTTTTGCAAGTAACTTTAAAAGTTGGCGCATTTAATCTGGATTCCGAAATGATACGACACTTGCTGGATTACTTCTTTGTTGAAGAGAGAAAAATCGAAATATACGATAATCGGGATGACGTTCAGCGTTTTGGTATCTTTGGTAATATAATATGAAAAATACATGACAAAGATTTTTTTTTATATTTTTCTCATAACTGTCACGACTTGGTCAATCACCTGGTTTCGTTTTATCGTTGACTCCTGGGACACCCTGTATATACTAGCGGCCCGCTCGCGGTTTCACCCGCGTGAACTATGTTATTATTAATTTCTGTCTCTATGACTACGTCCTAGTGACGTCTATGCAAAATTTGAGACTCCTATCATTTGTAGTAACGAAGTTTCATACAAAATTTTCGACCCCAAAAACAACCCCTTAGAAGTCGAATATTGAAAATTCCCGTCTTAGCGAGCACCTAAGTCCTATAAATAACTCTTATGCAAAATTTGAGATTCCCAGCGCATGTAGTTTCTGAGATTTCGTGATGAGTGAGCGACCTTTCGATTTTATATATATAATAGAAGATAGATAAGTTTGTAAAGATAAGAAGTTTTTCTTTAATAAATATTTATTTTTCCTTACAGTCTGAAAAGCATGGAGCGTTATGTCCAGTAAGTTGTTTGTTTACGTCTCCACCTACCCATATAATGTATATTTGTTATACGAGCTGTATTTACTGTAAGGTTGAAGTAGCGAGACAATACTACGCTACGATTTCCTGTTGCGTATCTTGTAAATATTTTCTTTGCACGTTATATAAGATGATGAGAATTGTTTACTCTTCTTCAGATGTTCAAATAAAAAATCGGCTTCACGCTGTATCCCGCACATAGCGGGGTAGGCAGAGGGAACCTAGTGTTAGGACATTTCCGTTCCCCACTATTCGCCGAATTCTGGATTCATTGTGTGTTGAGTGGCAGAACACAACGCCGCGCTTTTTCTTCGCTCTGAATAAATAAAAATATAAATAAATATTTCATTTCCTCGACCACAATACCCTATAAGGGTAGACTGACTGGTGTTCAATAGCGCGAAATAGACCAGAATGGAAGAAGTGGAGAGAGGCCTTTGCCCAACAATGGGATAGTTCAGGTTAGGGAAAATTTAAAAAAAATCCTCGAGTGGGGATCGATCCCACAACCAATCGAGTTGACAGTCACACTTTGAGCTCCTGCGCCACGACTGGTCTCTACACTATTGCGTATCTTGTAAATATTTTCTTTGCACGTTATATAAGATGATGAGAATTGTTTACTTTTCCACAAACGTTTTACTCATTATTTAACCAAAGTGTTTTTGTGTGTTTAAATGAATCATTATGATAGTTAATATGAAATTCATTGTAAGCGATACACGATCTTACAAGGTTTCTATGAATCAATTAAAGATCGTTGTGGTTGTCGGTTCGATCCCCACTCGAGGTAATAAAATATTTAATATTTTTATTAGTTCGCTATGGTAACGAGGCAAAGCACTGCGTTAAATTCCACCACTCAACATGCAATGCCTTCAGAAAATGAGGAACATAATGGTGTGAATGGGAACGGAGTGTCTTAACACTAGGTTCCCAGGTTCCCTGCTTACCCTGAAGCTGAAAAAATGAAAAATAAGACCGTATTTAAAGTAAACCACTGTAATGTTTTAAGACAATAATCTAAGGCTCTTTAATATTTTAAGGCAAAAAATTATTCCTTTCTTATTATTATGATTAAGACCAGTGTGTATATTAAAGCGTAATATTATACATAATTTTACTCCCCAGGATGACTTGGGAACAGTTCTCGTATGCTCTGGCTACGTGCAAGGTATAATGACTTCACGCCTGATCGATCGACCTTGTGGCGTCGGTTTCCTCGATCTAAGCCATTACAACAAGTTCCTCACATGCGGTGTGGACGATTCTCGTGACGTCATAGATCATGAGGACTTACTCTCTTTCGATTTTAACACTGAACACACCTTACCCACTCCGTCTCTACTAACAACCGTTCACAATACTACAATTGAAGTTACAACAGAAACAAAACCATAAAAAAATAATTTTTATTTATTTTTTTTCTTTAAAATTACAATTAAATAAAATAAAACTTATATTATTATGGAAAAAAATATAATTATGTTCTTAAATGTCTCGTCTTAGCACTTTTATTTGATGACCTCTAACTGGGAACAAAAGCATTTCTACTTTGAGAGGTCCCACTTCATTCGCCTCTACTTTATATGCTCTCACAATGCTGGAAATTACGCTTTTTATTATAATCATACCGAAGTTCCGTCCTGTTAAAGATAAAGAAAACAAAACATTTTATTTCTTGCAAAACGAATAGTCTTTGTGGCATATTTACATTTGGCAATACGTCTCGCTCTTGACTTCTCCTCTTTCTTGAAGTCGATTAAAAATAAAATTATGCAATAACAATATTAACTTTGAATAATTAAAAATTTAAATCATCCCTTCTAGTTTTTGTAAATTAGGTACCAAATAGAAAAAAGGTGTATGTTAAAAAAATATAGTTTGGTATCTAACCTATTGATATTTTTACTTATTGGTTATTTTAGTACGAAAATAAATAAATGTAAAAGAATATTTTAAAAAAAATATCTACCTATACAATTTCTAGAGCCATAACTAAAAGGTATAAATGCAGCTGGATGTCTATTAACAGAGCGTTCTGGAAGAAATCTGTCCGGATCAAATTCATCTGCATCAGGACCCCAAACTAGTTTTGAACGGTGAATCGCAAATGGCCCAATTACGGCTCCTGCACCAGCTGGTACCGTCACTTTGCAGTAGGCTGGAAAAAGAAAGGGAGATTGTTAATGGCCAAGCTCTGGCCTCCTTGTATTTAATACTGTTAAAATATAGTCTAATTGATAACCTCCTTTTCTTACAGAAGTCGGTTAAAAATAATTTTGTTACTAAAAAAGAAAGACTGACAATATTAGTTATCTGTTACAAGAAAGAGTCTTCTTCCTCTTCTTCATACCAAGAGAACCATAAGGTGTAGCGTGAAATGTTCTACATTCATATGTTTAATATTAAGTTAACTTTCGAGGCCATTATATCCATTCGAGGGAATAAAATATTTATCTAAATTTGTATTTTCATTATTTCGATATGGTGTCGAGCCATAGCGCGGCGTTGAGTTTCACCACCTTCGATTTCACCACTCAACAGGCAATGCCTCCAGAAGTCGGCGAAAAATGGGGAACAGAGTGTTTTAAGATTAGGTTCCCTCTGACTACCCTGCTATGTGCGGGATGCAGTGTGAACCTGATTTTTTAAGTATAAAAAAAACAAAAACACATACGTAAATAAATTTGTTTGTCAATATTTCTCGCTATTATTGGAACAACTGTGTAGAGGCGCATACTCTCTTTTATCACTCTCTCCAAATAGTTCATTTTATTAAGATCATCTTTAGTAGCTCCAGATTTAGTGTTGCCAAATATATGTTTTTGTCTAAAAGTATAATAAATAAACATTACGTTCAATCTTAAAAAAAAAAAATAGCTTCCCGCTGTATCCCACATACCTACAGCAGGGTATGCAGAGGAAACCTACTGTTAAGATACTCGGCTCCCCACTTTCCGCCAAATTATTTAAGGTATTGGCATTGTGTGTTGAGTGCCAAAATTCAGCCAGGTTTTTGCCTTAGTGCCAGAGCGAAGAAATTTATTCCCTCGAGTGGGTATCGAACCCACAACTATCACGTTACAGTCACACTCTTGTGCCTCTGTGGGTTCGATCTCCATTCGAGGTATTTAACTATTTCCATTTTCCTGGTCTACGAAACATAATACGACAAAGTTCTACCACTCAAAAAGCATTGTCTTGAATTCTGAC
This sequence comes from Heliconius melpomene melpomene, assembly GCA_000313835.2. Taxonomy (NCBI): domain Eukaryota; kingdom Metazoa; phylum Arthropoda; class Insecta; order Lepidoptera; family Nymphalidae; genus Heliconius; species Heliconius melpomene. The sequence goes on from HE671269.1 coordinate 429,093, forward strand.
GGAAAGTGGAACTGTGTACCTTCACTCTAGGTTCTCTCTGTAAAAAAAAGTGTGAAGCTGAAAAACAAGGGTCATGAAATTACAATATCGTCAGCTTAGAGTGTGTGAATGTGAATAGAGTGTAAATTTGCTAAATCCGTCTTTTACGTTATTTCCATTTTGTACCATACTAAAGTGTAAAAAATACAAAATGGACCATTATTTTATTTCATATATTTATAGTGGAAAATACAAATCAATTATCGAAATTGTAATAACCGTTTTTAAAAAAGTTTCATGTCTGATGTCTCTAAGCCGATATCTGAGAAAAATGACAAAATTCCACTTACTCTTCCAATACTCTCTCTTGTGCATCTTGGTGTATACCAAGCAACACCAGTGTGTAAGCGATCACCAAAGCAGTGGTATCATTACCAGCTATCGTGATGGAGTCTATATGCTCTCGTAACTCTTCGTTTGTGAATTCGATTTCTCGACCGAACAACATGTCAAGAACAGCTCTAAAATTATCCTCTGTAATTTTTTTTTCTTTAATTTATTATTTATAAAAAATAATAATTGAGACCAGTCGTGGCGGAGAACACGTGACAGGTTGTGGATTCAATTCTTCGAGGAGTTGAAATATTGAATACTTTCATTTCTTCGCTCTGGTGTCGAGGCAAAGCTCGGCGTTGAATTCCGCTACTAAACACGCAATGCCTTCAGAATTCGGTAGAAAATTATTATTCTAAGTCTAACCTCGTCAGTATATATTTTTTAGGTATTATATATAGTTGATATTTATTAAAGTTCAAATATATTTCTACTTTATAAAACAAAGGACGGTTAAAGTAGTCATGTAGTAAACATAAATAATATTATTTTGTTGTAGTCATAAAAATCTTGGAAATAATAGGAAAATTAAATTAAATTATGTATTGCTAATTATTTAATAAACATAATTTGAATAGATACGTAAACAATTAAAAAATACATATGCTAAAACAGGATAGGTGAAAGTTTTAAATGTGTAAACGTGAATGTGAATTTATATTAAAAAAATAGAATATAGTATTTACACTCACCAGTTTTTAACTAAAGTATAAGATAGAGAAACTCTACCTAGAGGCAAGACATTCCGTTCTTCATTTTCAATACGAATTCGAGACATTCTGTGTTGAGTAGCAGAACTTAACGTCATGCTTTATCTTACCCGAGCGTGAAAATGAAACTCATTGATTTATTTTCATTCCCATTCCCTGATAGGAAATCCAATAATAAAAAAAATATTAAAAATTTTAAAATATACAAGTTTATATATTTCCAACCAAGAGAATGCATGAAGATAGTGATAGCGATAATTATCTATAAATTTTTATGTGTATAACTTTACGTGTATAATTTTATGTGTATAATTTTTATATATTTTCTTTACTTTACTATCGCAACTTACGCTAAAAAGTGAGCTCATGTGCAAGAAGGCGGTTAAATCATAAAATTATATTCTATGCACTCGTAATAAAAACCTAACAATTATGTAGCAAACACTCTTTGTAAAATTAATTATATGTTATTCTATTTAAGTCCTGCATATAAAAATATGAAAAAGAAAAAATACATTGTATGTAACGTTTTCATATGTTATGTTTTCTTGTATTGGGTATTCATTTTCACATATGTATTTATTTGTCTAAAGCCCATGCGTTGCGAAACTTTACTTTATATGCACACCTAATAATAATAATTTATTTATATTAATTATTAATTTAAGTAATATGGTGGTTGGTTCAGATTTTTTAAATCAATTTTCCGCTTAGAAGTACCTACCTGTTTAAAGATATATAAACAACTCAGTTATTAATATTATAATATAGTAGCGGCCCGCTCGCGGTTTCACCCGCGTGAACTAATTTATTATAAATTTCTGTCTCCATGACTACGTCCTAATGACGTCTATGCAAAATTTGACACTCCTAGCATTTGTAGTAACGAAGTTTCATACAAACTTTCAACCCCAAAAACAACCCCTTAGAAGTACCCGTCTTAGCGAGCACCTACGTCCTATAAGTAACTCCTATGCAAAATTTGATATTCCTAGCACATGTAGTTTCTGAGATTTCGTGATGAGTGAGTGACCTTTCGATTTTATATATATAGAAGATATAAATATAGATATAGATTATAGTTAAAGACATTTTCAATTGGACGACTTAAATTTTACTCTATGATAGAGACAAAATTTTCCCTAGATTTCTTCTGACAGAAAAAGAAAAAAAAAAAAAGATTGATAGGGAGTTGCATTTTCGAATATACCTGTACCTAAGGGGTTAGGCCACTGTAATTTTTTTGAAAAATCGATTTTTTTTTATTGGCTTAAAAAATAGTTTAAACCCTCTAGAATCAGGAAAAAAAGGTCCCGTGCGAAAAAATGTTTTTTTCCTTAGGAAAATTTTAATGTACAGAAAAAAGAGTGCATTGATCAGGTGCAAAAACGCCATTCGTTTTTTTTCACTCGATTGCGAAACCTGAAAAAAGGAACAAAAGGTCTCGGGGGAAAAGGCAACCTAACTGCCAAATTGATTGACGAACTAACCATTTATTACGGCTTGGCAATCCGTCGAAATCCCGATTCTATCGAAAATATGAAAAATGAGATCTGGCCAACTCTTTTTCAGGAGGATGAAAAGCCTCAGCATGAAAAATGTTCAGAGAATTGGTGTAGTTGGAAGAAGTTGCATCGAAGCCGACGCCAAACGCATTACGCACGCGGAGACATCTCTAAGCGACGCGGCAAAAAGTGCGTGCGCGTTCCAAAAATCCACCAGGAAAGACGAAGAAGACGAAAATTTGGACATCGAAGGACAAATGTATGGTGCTGGGATTGCAGACTAACGGTAAAAAAATTTTTTACCTTATTTTTTTTATTTTGTCCAATAGAAAACTATTCGTACAACTTAAAACGCGTTTTTCTCGAAACACCGTTTTTCGAAATGGCACGCAGCATCACTCGAACAATTTTCATTTTTTTACTTGAAATTTTGACCAGATGTGAACATTAACATTCTCTAGTGAATGTCGATCGGGATTTTCAATAACTTTATTTATTGATTTTTTATTAACAAAAAACTAGCCGTTTTTTTCTAGAATAAATTTTTTTTTCAAACGCACGCCAAATCCACAAAAATTGATATTTTTTAAAACCCGATCGACATTCTCTAGCTATAACCCTCTAGATTCATGGTTTTTTTTTTGTTCTAGATTCAAAAGTGCACCAGTAGTGCTGCGTGCCGCGGACCCCTGCTTGCAAAACATGCCCCGGGAAGATAGCTGTGGAACCGCCATTTTGTTTTTTTTTTCGTTGTAAAAAAATTTGATAATAAAGTTTAATGTATGCCCGATAACACCCTTAAAGTTTTTTTTCAATTACCTTCAATTTTAGAAGCAAAAAATTCGTGAAAAAACCTTTTTTTTTGGACCGTTACAGTGGCCTAACCCCAACATTTTAAAATGTATTTTGTGTATTCGCAATACGTATTTGAGGACGTCCTAGCGCAGCGGCACAAGGGTGTGACTGTAACGCGACGGTTGTGGGTTCGATCCCCACTCGAGGAAGTGAAATATTTATTTACGTTTATATTTCCATTTCTTCGTTCTGGTGTCGAGGCAGAGCACGGCGTTGAGTTCTGCTCAACACGCAATGCCTCCAAAATTCGGCAGAAAGGGGGGAACTGAGTGTCTTAACACTAGTTTCCCTCTGTCTACCCCGCTATGGACGGGATACAGCGTGAAGCTGATTTGATTCATATTTTTTATATTATGCTACTCTTATATTACTTTGTAGTTCAATGTAGTAAAATCTAGTTATAGAGTTTGTTCAGTAAATAATATCGTCTGTATTCAAGGCGTCCATTGTTCAGTCTTTATGGTGATTAAAATGACCACAAATTGCAAACAAGATGTTTATTTACTTCACATTTAAATAAAATAAGCAAACGTTTAAATTTTTTAATGGTTAAGCTAGAATTAAGTATTTTTATAAATGTGACTTACATTTAGAAAAATACTAGGATAGTATTATGGATAGGAAGGATACTTAAAATAATTTGTATTATAATTTTTTTGTGAAAATTAAATATTTACCAGATTTTTCGTCTTCATTATTTTTACATTTTTTCGTTTCGTATTGTAATCTTCTTTTCCGGACCACCTATATAAAAAAGAGTAGGTAAGGCTATAATGTAAATTTATAGCTTCGATTAAATGATACGTCGTTCTTGTCTTAGTCACTGTTTTTGATTTTCACATTTTTTAAACAAAAATAATAGTCAGGAAATTCTTTACATACCTCGTCTGTGAATTTATGCGTAAGTTCAATATTATCCTTCTGCTGCTTCGCGTAAGAGGTGAGGTTAAAGAGACAGTCGGGCTGCAGCCAGACCTTGAACAAGCGTTTGTTTAATATCGTCATGACTGTGTGACGTGCCTTAAGATATGGAGTATCTGGAGTGTGCTGGACATCCATTTTCTCACCCATGGCAGTTTCTGATGGATTGAAAATTAAAGGTTATATAATAGGTTACTGACAAAATATTTGTAGAGTATGTTTAGAAATTCTTTCAGTCTTTTAGACGTTGTCATTTGCTTATAATATAAGACAAATTTGAAAAAATGATTTTATAAATAACTAGCGGCCCACCCGCGGCTTCGCCTGCGTGAACTACGTTATTATTAATTTCTGTCTCCATGAATAAAATTCCATGCAGCTTTTGTAGTAACGAAGTTTCATACAAACTTTCAACGCCAAAAACAACTCCTTAGAAGTCGAATATTGCAAATTCCCGTCTTAGCGAGCACCTGCGTCCTATAAATAACTCCTATGCAAAATTTGAGATTCCTAGCACATGTAGTTTCTGATTTTCGTGATGAGTGAGTGACCTTTCGATTTTATATTTATAGATTAGTCAATAAAGAATATAACTGATAAGCCTTTACCGAATACTATATCCAATGTACAAGCTGATATGTAGCTGAGAACATCAAACTCCCCTTTTCCTGATTTTTCATTCAAACGTTCGATGAGCATATCTGCCTGTTTTGAAATAACATCCAGATATTCTTCGACAACTTTGTTATGAAATACGGGCAGCAAAACTTTTCTATGGGCTTTCCATAAGCCTACTGCAAGTTAATGTACCTATTAAGTTTATCGTATATTGCAAGGTAGGCAGAGGTAACGTACAGTTAAGAAACTACGTTTCTCCATGTCAGTTCAATTTTCGAGGCACTTTTCGCACCAGAGCGAAGAAATAGAAATAAGTATAACCTTCTTTCACCTACTTTTTAGAGCCCGTACTGAAAATGTATTTAAGGGAGTTCCCATACAATAAACATGATTATTTTTTCTCGTTTTTGTTCGGTTCAGGTATCGGCAATAAGACGCTTGATAGATTTACAAAATATTTAGTTATACATTTACTTTAAAAATAAATAAATAAATAAATTGAAATAAAACAAATATTTAAAGAGGGGGTAAAATTTCGAATTTGACTACGTATTTACTACATATTGAATTATAATGATTCTCTAAATTGAAACGTTAAATACGAAATTGTTATACATGCGTTATACTTGACTTACGTGACTTTATAATTTCGCAAATTAACACGCACAAGTAAATAATATATTATAGTTAAATCTGACTATAATATGATTAATGTTTGTACCCTCCGTATAGGCAGAGGGAATTTAGTGTTAAGATACTCCAATGTGGGAAGTGGGAATAACTTACTTGCCCTGGTGGGACTAAAACCCATAACCGTTACCATTCACCGTTTACAGCCAGATGCTGTGTCATTGTGCTACGATGGCCTTCGAAAAACAATTGACAAACGTAGTAATATACATAATTATAATATTTTATATATATATGAGTAAATACTTAAATTATCAATTAACCATATAACATAACATGTGTGTATCATACTAATATTTGTCCTATGTGACGACCTACGATATATTTATTTACGTTTATATTTCCATTTTTAACTCTGATGTCGAGGCAAAGCGCGGCGTTGAGTTACGGAATTCGGCAGAAAGTGAAGAACGGAGTGTCTTAACTCTAGGTTCACTCTGCTTACCCTGCTGTATGCGGGATACAGCGTGATTTGATTTAATATAAATAAATAATAAAGAAACGAATTCATAAAGATTATTCACTTTATATTTTCTTTTTCTGTACAAAAAAAAATCACCTCTTTGTATAGTGAAATAATTATTTGTAATATTTTTTGCGTTTATCCTATGAAAGTATTTGTATTCTAGAAATTAAAAGAGTTCATCGTCAACTTTAAAGAGTTACTTAAACTTAATAATTAGATAATTGGGTCATAATCAGAAAAAGTGCACATTTTGTATCTTTTCTTGTCCCGCTACTTTGAATGCGTTTTAAAAATACAATTTTAAAGATAATTTAAATATTTTGCCATTTAAGATAAATTTACTTATTAACTTAAAGATTTTTGTAATATTTTAAATGTATTAAGGCTTTTAATAGTATTTTTTGTTAGTTGCAAAAAACTTTTCAAAATGCTTCCATACAATTTTTCGTGTCCCATTCACCACTTTACTTTTTAAAAATTGATTTGTTACGAATATTTATGGTTTTATTTGATTTCAGATATGTTTATATTACTTTACATTATGCATAATATCAAATAGAACTATTTTTATTGATACATAATTTAATAAATAATATATATTAGTTAAGTAAATTTGTCCCAAATTATTGTCTTTTCGTTACTCAGGGCTAGTAACGTACAATTAAATTATGAATGCAATTTTTTTGGATGGTGTTTAATATTATTTTTGTTGTGGCACCATAATTCTAAAAGTCAATGCTGTCGTAGCTACAACAAGTAGTGTTCTCGCAGCAGTTGAGGGGTTCAAATGATTTAGAGGGAATGCGTAAAATTACATCTCAGGGATATAAACGGCTTTTATTTGATAAGTATTCTATAATTTCGTTTTCTTGTTTACGTTATTTGCTTCTTTTTACAAAATCTCAAAAAAGAACGTCAGTGCTTGCACATGCAACACGTGGCTTATGAGCAAATATTTAAAAAGGTTAGAATTTCTCAGACTTCATTCTCAATTTCGTTATATTTCGTTACGTAACGAAAACTGAGAAAATATGAAGCCTAGTTCACAATTACGGTACCAATGTTTTCTTATATATATTTATATAAAATTTTATCGAACCGGTGCTTGTATATGGAAGATATGTATATAGAAAAAAAAATTGCTGGCATATGAAAAAAACTATTAGTGACTTTTCATAACGTAAAGTAACCAAAAATAATGATTTTTAAGTTTTTTTGCTTGTTTGCTTGTTTGTCTATGTGTTTGTGCACGCTAATCTCAGAAACAGCTGAACCGATTTAGTTAAAATTTATTTTCATTCTTTCTGAAATTAGTTATAATTTTGTGATTTTCAGTAAGCGTAAGCTTCTATGTCAAATGCTGAAACAAATGCTTTTTTTTTTTAGATATAGAGAACGTCTTAAAAAGACCAATCCTATTAAATATGAAGATATGCGGAATAAACACTTACAAAGAATTAAACTTAATTCCAATGATAACGACTCAAATTTTGATATATTTTAAATTGAATTTAATTTTATCATTAACTTTGTGATCTCTAACTAGAAATATAAGTTTATTACGTTACGAACTAGCATTATTATATTGTTAATATTCTCACTTTGTTATGTTTTCTTCTTACATTTATAATCTGTTAATTCAACGATTGAACCTTTAAAATTTTGATCTGTGTCTCATTTAATAAAAAAACAATAGTTTTATTCATATAATATCGTTATTTTGTTGTGTATAGTGCCTTATGTCATCAGTTTCGTAACAAACTTTATCAGTGTTGTTACTTATCAGTTACGTTACGAATTCGAAAATGTCCACTTTTCTGATTATGACCCAATTACTAATATCTACTTACAAGGAGCAATAAATAGTCCATGACCAAGCCACGGTCGTAGAAATCGATAAACTACATCTTTATCGAGACAATTTTCCAATATTACTTGAGCGTCTACAGGATTTCCAATAGCTGTAATTTCAAATTTCATTATTTTTAAAACAAATTAAGGCTTGCCAAATTGAGCTACAGTGTTGGTGATTAGAATACGAGGGAAATAATGAAAGGAATGATTTATATTATGGTCTCTTTCTCTATCCAGAAAAGTATAATGTTTCACGCGTCATAGGGAAAACTACGGTACTCACCAATATATAATTTAGAACCAAGCCAAAGTTTTACTGCACCGCTATTTTTGTGCGCTAAACTGGCAATACCTTCAAGGTTTCGTAAAATTTCTGTAGAAATAATAAATAAGTATAGAATTATTGTAATTAATGTAAAATTAATTGTTTTTTTTTATTTATACGTATGACAATGTTGTATAATATTGTAGATGTTAAAAAAATACATTTTTAATCAAAGGCTTAGTGAATTGCGGCTTGCAGTTTTTAGCTTTATCTATATGTGAATTATTTTTTTTTATAGATATTATGTAGTAAAATAAAATATATATTAAGTACAGGTCTACATTTGGATATGTTTACAAACCCATCTTAGATGAGCAAATATTTTATTTCAGTAATATTATATAGTAGGAGAAAATATGTTAAAATTCTTACTTTCTGAATTTCCTATAAAGAGCATAGCATTTCCTATGACAGGTAGAGCTGCTGGCATAGGCAGTGAAGCTGTAGCTTTATCCAGTCTCTTGAAATTTCCCGTCAAATAAGTCCAATAGCACCAGATAGTAATCAAAATAACCACCAAAATCAGCATGCTTCCGAAGTCTAATAGAAAAAAAATATTTTATTAAAACATTTAATTCAAACAGTAAGTAATGTTTAAAAACTTTTAAATGTTTAAAAATTAAAAAAAAGGTATTCTTTTATCAAAATTTATATATGCTAAAAAATACAGTTCAACAAAGCCTGTAAGTAAAATTAACTCTGAAATTTTACACCTATACTACCAATTAATTATTACTTACTTATTTGTTCTGTTCTGAATATATCACATATATAATAGGTACGTTAACGAGCTTAAACAACATATGCTTAGAAATGGAACATAAGGAATGGACGATCATGTCGACTGAACTGAGTATCATTTAATTTATAGCGCAATTGCCAACCACTGTTGTCCGTGTAAGTTTACATGTCTTACAAATATTTGTTAAAACCCAGCCTTTAGCTATTTGAGAATGTTTTTGTATGCTTATTGGCGAAAATTTACTAAATTTATATATTAGTGCTTAATACTAGTTATATATGTACTAGTATGGATATACTACCATAACAAAAATAACTAAACAAAAATACTTAATATGTATCTAGTATATTTTAATGTTTCTAACTATAATAGATTTTTTATAGATTTAATATGAACGTTAAGTTAATATTATATTTTTTTAAGTTTTAAGTTACATATTATGTACTCGTATATAAAAAAATAAGCCCAATATTTCATCAGGGTTAACAGTCGTTCGAGTGTTAATGCTAATAGAATATTAGGTTGGTTTTTTTTAAGCCAAAAAGAAAAAAAAAACTAGCGTAGGTAATATTTCGAGCAGTCGTGTTTTTAATCTTTCTAAATGTATATTTATCGATTTTTACAAATATATAAATTTTACGTAGAGATTTCTTTTAACTCCTTTCTTGTCATATAATATATCAAGACATACACCAGAGTGTCGAGCTAAATTAAAAAGATGGAAAAACGCAAAATGTTTTTACACGAACTACAAGGTACCAAGTTAACAGTTGGACTATTAGGCTAGTAATATAGACAGAAAGTACGCTAATTTGCAAATATAATAAAGCCTATACATAAAAAATTGTCTTGTGAAAATTAGAGCTTCAATTTTAATCTGAGTGAACACAGAATTCGGCACCCATATAGATCTCCCATATTTTTTTTTGTGAAATTAACAATTAACTTGGCTCTCATTTCACATTCATGCTTTTAATGGGAAAATAAAATTTCAAGTTTTATTAAAACTTTGACTAGCGTTTACGCGAGGTGGTAGTGATGACGCTTCTATGAAAACTATTTTTTATTCATTAAATGTGCCCTTCTCTAATATTATTATAATTACTAAATCAATTTTATTTACATATATATATATGTAAATAATACTTTTTAATTGTGCAATAATGCAACGTGTTAAAGACCGAGTATATGGCCTGCGAGAGCCCGGACTCGGACACTGTTCTTATAAGTCCTGGGCCAGCCCCTAAGTCGGATAAGCGTTGTCTGGGCTAAGTGTTTAGTTTAGGGAGGTGACTGGTGTGGTCTGTGATCGCAGGATACTGTCCAAACTCTTATCCGTCTTATAGAGATCGTGATCGATGCCTTCAGACTCGTGCATGACGGATCCAAGGTACCTGAACTTTTCCAACTTAGGGGATGACCCAGGACTTATAAGGACAGTGCTCGAGTCCGGGGTCTCGCAGGCGATATACTCGGTCTTTGACACATTGCCAATATGTATTTCATTCATGGAGAATGGTTATGTAACGCAAATGCTGCAGCTAGAATGTATCGGAAAAGATACCAAAAAGCTGAACGTCATCCCGATTATCGTGTATTTCGATTTTTCTCTCTTCAACAAAAAAGTAATCCAGCAAATGTCGTACCATTTCGGAATCCAGATTAAATGCGCCAACTTTTAAAGTTACTTGCAAAAACAGTGTAGTACATTTTTTTTATAGTACAGTCGGTTAAAGTGTAGTAAATATTTTGAATTTAATGTTTGGCAAAAACACCACATTTTATTGAAAGCTGATGCAGGTATGTTTAAATCTTAAACTGTAATTCACAGAAGGGTTACTCATGATTACATTACAGAAAAAAAAATGAAGAAAGAGTAATATTTGTAGTCCAGGGACAAGAAAAACCATCACAGGGTGTCGGTTTTTGCGATATTTTTTAAAATCAATATAATATGAAAAATACATGACAAAGATTTTTTTTTATATTTTTCTCATAACTGTCACGACTTGGTCTATCACCTGGTTTCGTTTTATCGTTGACTCCTGGGACAGCCTGTATATATGTGTATATATATATATATATATATATACATATAATAAAAAATTGTTGATTGTTTGTATGCAAATTAAAGAATGTGCGTTGATTTTTATGTCTTATGCTCTACATGTATAAGTAAAGAAAATCTTAATAGATATATCAGGCCGTTTATCACATTCCGACAAAACATACATACATACTTAATATTTCATTTTTACATCAATTGAAAATATTTTAAATATTTCCGGTATCAGTCTGGTATGATTTTTCTTTCTTTTCCTTGATAGCGATTTGAACTCACAAACACCCGAACGTGAGCCGGCAGAGTTCTGCGTGATAGCGCGTAGCCAGATATAATGCGGTCAACAAGTCGTGGCCTAAAGTTGCCCTAAAGTTGTGTTTTCTAAACTCTTGCGCACTGTTCACTCAGTAAGAAAATAATCAGATGTAGGAAAAATCCAATCTGCGCAGCATTTTAACTTCAGGGCGGTCAGGACTCGTTGACCGTACTGTACGTCGCACCGACCTCATTCATCATCAAAATCCATTCCAAGAAATAAATAAAGCTTTATAAAAATATGAGCTTTGTAAACTTTACAGTAATAAATATCATTTTATATTTATAACTCTCACAAATTACAATGTGGGTTGATATATTCTCTTACAGAACGTTGAAGATGAAGATAAATTAATGATACTTAAAATGCGTATCAAAAATTGTATGTTTCAAAATATATATTTATAATATTAAATGTTTGAATAATAATTCAAAAGATTGGGAAATTAACGATTATTAAATTTAAGAAAAAGACATATCTTGATTTGAAAGATTAGATTTAAAAATAAAAAGAATATCAGTCAAAATGTTATGCAAATTCAATAAATGTTTATTTTCAGATTCAGATATAAAGAAACAAAACAACTAAGAAAGGCCATAAAAATAAAATAAATTACAAAAAATATTTTATTATCTGTCATCATGGAATAAAATAAACTTGGCAGTATGACTATGGTGTTAATATAATCACATTAAGTAATCTTCTGCCTACCAGTATACTCGCAGATTTGGTATCGACTGCTCAAATTTTTATTATGCTTTAAATTAAAAAATATATATTTATAGTTATATAATAAATAATAAAATATATAATATATATTTTATTTATAGTTATATAAAGTGCAAAATGTTCGTCGCAGTTTTAATGTCTTTATTTTGTTGTGTATATTATTTATGTTTTCGTCGTAAGAGAAAACAATTATATGAGTTCAGTAAAACAATACCGAGTGTGGGATGTCTGCCAGTGGTTGGACATAGTCACTGGTTTATTGGAGGACCTGAGAGTAAGATTTTTCGAAAATTTTATCAAATAATTTGTTTCCTATGAATACAGATTAATAATACTTATTTTATTTTTTTTAAATCATAAATTTGTCAGGACATAGAACAATTAAATGGTACATTTATTTATTAATGGTATTTTTCTTACTTTGATTATAATAAAACTTTAAAAGCCATCATGGGGCAGTGGGTAAGCATTTTAGTGTAAACGAAAGAATTAATTATTTTCATTTCTACGCTATGTTAAGGCTAAGTGTGGTGTTTAGTTCCGCCACTCAACACGTACCTGATGTCTCGATGGTTCCTATATATATGTGGTTTAGGCATATTTTAAGTTCTTGGGTTCATTCATAAATAGAGCTAGATATTTTAACGAAATTTTTGAATTGAAGTGTCTTTATAACGCTTTCGGGCCGTAGCTGTAATATATTTTACAGGACAATGATAAAAAGTTTGGTCAAGTGGGAGTCGGACTCGTCAAGCGAGGGTTCCGCCTTAGGTCCTACCGCTACCTGTTTCAGGATTGTAGGTTAACAGGAAGTAGAACAGATAAAAATTGATAAATTAAATTAAATTATTAAGTTTTGCGACATTCATTTTGTATGAAATTAACTACAATTATAAGTTTGTAATAGTTTTCTTCCTAACTTCAATTTCCCACTTTCTGTAGGTCTACGATACGACAAGTTTTGTTTATGCGGCAGCGTATAAAATTGACAAACTTAGCTTGCGGGCCTATGCACTTATTTTGTATCAAATTCACTATATTTCTTTAAGTTTTATTTTAAATTAAAATACATATATATTTTTTCTTTTCGGATTTATTTCCTTTATTTGTTTTTTAAGTTCTTACTTCATCCCAAATTTCGTGACTGTAGATCTACGGAAAGCACCTATAATTATTGATAACGCCTAAGGGTCTCGACTCGTTTCTTTTTTTTCCTTCCAGGTAACAAAACCTCAAAAAAACTAAAAACAATGTTATCAGTATTTGTTTTTATATTTTATTAAAAAAGTATTTTATATTAAAAGCTTCTTCTTTTACTATAAGTACCTAATTTTGCATATTAAATTCCAAATATCTATCGTGATACTAATAATAGTAAATATAATTTCAGAAATATTAAAAAATATTCAGATACTTGCACAGATGATTGAAGATTCGGGTGGTATAAGTAGCATATGGCTTGGCCCGACTTTATATGTGGGTATGTTGAACATTTTCATCATATATTTCATAGTATAGTAATTAACTAATTAGTATAAGGAATAATAAGAAAAAAATATAAATTGTTTTAGTTACAATGAATCCAGAAGATGTGCAAAAAATTTTAGAGAATAGTCTTCAAAAAGATTTCTCATATAAATTTCTTCAGGAATGGCTTGGAAATGGTCTCTTTGTAGCACCAGGTATGCCTAATTTCAAATGATTTTCTTTTTCTTTCACGAACTTCTTTAATTTTCTAGATTAAATTACTTAATAGAACCTTTCGATATATCTCAGTGTCTTATACGTGTGCTTACCGCTACTATTTAATAATATATATATAGAGCCCTGGAATGCAGAACTCAAATTTATTTATAAAATAAATAAATGCCTAATATAACATTTAAACTTATATATAGTGGATTTATGGAAAGTACATCGTCGACTTCTTCTACCCGTATTCCATAACCGCATCATAGAAGACTATATAGACGTATTTGGTGAGCAAGGTTCCATATTGGTGAGACGTATGGGGGAAAGAGTTGGCAAATCTGAGTTCGATGTCTTCCCATATATCACTTCGTGCATGTTGGACATTGTGTTTGGTTTGTAAATATTTGATTATTTTCTGTTAATGGTTGGTTATGTACCTACAGATTGGTATGTGTCCACAGAAAAAATATTTGTCACCAGCCATTCTTACGTTTCCTATAATAATTATATTTGTGCTTTCTATTATCATGATATTATCGTGACCCATTCGAAAATTTAATATTTAATGTATTCATTTCCTCGCTGTAGTAACTAGGCAAGACGCGGCGTTAAATTCCGCCATTCAACACGCTTTGTTTAATGAATTCGGCGGAAAGTGGGAAACGGAAGTGGTAATCGTTTCTAATTAAAACACTTTGGTTACCTGTCTAGACTATACGAAGTAAAGGGATGAGTTACGTCATTTACAATATCTTTGTAAGAGCGGTTACATGAGAAGATACTCCCTTTATATGGAACTAGTAGATAAACACTTATTAAATAAAAGAAATATTCGCGGAGCACGAATGAAAAAAGCTTTTACAAAGCTTAATTGTATTGAAAATAGTAGTTATATAAAAGCTCAATTAGTCTTGACATCATTTTAACATGGCATTATCCATTAAAATTATGGGTTACTTAAAATTTATGGATTCAGAAACGGCAATGGGTGAAAAAATGGATGTCCAGCATAACCCTGACACGCCGTACCTGCGCGCGCGCAACACTGTCATATCGATCATCGGCATGCGGTTTTTCAAGGCGTGGATGCAACCAGATGCCCTTTTTAAGCTTACATCATATTCAAAATTACAAAAGGAAAATATAGACTTAACTCATAAATTCACTGACGAGGTAAGCACACAGTTTGTTTACGTTGTTCATTTTTTTTTTGGACAAACATCAAGTATATTCGCACCTCTTAGCGTAGAAGTTGAATTTATAGAGTTACTTAACTAAGTAAAGATACATCTCATGACGGAACTAATGTTTGTTTACTATTTGTTCATATTTTTTTTTAGTAAAAACATCTCGCTTTACTGAAGGAGATTTATGTAAAATATAGGTTTACTTAATTATTTATTTAAAAACCCAATAAATAAAATTAGATACATAATTTTTTTTTTTTGGTTCAAACAGTCCATTCGCGCAGGGCCACAAGCGCACGACTGTAAACGTGACTGGTTGTGGGTTCTATTTTCATTTCTTCGCTCTGGTGTCGAGTCAAAACACGGCGTTGAGTTTCACCACCTCAATATGCCATGCCTCTAGAATTCGGAGGAACTGAAATGTCTCAATGGGAACGGTCTTAACACTAGGTTCCCTCTGTCTACCTGCTATAAAGCGTGAAGCTATAAAGATTTTTTTTGAGTTGAGTGGAGGAACTCAACACTCGATGGAGATTTTAAATATTTCATTACCCCGAGTGTGAATAGAACCCACAACGGTTAAGTTTACAGACACACACTTATGCCAGTGTACCACGGCGGCCTTCATAATATTACTTGGAAATTTATAAAATAAATAAATTGTGACTGAAGCGAAACACTTATATAAGCAATTTAAATATGTCAAAAATTTTATTTTAGGTTGTCAAGAAAAAGAGAGCTTTATTTGAGAAACAGGGAAATAATGTTAAAGAAGGTTTGTGTTTATTTCTGGATGTTTGTGTAAAACTTAGTATTTAATATTTATATATCTAAATATATTAAAAATTAAATCAGCTTCACGCTTAAGATTTGCTTGTTCGCCACTTGCCGTCGAATTTTTCGGCATTCCGTGTTGAGTGGCGGATCTAATTATATTTATATAAATATTTAAAGGTCGACAGGATCTCTTGGAGCTATTATTAAACAGAGAGATGAAGTTCACTGATGAACAGCTACGCGAGCATATAGACTCTATTACGATCGCCGGCAACGATACAACTGCTCTGGTGATATCATACACTTTGCAATTACTCGGAAGTCACGCAGATGTGCAGGAAAAAGTATACCAGGAGTAAGTTAATGTTATTTTACAATTTTCTTTAGAATCAAGTGTAAATTTAATATTTTCGTTTCAGAACAAAGAAATTAAAATATTAATATATAATAATTCACTCCCACGAGTGGGGACCGAACCTATAACCATCATACGCTTGTGCTTATCTGACTCTTAAATGTAAATAATAAACGCAACGCGATTAGTACACGCGATTAGTAAACGTAGTACCTACACTAAAATCTAATAGGTACCTCTTTTCTTAATGATTTTTTTAAATTAATGTGAATTTTATGTTAATACAGATTACAAAATATATTTGGAGATTCAGACCGTGCTCCTACGAAGGAGGATATGAATAAAATGGAGTTGCTCGAGAGAGTGATTAAAGAAACTATGAGATTGTACACTGTTGTACCTATCATTGGTAGAATGACTCAAAAAGAAGTTAAACTTTGTAAGCAAATTTATTTATTACCAACTAACACTACAATACACTAATAAGAAAATTTTTACAAACACTTCAGTATTTGTTATGTACACACAGAAAAAAACTTTAGTTTTTTTTATATTTGAAAATATTAAATATTTCGTGTCGTCGAGTAGTAATCGCACCCCCAACCTGTAAATCAATTTGAAACCACAATTGCCTTAACAGCTCGATTTACCTAAGAGTCCACAAATAATGTGAAAAATCGGGAACCTGCGTATGTACGTCCTGAAAGCTTCTATATACCTACCTAATAGTAAAATATTAAGAACTTTTTGATTTTCACTGTACCTACCAGCTTTATTTTTCAGCAAATTGCACGATTCCAGCTGGTGTTAGTTGTGCAATTTTACCTTCTATGATGCACAGATCAAAAAAAATATGGGGCTCTGATGTGGACAGCTTTAATCCTGACAGATTCTTGCCGGAAAATAATTCCCACAGGCATCCTTGTGCCTATATACCGTTTAGCCACGGGGCCAGAAATTGCATTGGTAATATGAATTTTTCACTGTGCTCTAGTTAGTTTTTTAAAGAGATTTTATAAATAATTAAATATTACAAGAGGTAGAGGTATAAATTTAAATAAATTAACAGCACTAATGTAAGAAATAAAATATATAGGTATATTCTTTTTTATATATATTTTTATAGCTAAACTTTGACACTAACATAAAATAAAAAGTAAAAAATAAGTATAATTTTTATACCTATTTACTAATTGTTAAAAAGATAAGTTTCTAAAAGAAATAATTTGTTTATTAAGTATTTCTGAGGACACGTGTTCTTTATATTGCGAGTAGAGCGGCGGATCTTAACGCATTCATGGAATTAAAAATGATTTAAATATAATTTTATCCCCTGAATACAGACCAACAATCATCGTGTCTATAAATATATCTTGCCTGATTAACTAAGGTTGTCGTGGCGCAGTGGGTTTGATTCCCATTTGGGAGAATAAAATATTAAATAATTTTATTTCCTCGCTCTGGTAACGAGGTAATAAAGTAACGGCGTTAAATTCCGCCGCTCAACACGCAATAATAATTGTATTTTTTTTATAATCCATTCTTAATAATATTTATATATTATCTTGCAGGACGTCATTTTGGAATGTTATCGATGAAGAGCATTCTTACACATATTTTAAGGATTTACAAAATAGAATCAAAAACTTGTGATCGTTTGAAGATTGAAATCCTTCTATTCCCAGTTTCCGGACACCCTATTACAATCAAGAGAAGATCATAACAATTAATCAATAATGGTAGTCATAAGTTTTATAAATTTTAATTAAACTAGTTTTCCTATACGTATATTGTTTTTTATTTTTCATTTTTATTTTTAAATATATCACCTGTACTCTTTTTTGCCCTCTTTTTTTGTTTATTATGAATTTGAAAAAGACATTTATAATATAATTCATTATAGGCAGGATTCAAAACGTTTAAAATAGTAAATAATCTTTAATAATGTAAAACTTTATTAAAGCAAAAGTTTTTTTACTAACTTTGAATACCTACCGTATTCTATTATTTTTATGTCATACACGTTTGGGTAAATGTATTCTGTGCGTATGTATACTTTGTATAATCTGTAGATTTATATTAGTTTATGACTAATGTTTTCATTTTTATCTATGGAAATAAACATGGCTGGCTTGGTTTGTTGGCTGTCTAGTTTTCGGTAGCATTCCGCTATTCTGTATAGTTTAGGTTATTTAGTTTGTGTTTATTTTTTTTCAAATAGTTTATTATTTGTGAGAAAAGTATTTTAACTGTGAATAGGACCCAGAAACGTATGATGTTACACTGCTGTCATTAAAAACAAGGTAAGCTAAATATGGATGCTGTAGAATATAATAGGCAAAGTAGATCCTTTTGTAAAAAATCTCGAATATAATTATACCATTTCTCTAATTAGGTATCGAAGTCTTAAACATGGATTTTGGACACCCTCCTCCGAATATGGGAATGCCTCCACCCGGCATGGGTGGACCGATGGGTCCTATGGGCCCGCCGGGTCGAAACATGATTCGCCATAACTTTAGACCTTTCAACTATCAAATGCGTTTTCCACCACAAGGCCCTCTGAATATGACTCAAGATGATTTTGATGGTAAACGTTTACGTAAATCTGTTATGCGAAAAACTGTAGACTATAATTCTGCGATAATTAAAGCTTTAGAATGTCGTGTGTGGCAAAGGGACTGGCGTGATAGGCATGCGTTGCAACCAGATGCAATGTACACACCTGATTTGTTACCACCACCTTCATATCCTGATAACCCAATAAATGCTGTAACCACTCGATTTGTTAAGACTGCAACCAATAAAATGAGATGTCCTATTTTTGCCGTTGCTTGGACGCCTGAAGGACGAAGACTTATAACAGGTGCATCTTCTGGAGAATTCACATTATGGAATGGATTAACTTTTAACTTTGAAACTATACTACAAGCCCATGATTCTCCTGTAAGATCTATGGTATGGTCCCATGGTGAAGGCTGGATGGTGACTGGAGACCATTCTGGCTTTATCAAGTATTGGCAAAGTAACATGAACAATGTCAAAATGTACCAAGCTCATAAGGAAGCTGTAAGAGGAATAAGTTTTAGTCCTAGTGACTCCAAAATAGTTACATGTTCTGATGATGGTACTTTGCGCATATTTGATTTTTACAGATGTCAAGAGGAAAGAATTTTAAGAGGACATGGTGCTGATGTAAAATGTGTGCAGTGGCACCCGACTAAAGCCCTTATTGTATCTGGCAGTAAAGATAATCAACAGCCCATTAAGTTATGGGACCCAAAATCAGGGACTGCATTATCTACACTTCATGCTCATAAATCGACTGTCATGGACCTTAAATGGAATGATAATGGAAATTGGTTAATAACTGCATCTCGGGATCATCTTTTAAAATTATTTGATATTCGTAAACTTGGAACAGAACTTCAAATTTTTAGGGGACACAAAAAAGAAGCTTCAAGTGTTGTATGGCACCCAAATCATGAGGGCTTATTTTGCTCTGGAGGATCAGATGGATCAATACTATTTTGGAATGTTGGTACTGATAAAGAAGTAGGTTGCATAGAGGGGGCTCATGAATCAATTGTTTGGACTATGGCGTGGCACCCACTAGGCCATATTTTGTGTTCTGGATCTAATGACCATACTTCTAAATTTTGGACCAGAAATCGTCCCGGTGATCAAATGAGAGATAAATATAATCTTAACACATTACCACCTGGTGTACAAGATGATAATGAACTTGAAGAACCAGCTGCCATTCCAGGCATGGGTCCTGAAGATAAAGTAGAAATATTCTCATCAGACACAGATAAAGTAATTCCAGGTTTAGATTTGGATACAACACTTATACCAATGGACTTTGAAAAGAAAGTTAAGAAAGTTCCTTATAGTAAACCTATACCTAGGAATTTCCAAGTTCAATGGAATCATGGTCCAACAGTGGATGATGATGCTGCTTTGACACAAGCGTTAGTAGAATCTGTTCCTGGTGCTGTACCACTTCAACAACTCAGCCCTACTGCTATTTTCGTCTATGGTAAGTTAATTCCTGTAGATCCTGGATCAAAACTAGAAAAAGCAATATCTGATGGACCTATCGCATTAAAGCGATATATAGCTACAGGGGAAATAGAAGAACTCGATGATATGATGCCACATTTAGAAGAAGATGCTGATGATGAGAATTTCCCTCCTTTTGAATATCCCACTCCAGAAGCTACTAATGAAGACGAAAATGAAAACTCTGAGAAAGATGAAAAGAAAGATAAAGAAAGTACTGAAAAGGAAGATTACCTTGATAATGAAATGGAAACTGATGAACAAAATCAAGAAGACTATAGTAATTATGATAATAATTCAGAAATGAATAATATGATGGCAATGGGACCAATCCCACCAATGGGAATGATGAGACCTCCAATAAATATGGGACCTATGAGGCCACCTATGGGGCCCCCTCCACTACATTCTATGCATATACCGCCACCTGGAATGCCACCACTAGGTGTCATGCCTCCAATGGGTGGCATGCCACATATGGGTCCCCCTATGGGTAATATGCCACCAATGTCTCAAAGACCACCCTTTCCAGACAATGGTTTTAATAAAGGCCATTATGAGAGTGGTTACAGTAGCAATCAATCATATTCCCAGGAAAATGATGAGTATAATGAAGAAGAGTCTTATGATCAAAATTATGAAGACGATAACTACAATGGTGAAGAAGATGGCGACAGTGAAAATTACTCAAGAAACCAAATGTGGAATAGTGGTTTTCGAGGACGAGGGCACGATCGCGGTAGAGGCATGGATAGAGGGAGAGGTGTTGATCGTGGAAGAGGTATGGATCGAGGCAGAGGGCGAGGTATGAATGGTTTCAATGGACGTAATATGCGTAGAGGTGGACCTCCTCGAGGATCTACTTGGACGCGTCGCGGTACTGGCGCAAATAGAATATTCAGGAGAGGAGGAAAACCTATGAACTAAAAATAATTTCAAAATGCATGAAACTAGACATTAAATGCTATTTGGAACTATTAAGTTATGTGTTAAGTGTAAGAGATTAAAAAGTGTTGGTGAATAAAAGGTTGTATATAATTTTTACTTACAGCTTGTATTTTATTTTTCGGAGTTAAAATAAAAGTCTTCATCTAATTTGTAAAAAAAAATTATTAGCTTCCTTGTGCAGGTCCCTTTTCGTCTTGCTGCTTAAACTGGTGAGTTGATTAGTTCTATTAATGTTATAATAACTTGTTGAACAAAAATAAAAAAATCTATTTATTTTAATATCAGGTAATTATAAGATGAGAAGAAAAGCTTACACACCAGACTGAAGACACTGAATGCAACTGAGCTGTAAATTGAAGACTTCACAGAGGTGCTGGTCATCTTTTATCACCATACTTATAGTAAGAATTTGGTAATTTTTGATTATGTTTAAAAATAAAGATATTTTTCTCAAATAAAAATTTGCCATATTCAGTAAGAAACTTGTTTATGTGGGATGAAATAAATGTTAAAATAAAAAATAGTAATGTCCAAGATAAATCCTTCCTTCTAACCTCTGAAATGAGTCAGTACAGCAAGTGACATTTATTTAGTTAGTAATACTTCTTTTTAACATTATTATTTACACTTTAAGTTTTTCTAGGATTTTTAATCACAAATTTATTTGTTTTAATATAATCCTACCTACCTATAATGTATACATCTATAATTTTTTTAACACTTTTATGTAATATGTTTCATATTGTTTTAAAATACAGAAAACTAAAATTTTACATTAATTATTTAAGTTCTGATGCGGTTATTTATATATGTTTTATTTTATATGCATTATGAATAAGATAACTAATTCAGATTTGTTTTAAAATTTTATATCATTATGAATTTAATAAAATATTTTTTTTTTGAATTTTTTTAGAATTGCAGAACTTTAACTCGTACATAATTATTACATTGAATGGATTTCTTTTGATCAAAAAAAATACTTCACAATACACATAGTATGCCTTTTACTTGATACACTTAGTGACATTACATAAAACTGTTACAAAACATTTAGATTAGAAGAAAAATAGTAATTTCGTACGGTTTGAAAATTGTGTCAACATGTTATATCCCTCAATCCATTTAAAGGATGTCTCCATGTACTGACGTCATTTTTTCCTTTTACCTTATGACTCTTGGACAGTAAAAAGAACTATTCTGTACTAAACGTTTTTGAAAAGTTAAAAAAAATAAACAATAAACAAATAATTGTGGAGAAATAAAATTATGGAAATTTACAGGGTTTCATTTGCTATCGCCCTCTACCTACATAAATAAAGATAAATTGAGAAATGAAATGTAGTTTTAATTTATTTTACTTTTTTTTTCTCCCTAAAAGCTTTATAAAGTGTGTTATTTATCACACTCTTTTTGTTACAGATGAAGCTTGCCCGATGGGTTTGTCAACTTATAACAATTTCTGTGTGTTGGGCGAGCCAATATGACAATGGAGGCGACAAAAATGCATTGGCAGCATCAGTTTCAGTAGAAAATACCACGATGCGTCTTGAACCTATAGAGGAGACGCCTAACTACAGACTGATAAAGTCAGAAAAAGGGACTCAATGGTTTCCAGAGCGAGAAATAAAACTAGATAGCTGCGTCAGACGAGCACAATGTGAACCACTCAATAAAACAACATGTCTTGGGGCAAAACTGTTATACAATAGCACAAGCATCCGCCTCACCTTTTACGACAGTCAGTATAAAATACAAAACCAACTGGAATTGTACAGGGAGTTGATTAACGTGCCAAAATGTTGGGCTGTCATACAGCCACTGCTCTGTGCCACGCTCATGCCGAACTGCGAAAGGATCCTCGGCCACGACATGGTATATTTGCCATCTTATGAAATGTGCAAAATAACTATGGAGCCATGTGCCATTTTGTATAATACTTCATATTTTCCGTCTTTTCTAAAATGTAACGCGACTTTGTTCCCGCCAAAATGCGAGAACGCTGCCAGAGAAATGAAGTTCAATACCACCGGCAAATGCTTAGCGCCTCTAATACACACTGATAAGAAGCTGCATTTTTATGAAGGTATGTAATTATGGTTTTTATTTTATAAATATAATTAATTGTAGTCATGATTTTTATTTTAATTTACAATTAAAATTATTCACTCGTTCTTAATATTTTTTTTGTTATTACACATCATAATTATAAATAACTGCAAAGTTCTAATTGCTTAGTGCTTGTCTTGAGGATCTACCGAATCTCGTATGTTCTTACTACTTGGACATTATTTAGCGTTTACGTAGTTGTTTTTCTCAGATTTATGCGGTGTCCCGCAAATAGCAGGGTAGGCAGGGGAATTTGGTGTTCTACCCACATTCCGATGATAATTCATTACCCGGAGTGGAAATCGAGCCGACAGCCGTCGCGTTTAAAGTCATATACTTGTGCCACTGGGCCACGACATCCTCATAAATAGTTTACAATATTACTTTAATTTGTATTTTATTGTATTCAAACAAATAGCTTTTTAAAAACTTTAAAATTTTAGGTATATCCGGTTGCGGTCTACCATGTCGAGATCCACTCTACACTGAGGACGAACATCAACAGATACATCGCTTGGTTGCCTGGGGTGCCGGGGTGTGCCTGGCTTTGAACCTACTGACTGTGGCAACGTTCCTTATAGACTGGCGAAGTGCTAATAAGTATCCTGCGCTGGTCATTTTCTATATAAACGTGTGTTTCGCCGTTGCTTCTATGGGGTAAGTTTTATTTGTTTATTGAATATTCTTTTGTAAAAATAGAAAAGAGAAAACTGTTGTTTTACTCATAATAGTTAAATATTTAATAGATACAATGAAGCCAGGTGCGACGCATGGGCATAAGCATGTGACTGTAAATGCGAGACGTTATTGGTTCGATTTCCACTTGAGTAATTGAAATATTTAATATTTTCATTTCCATGCTGTGGCAACAATAAAATATAACTAGTAAAACTTTCACTCTTGTTTCAAAAAAAAATATTTGTATTTAAATATTGCTATAATTTATTTGCTTACAGATGGCTTGTGCAATTTGGGGTAGGATCAAGAGATGATATAGTATGTTCTAAAGATGGCACCAGAAGACAGGGTGAACCATCCGCTGAAGAAAATTTATCTTGTGTCGTTGTTTTTGTGTTGGTACATATCCTTTTTTTTATAAACTATTTAAAAGCTTTTAAAAATATATATTTTGATAACAAAAGATTTTTTTACAGGTTTATTACTTCATGATGGCGGCTTGTGTGTGGTTTGTCATATTTACTTACGCGTGGCACATGAGCTTCAGAGCGCTAGGTAAGTTGGCAGATAAACTTTGGTTATATAAAATAGTGTGGAATACAGTTAAATGTATATATTAAAAGGTTGGCTTAAATTCTCCCCATCAAAACAATAATGTGCAACAATTTAACTTAAATTGAACGTTATTTAAGTTTCTTTTACGTTAAATAATGTTTCTTAAATTTATTATAAATTTCATGAATTACAATCTGGTATTATTGTTAATTTTTTAAGGTAAAATCCAAGATCGCATAGACAAAAAGGCAGCTTACTTCCATCTGGTCGCGTGGTCTCTACCATTAATATTAACCATCACAACTATGGCTTTCGGTGAAGTTGACGGGAACAGCGTGACAGGGGTGTGCTTCGTGGGTTACGTCAACCACCCTATGAGAGCTGGGTTGCTGTTGGCACCCCTGTCCATTGTTTTGGTACTGGGAGGATACTTCTTGCTTAGAGGTAAGCTTTTTTTAGATTCCCGTTTAGGTTGATAGAATTGAGTCAAGACTATCCACTTTCCACTTGAATTTGAAACATTGTGTTGAGTGGTGGAAGTCAGTATCTCACGTACAGTACAGTATACACAGTACAGTATACCAAAGCCAAAATGAAAATAATTTGTGTAATGTCTTCTGTATTGTAAATAAATATTTCTATTTATTTTAACTTTATGCAGTGTTATTTATACAAATCAAAGCAATTGAAATGTTAAATTGAAAAATATACATATACCAAGTGCCTAATTTATAGAAAAGCAATTTTATAAATATAGATTAGGTGAGACCTTATAAACATTAAAAATAGGATACATTTAATTTCTTATTCTTTATAATTTTTTATTTCCAGGCGTATTTTCCCTGATAGCAGTACGCGTGTCCAGCAAAGATGTGATATCACCGCGTGCCGCTAACAAAATAAGGCAGACCATAACTAGATGTTCCCTCACAGCCGCTTTAGTGGCGGTCTTCATTTGTGTCACGTTCGCCTGTCACGTGTACGAGTTCCGCAACGCTGACGCGTGGAAGGAGTCGTTCAAGAAGAATATCATGTAAGAGTTACAGAAGGGTTTTATTGTCATTTTGCGTTTCTTTTTGGAGCTTCATGCTGTATCTTGTGTGTGCTATATCCTGCTGTAACTTGTGTTTGCGCGGATTGACTTCCGCCACTCAACACACAAAGTCTCCAGAATTTGACAGAAGAATTGGAATGAAGTATCCTAATACTAGGTTTCCCTCCGCCTACTTGCTGTGTGCGGGATACAGCTTGAAGCTGGTTTATATTTTATTTAATTTACCTTAATTTATTTTCAGCTGTCGTCTAGAAGGTCTAAAGGACGGCAGTACCAGGGAGTGCGGGGCAGGTGCTCGGCCCTCAGTGTCAGTACTGCAGTTACGCCTGTTGTGTTGTTTTGCGGCGGGCGCGTTAATGGCGTCGTGGACGTGGACACCGGCCGCTGCTGCTGCTTGGAGACGTTATATGGCCAAGTTTGTGTTTAATTATATTTATATATAGATAAATGTATTTGTTGCATTGTGGGTTCATTGGTAGAACTCAAAGCCTCGGGTTTGTCTTTTTACTAGAGTGAGGAAATGAAAAACCACTACAGATATTTAAAGTAACTAAAACGATGTTAGTTAGTAAAACTTAATATACTGTCCAAGAATATTTCAAGGATAAAACTTAAAGTATTAAGTTTCTTGCCAGATAGTTATTATATGAAGCAATAAATTCTGTGAGTTATATATTGAAAAGAGTAACTAATATTTTTTTTGTCAGCTGTTTCCAGTAAAACTGCTTTGAGAGTTGGTTGTTCTGTTCATTCAACAGACGTGTAGACACTAATCAAAATCGTGTGTCTAACTATAGTAAAAAATATATATTTAAAAAAGTAGTATACAACCCATTGCATGCAAATAAACATTGGATAAAGTATATTTCGAATTTGGAACAGGAAATGCGGCTGCTCAGTGGAAGCGGAAATGACACGACGCGCGCGCAAACACGAACTAATAGCTCGCGCATACAAACGACGCAACGAGTTCATAACGCGCGGTCGTCTCTCCATATCGCTGGGCGGCTCCAGGCAGGACCCTGTGGCCTTCTGTCTGGACAACACCTCACCCGTGGACTACCCGGACGACGGCAAGCATGAGAGGTGTGCCTCTATTCAATGGTGCTTTTATTATTTATTTATGGAGTTGTTTATGTCTTCTTTGAGAAATTTATTATGGTGATGTGTGGTTTTGTGCAGCTATGTGTTTTTGTGGGTTCGATTCTGATTTGGACAATTCATTGTATTTAAATTTTCTGCTCTGGTAATACAAAGTGTCTTCTTTGTTCACGTTCTTTATAAAAAATAATAAATAACAAAATTTATGATGATTTTATTAAACATGGTATACGTTATACGTTCTGCCACCTAATATACAATGTCTCGAACCTTAAAAACATCTAAATTCTTATCATAGTGCAGAGCTATCCTCCTCGTGGGCGGCCAATTTGCCCCGTTTCGTTCGTCGTCGCGACGCACTAGTGCTGCCCGCGCACCACCACTCGCTCAGCTCTACGCCTGACCGACGTAATTCACAGGTAATATGTTATAATTTTAATATGATTTTTTCTAGGTTAGGCTTTGAGTGTGTAATAAAGGTTGTGTTGCTTATTTAATCCACTCTAATAATTTATTATCATAAATCTTGGCAATTACACGTACACTGAGTCCTGAAAGTACTAAAACAGTAAAAGTGTAAAACGCAACTCATTGATAACCTTTTATTTTATCTCTAGTTGGTTTATATACAACAGCTTGTCACTAGCCTATAAGAGAAGATATAAAGTCAATAACAAAAAGTTTGCTATCTATATTATTTTCTATCTAGTACTAGATTTATATTTGTTTTATTTATATAAACATATAAGAGTTATTTCTTACTAACAATATATTCAATAATGATATATATTTTACAGGATTCCCAAATAAGCATCAGTCTACGTCACGTCTCAGTTGAATCACGTCGCAATTCGCTCGACAGCCAGCTCTCTGTTAAAATAGCGGAAATGAAAACGAAAGTGGGACGTCGAAGAACTAAACACAGCAAGGCGAAGCGAAAGCGAGCATCTCGTAAAGAGAGCACACCGTCCATAGAGAGTCAAATCAGTAGATATTGGTTACAAGCAGTAGCGGCCAACAACGACCCGTCCCGCGAGGAAGTTAAGTTTAGTTTTGATTAATGCGGTTTATATTTGTTTTACGAGAAAAATCATTTTTTTATTATTACTGCTATAGATATGTATAGTAATGATTGATATTGAAATTGAATTGAAATTATTCATGGAATTACTGGACAACTAAGTCTAAGTATATAATGCTATAAATGCACAGGCAGCCATCACGATCTATTAAGCTTATGAACAAATTGTTCTAAAATATTAGCTTTTTATTACATTAAGGCGAAACGTAAACGAGCATTGCGTTGAGAAAGCACACCGTCCATTGAAAGCCAAATCAGTAGATTGAACTTATTTAGAAAACATATATTTTTAAGTTTTCTAAATAAATATTTTCCTTTCTTAGGTAATAAAATGGTACCGATTACATTTATACTGAATATTTGAAGTAATCATTACTAATTTTAGTACGAATACAAAAAAGAAATATACAAAATGCATAAAACGGTAGTTGAATTCTTAATAACCACTTGCAATATGTGCTTAAATACCGGCCGTCTTTAACTGATTTTTATATATGTAAATGTTATCATATAAACAATAAATATCTTAATATATTGCAGATAATTCTACATTAAATGCAATTTTACTTAAGTTTTTTAAACTTCAACTGTTTAATATCAATAAATGTCGATAACAAAATCGATTTCGATTCAGTGAAGATTAGCTGTATAAATAATTGGTTAATATAAGGGTTACATTAAAAATTATGAAGCAGCTGTAATGGAATATAATTATGTATGTAAATGAGTAATCATGACATATCTTTATTTGTGATCTCGATTTTTGAACATTTTACTCACATTTGATATCGAATAAAGAAACTAAATAATTTCTAAAGTTTTACAAGTATTAGTTTGATATTTTCGATAATATTTCGTTTTATAAATAGTTTATGCTATAATTAAGTTTAAGGAAATAAAAGTTCAAAGATGAATTTGCATCAACCCAAAGGTTTCCAGTGACTTTAAAGTTACTTAGTCTAGTTTAACGTCCTTATTTTACTGAACTATTAGGTTATTACTTATTTATACATTATACACCTAACACTATGTTTAAGATAAGACTGATTGGAATCTCTATATATTAACTTCTAACTGATACCATGACATTTATTATGCTTTTATTACTAGAGTACTTTTGTATTACGAATAAACTAAAAAAAACAGTGCCATATCAATTCATGTTTAATCTGTTAAATGTTCTGAAAAAAAAAATTTTTTTGCAATTAATATTTTTATTATTGCATTGATTCACGCTAGAAGAATTAAACTAATATTCATGTTTTTGAATATATAGATTAATATTTCTAATTGTAATGAATTGTAAGTTTTTTAGCAATTGTATGTGTAAATAAGATTTTTTGCTAAAAATAGTGTACAAATTATGGTTGTGATACCATTGACTTTGTATTTTTAAGAGCATTATTATATACATATTGTGAAAATATCATGTTAAAGCTGTTTGCCGCTTATATAATTAGCTATGTTCGATTATATCTTTCTATGAATAATACAATCTGGCCGACTTGGCGCAGTGACACAAGAATGTGACTGTAAAAGCTATGGTTATGGGTTCAATTCTCATTCGTCGCTCTGGTAACAAGGGAGAATGCGGCGTTTCCGGGAAATGGGGATGTCTTAATAGTGGGTGCCCTCTGCCTACCCTACTATTGGCGAGATACACCGTAAAGCTAAACAAATACGATTTTTAACTCAAATGTTAATAAAGGCAGCTTAATTTTTTATCTTAATAGTAGGTATGTGTTGTAGATTTATTTCTACTTTTAGTAACATTTCCTCAGCAACTTTCAATTTCAAGTCTTATAATTTTTATATATTACATTTATAAGAAATAAGTTTTATAAATGATTATACACACATTTGATTTTTGCTACTTGTAAATTACTGAAATGTTAATAATAATTTCTTATTGTGCATTCATTTCAAAAATTGTTTCCTCTTTTTAACGTATTAAACTTTACAGTAGATTTATAAAGTTGATCTGTTTAAATATTTACTTTTATGTATTACACATTAGAAGAAGGTGAATCGAACATCGAATGATATTACATTTGGTGTAGTATAAAAATATTTTGTGATATTTTTGTAAAATTCTACGGCAATAACATGATTACGTACATTGAAATATGCATATATGTTGTCAACTCAGCTTGCTGTCTTCCAATAATAATACGCAGATTTGCTATCTCAACATAATTAAATAAATTAAAGCAAACGTAAAACGGCCATATTTATATTTTTATATTTACAATGTTACCCTATCGCCATGTCGGAATATTGTTTTTGAAGTCCAAGAAAGTGGTTTGATGTGTTTGGAGAGATAGCATAACTGCATGAAACTCGAACGTGTTATATATAAGATATTAAAATATATTGTGTAAGTCTGTTCTAGCTTTAATTTCATTTCTACGCGCGTGTATTTTACCAATAATTTACAATTACTTATTAGGTTTACAAATAAATATTTAATAATGAAGCAATGTTGGTTTAATTACATTTAAATTGTTATTAACTAATTTTAAAAAAGTATTGCAACCATCCATTAAAGTACAACTATGCTTTTTCTGTTTGGAACATTTCATTTAAAGCTAAAAATCGGAATGTCTTAACACTAGATTACCTCTGCTTAAACAAAGCTAGCTAGCTAAAAACAAAGAATTAAGCTTAACGCTTTATAGATAAAATACTAATATAACAAATTACTAAGATAAAAAAATAATTCATTAGAATAAATACTAAATTAAAAGATTCTTGATATTTGTAATTACTTAAAGTGTAATTACTTAAAGGCATAATTTGAGATTTGAAATGGAAATTTTCATTAAAGTAGCATAAATGTGTTTGGAAAAAAAATGAAGGTTTAGGTTAAAAATATATTTTTTAATAATTTTATAAATTATTTAAAGTAACTTTATTTATTAATAAGATTAAATAAAACACATTTTAAATTCACTGTTTATTGAAAACGCAAGATATAGCTGTCAGTGAAAATGTCACAACTCTTATTTCTTATTCACATGAAGAATGTATACCATTCCAGCAGGTATACATATATAGACATTCTTTTTATAATTTATCATTACACATTATGCAAAATCACAAATATCCATCCAATAAATAAAGATTCTTAAAATCATTCTCAATTTGACACCCACAGAATTAATTATTATTTAATTATATGAGCAAATAATATAAATTAAAACTTGCTATGATCTTATTTGTAAATTAATGTGATGTGTCGCTTAAGTAAACAGCTTTAACACTAGCCATACTAAACAACTAACACTTAAAGGCATTGCCTTAAAATAAAATAACTTATTTAATAAGTTCTATTTTAATCTTAGCTTCTAATTTCTGAGAATTTCAAATTGAGATGAGTATTTTTTTAAAATATTTGGACTACCAAGATGGATGTATAAAGCATATTTCTTTTATTATGCAACATTTAATAAATACGCTAATCACAGATGCAGCTCATTTAAGGCAAGAAAACGTCGATAAAACTTATAAAAAATAGTCACAGAGCTCAATAGCTGTAGACGATCAATTTTATTATAACAAGAGAATGGTGTTTTAGTTAAGGAGAAAACAAATAAAATTAATCTTCCAAGCTATCAAGTCGCAGCCAATAATCAAATAAAATCTATAAATAAACATTTAAAAATCATCACATGCGGAAATAACGAAAAATAAGAATATTAAAAAAAACAAAGTAAATAAAAAAGGAACAAAATATGAAATAACACTTATTATAACATTGTCATTAAGAACCTCATCACTTACACTTAACTAAAAATATAGGTCAGGATTGCACAACTGAATACAAGAAAAGGAATGTTTCTTTGGACCTTAAAAACTATGGAATAAAATCACAATAGCAATAAAAGATAATAAATTCGATTAAAACAATAGGAATAACAACCACCAGTACTTAAAAAAAATAGTATTAAAACAAATAATAATAAACCGACCGATTAAGTACAACACTAGTATCGTAAAGCGACGTGCAGCCATATTTACTTATTGTATACATAATATCTAAAACTGTAATAATAGTTTCAATGGTCATGCAATATTTATATCTAACTAAGTGGTGACGCTACCATTTGCAATCTACGTGAGTCTGGCCTTGCGTATATTCTTTTTCTCTGCTTCAGTGAATCCTAAAATATTTTCTATGGCGTTGAGGTGTCCTTGATGGTTTTCTGGGTCAGTTAGGAAGTAATAAATGGCGGACTTCAAAAATTGTAACGTCACCTCAGGGTCTATGTTTGTATTGCTGCCCTTCTGCGACTCCACTATGCGACGATACATGGCCTGCAACAGATTTAATTATATTAAAATTAATATGTTAAATTTATTTTTACGAATCTACAAAAAAATATCTAATAAATTTAAAAATAAGTTTACATATAAGTACTAAAAAACTAAGAACCTACGTAAAAAAAAAACCAAAAAAAACTACTGAATTACCAACATAATAACCAAGTATTTACAGTAACAAGTATAATATTGACATTCAAAATACACTTTAAAAAGTAGATGATTTGAAATGTTGAAATCAAAATTTCATTCCTTTTTAAAAGTATTGTGAATTCAAAAGCCAGCTCATAAAGCAATGTAGTATTTTTATTCATAAATATTTGTTTTAAAAAAAATGTAAGAATATTTTAAACATTTTTTAGGTTATTTTCACACAAAGAAAAGGAGATTATTTTTAGAAAATATAATATGAAAATTTGAACATAGCAGGAATCGAACACCTCTTGTAAACCAACTAAGTACACTATGTCGTAGATCAACTCATACTTACATAAAAAGTTTATATGCTTGTTACAAAAATAATTATTTATAAATATTCGTAACAACAACATTGCCTTAAAAACTGGGTTTTATATGAAGAATAGTTAAAACAACTGTGTCTTAAATAACATCTGTAAACTTAAAATATACCTCATAATAATATTATCAAAGTACTTCCACCAAATATCCAAAAGAGGCTGTTTCAAAAAATAACATGCAAAGCTATTAAGCGCAGGTTAGGTTGTATTCTAGTCTAGCATTAAAACTACATTTTTAGAGTATGGTCGACGAGTGGTAGGCACCCGAAGATGACAGATTTGATGATGATGATTTTAGAATTTTCATTATTTTTTGGAATATTATCTTCCCCGAGTGCAACATGTGCAAGAGTTCAGAAATCCTTACTTCAGGGCGACCACAACTTGTCGACGGTACTGTGTGACTGGGTTGATAAAAAATAATAGTTTATAATGATATATCGAGAATTTCATATATAAAAGAGCAAAAATGAACACAATATGAAAATAATTAATAAAAATAATAAATAATATGAATCGTACTAAATATGGCACAACCACATAAGCACCTGTCCCATTATAAACTTTCTAGATTCAAATCAGATCAGAAATTCTTCATATAACTTACAATGAATTTGTATATACAAATGTATATAATATTTTTTTAGCCTTACGCACAGTGCTAAGACTACGTTCCAATTTTAAATACATTACGTGTTGAGTCGCGGAGCTCAACACCACGCTCTGTACTATTTATATACTCATGGGTCTGATTTGAAGTTAGCCCATACAAATTCACCCACCTTTACCAAGTTAATAAGCCTAAAATACCTATTTATTACACATAAAATATCAAAATTAGCATATTTATATAATCTCAATATAAATTTTGCATTACACCAATGAAATAATTATTACACAAAATGAATCTAAATTATGACAGATGAGGTCATAAAAGCGAATATGGCTTTGCATGGCATAAGTAATTTTAGAAATTGCATGTAAATTAATTTATTTTAACTTATTAATTCTTAATGTATGTCATTTCATAATTTAGCTATTTAAAAATGTAAAATATAATATAAAAATAATTTAACTAACGTTAAAATTAAATAATAAAGCTTACAAGTGAAAATAAAAATAAAACAAGAAACGCAGAGAGAACCTAGTATTAAAATATTTGAAAAGTTCCCAAGATTTAAACTTTTAAGCAAAAAAAATCTAAATAAATTTACAACCGCAGCTGTCAAAAGTACAGGGATGACATAATAAGACCTGTGCACTAAAGCAATGTGTAAATGAGAGAAAAAAAATCGATTTTTTAATCTGTTGGGTGTACTCCAACCTTTCGAGCTCCTAGGACCCATAAAGAAACAGCCTCCTTTGCACTTAGAAGTACTTGTGACTTTGTAGTTCGGTCCGCTGTGAATGCCGTGTCCTGTAATTCACTACACGTTAAAGCGATTGTTATTTTTGCGACTAATTTGGTACACCAGGGATGTTCTGGAGCTCCGTAACAGGATTTCCGATATAAAAGACCAATCCGTGACCGAATCCGGAACTTTCAATTTAAACCTAAGCCTAACCTTCTTTTTAAAATAAAACCAGAAATAAGTACGTAGAAATTTAGTTACATGGAAAAGATACAACAAATATGTAGTGGAGTAGCAGGCTTAACTCGCGCCCGGGGCAAAATTCTTCCCCAGCGCCCCCCAGGCAAATCATTTAACTTCATATGTAAATTATACTCCCTAATTAATAAATGAACAAAGTCTTAGGCTCAAACTTAGCTTTAAATGAATAATCCTTACACAATTAAATTGAATACATATATTTAAATAGATTTGAAACGTTACATCCGTAACATCCCTGATGCACGCTAACGTCGCGGCCGAATATATAAATATATTTGACAATCGATTTTAATTATGTATTTATCATGGTGCATAACTATTTTATTTTTAAATTTCTTAATTTGTTTTTAATTAAAAT
This sequence comes from Heliconius melpomene melpomene, assembly GCA_000313835.2. Taxonomy (NCBI): domain Eukaryota; kingdom Metazoa; phylum Arthropoda; class Insecta; order Lepidoptera; family Nymphalidae; genus Heliconius; species Heliconius melpomene. The sequence continues at coordinate 463,672 of HE671269.1, forward strand.
ATTGTGCATATTTAAAGACATTATTGTGTTGTCCTATTATACTTTTCAACTGGAATACATTTATTACAATAGAAAAAAAACACTTTATAATAATAATAGTTATGTCACCATAATAATACTGCAACCAGAAGTTTCATAAGTTATTGCCAATAAACATTATCAATACTAAATGATATTTGAATTTAAAAAATAAATTAATATATTAATAAAGCATTTAGTGTGCATTGAGTAGATAGATTATATTTAATAAAAAATCTAGATTACCTAGAATACTGAAAGAATTTAACACCACACAGTAAATGTTAGCTTTTAATTATAATTAATTAACTTGAAATGAGTCTAATTATGATTTTAGTTAAAAATATAGCCTTGGATTTTGCTAAAGAGTTAGAGTTAGCTGGGCATCTAATTTTTTATACATGATTTTAGTTATTCCATAACTTACTCGGACATTCTCGAGCTCTGTCTGTGTGATTTGTAGTTGTTGTAACAACTCTTCAACTGATACACGGTTAAGTTGGCTGGTGCTCGGCTCCGGCTCAACCTCCTTAAATTTTATAATGACAATATTTAGTATAAATGATTAACAACATATTTAGTAATTTATAAAACTAAGGATTATATAATTATTTATTATTAAAGATTTTCATTTCCCCACTTTTATAAAACAAAATGTGACATTGCCAATCAAGATAAATGTCTAAATTTCTCGAATCTAGGTTCCCCACCCCGCTGTATGTAACATAACCAAAGTTTGCGGCAAATGCTAACAAAAGAAAGAAAATTACTATGTAAAATAGTAAAAAACAATTCAAGTGATTGAATAATAAGTACCTTATCCAATTCAAATTTGGCAGCTTCCTTTCCTTTGTTATACATTTGTAAATAAATAGACTTATGTCTACTTTCCTCATCTTCCAATTGCTTGCTTGCTTCTTCCAACTGTTTCTCAAGTACATGTATCCTTTCTTTAGCTTGCTCATAGTTTGGTAATAATTCACAATATCTAGTATTGACATCGGCAAGTTTCTGTAGTAAGGCTTCGACTTTGTCATTGTGAGCCTTTTTCATTTCCTGTGTTTCACCAACATGAGCTCTCATGACATCTTCTATTTTCTTTTCATAATAAGATATTAAGCTGCGGCGCTCTTCATCACTGTCACCTATATCTGTCATACAAGATGCATCATGGGTCAACATATGTACAGACTCTTTTGAATGTAAGGAAGAATTTGTGAGATCATCAAAATGTCCTGAATCAGTAAACGATCCCTGCATCTCATTTCGACAGCGAGTTGGAGTCTGACCTTTGAAGAGAGGACTGTCGGTGATATCATAGGATCTGTCTTTGCATATTTTAATACTTTCATCGTCAATGGAATGTTCTTCATTATTTTCTCTAATGGTTACAATCTCACTAGAATTTGATTTTTCATCCGGTGAGAATATTGATGCTTTGTATAATCTCAACTCCACAACTTCTTTTGTGAGCTGGAATATTTCACTATCTTTCTTCTCTAAGTCTTTCTTTGCTTGGCTTAATAGGTTTTTAAGGCGACGGATTTGTTTCTGAGCGCGCTGTGTTGGCGTTAGATATTCCTCTCCTGCCAAACCGGCATGTGAAGAACAGTGCAACACATAGCGCATTGAGCGTCCACTGAATGTTGTGCCATTAAAAGGCGCATATCCAGCGTCAATTGATGCTGCTGTCGCCGCACTCCCGTAACTGTGAAGGGATTCATCATCTGGCAAATCCTCAGGTGAACCAGGTGGCGTGTGGGCCGAATCTGTCATACTTAGATGCCTATCTATGCACGGTTCTTGTATTTTCAAACAGGATTTCTTTGGTTTATTTTGTATGTTTGAGTTAAACGACTGAAACAAAAAAAAAACAATGTGCAGACAAACTTGTACAACTATTGTTACTATTTAAAGTAATGCAAGTTCTAATAAGATTTATGGTGTTCGAAAATGAGTTTTGCATCCATGTAGTAGCCGTGGCAACAAATAAAGCGCTTATTAAAAATGCAAAGCCCTACTTACTTGGCTGCGAGGTCGATGGCTTGGCTCCGGGAGACGAGAGCCATCGCTTCGTTGTTTATGGTTTGTATTTTCCGTGATTATTGGAATATATTTTCTAGTTGTTAAAGGAGATCGTTGCACCATTTTCTCACCGCGCAGCCGCAGTGAAGACGAGCGGCGGAAATTTCCTGTGACATTTCCTGCGCAGTAGTGCTCATCTTGAAACTCGGCAAGTCTTCTTCCGCAATTTCTATTCATTTTATCTAATTAAATCACATTGACGTAGCGTTCTGCAAAAATTAAACAGATGGGTAAAATTGAAATTTAAGCAAACAAAATTCATAATATAATGTCACAGATTATTAATGTGTTTACAGATTATACATTTTTGTTCAGATGTTATATTGTATACCGTAATGTATATTTAATTAGCACCGTAGCTAACACATCTAATGCATACTATGCAATAAGTGGCAAGAAAGAAATCTTTATAATTATATTTTCCCAAGCATGTGACTATAAAGTATAAACGTACGGTGGGTTCGATTTTCATTCGTGGTAATGAATTATTTAATATGATTAATTCCACCAATTAACACAAGAATCCCCCCAGAATTCAACTGAAAATGGTTTCACTATCCACATATAACCATTGAAAACTGAGAACCAAGTGGAAAATTGAACATATATCTTAATATCTGCAGAGAAGTAAGAAACTATAGGTACTCTGCAAAGTTTGAGATATTAAAAACTAAAAAATCCAATAGTTAAAAAAAATCCAACCAGTAATCACCAACTAGGGATTAATAAAATATAAAATGATTTTATTTTATATAATATTAAGAAGTTGGAGATAAGTGATAGTAAAAGTAATGTTCATGTAAGAATCCATTAGTGTTCAGATTTGATGACAAATGAGGTCGACTCACGCGAAGCTGAGATAGTAAAAAAAAATAATTGTAAGCATTTTAAATATAACGTATATATGTATAATAAACTGCATAAAATTATAAACTAGTAACTAACTACTTATATGTATTGAGAACTGAAGCGGAAAATCAACCACAACAATTTCGTGGTTCTTTTCTATTAGGACAAAACGGAAAAGGGACCCATAAATGTACATTTGTTTTTTAAAAAATGTTTGTTCCTAAACATATTGTTTTTATTTTTGTCATTATTTTTATTTTATATTCAATTAATTTAAAAACTATTAGATATTTAGATGATTTTGCAATATTACTACTTATTTTTCGCCTTCGACGCATGAAGAACGGAAAAGCGGTGGGACCTGACGACATTCCGATCGAAGCGTGGAAATCGTTGGGCTCTCTTGGTGTGCTCATGCTTACTGACCTTTTTAACCATATCTTGAACACTGGTAAGATGCCGCATCAGTGGCGGCTTAGCTTTATTACCCCTATTTACAAAGGAAGGGGCAGTGTTCAAGATTGTGGTAGTTATAGGGGCATTAAGCTTATGAGTCATACCATGAAGCTCTTCGAGCGCATGATCGACCTCAGGCTCCGCCGAGAGTGTACTATCTCTGAGTCTCAATATGGATTTCAGCCAGGATCGGGCACCATGGACGCCATTTTCGCCCTCAGAACTTTGATGGAGGCATACAGGGAAAAAAGGAGAGCTCTGCATGTGGCCTTTTTAGATCTGCAGAAGGCCTTTGACTGTGTGCCTCGTCAGTGTATCTAGTGGGCATTGCGATCCAAAGGGATCCCTGAGGCCTATATTGAGATTATCAGAGACATGTACCACGATTCCGCTACTATGGTTAGGACTGCTGTTGGCGACACTAGACCCTTCCCGATTACGGTGGGGGTTCACCAGGGCTCGGCTCTTAGTCCGTTCTTATTCAATGTAGTGCTCGATACTGTCTCGGCTCACATCCAGGACCAGCCTCCATGGCTGATGATGTATGCCGACGACATAGCACTCATTGCCGAGAACCGACTGACGCTGGAGCTTAAAGTGAACCTCTGGAAGGGTACGCTTGAGAACGGCGGTCTTAAACTAAATGTGTCGAAGACAGAGTACATGGCCTGCGGGAGCCGGGACTCGAGCACCATCCTTATAGGTCCTGAGCCAGCCGTTAAGTCGGAGAAGTTCAGGTACCTTGGATCCGTTATGCACGAGTCTGGAGGCATCGATCACGATGTCCATAGCCGGATAAGCGCTGCCTGGGCCAAATGGCGGGAGGTCACTGGTGTGGTCTGCGACCGCAGAATACCGCCCAAGCTCAAGGGGCTGATATACAAGAGCATCGTCCGACCGGTTCTTTTATACGGCAGCGAATGTTGGCCAGCACTATCTCGGCACACTCAGGAGCTTCACGTCACGGAAATGAAGATGCTGAGGTGGATGTGCGGCGTAACGCGGTCTGACCGCATACGCAACACATTTATTCGAGGTAGTCTTGGGGTCCGTGACGTAGCGGATAAGCTCCAAGAGAGTCGCTTGAGATGGTTTGGCCACGTTACGCGCCGGCCTAAGAACTATGTCGGACGCAAGTGCCTTGCTATACCAGTCCCTGGGGTGCGATCTCCCGGACGCCCAAGGAAGCGCTGGTTGGATGTCGTGATGCAGGACATGAGAGCCAATGGTCTAACCACCGAGGATGCAAAAGATCGTGCAAAGTGGAGTAGGTTGTGTAGGAAGGCAGACCCTGGCAATAGCCGGGATTAATGCCAGGAGGAAGAAGACTACTTATTTTTGATAATGACCACTGATGATCTGGACCAAACAAAAAAGTTTTTTTTCTCTTTTATAAAACTGATAACAAAAGACAGGCATGCTCATAATTGAGCTTATTATCTAAAAGTAAAATTCAAATGTAGGTAATTAAATACTAGGCCACGTTAATATCGACTAAATAAAAATATAAGTTTCGTGGTTACCGCTAAGCAGTACGTTACAACACGATGATGTCGTAAAACCAGTAAGAAACGTTTCTCAGAGAATATTGCAAGAATGAACAAACGACTTCACAATACTTATTTTGTGCAATTATGTATTGTTTTCGTTGTCCTAATAAATTCATAATAGGTACAACGAGCGTGTCACCTACGTACGAGTATATTGTAAATAAAAATGAAAAATATATTTTTTGGTATGTTAATTATACAGTTTCAGGGTGTATCCCGCACACAGCAGGGAAGCAGGGGGAACCCAGTGTTAAGAGACTCCGTTCCCCATTTTCCTCGTAATTAATTATGACAATAATTCATTTCCTCGAGTGGGAATCGAATAACCTATCTCTTTTACAGTCACGCGCTTAAGCCTTTACACCACGAGTAGCCTCCGGGCATGTTAATTAATTTTATTATAACTAAAACAAATAGATTCAATCGCTGCATAGTTTTGATTATGAACAATGCATTAATTAGATGTATATTAATTACCTGCTAGTACTTCTACTTGCAGCTTTCGCAACGATTTCACTTGTTTAGAACGTAATCTTTTTTATCGGTAACACTTCACAACAACCCATGCGGATCGCGATTTAGTTATAGGTTCGTAACGAAAGACCTCAATTTCTGTCGTTAGCTATGGGCGATTACTTATTTTTAATGAAAATGACAAATTGAAAATGTTTCTCAGAACTTCACAGAAATTTTATTTCGAAATCGATTTTTCTAGAAAATTTAGAATACCTAAATGATTTAAGTGTTGAATGTACTTGAGTAATTAAAATTAGTAGATCGTTTTTATAAACAATAAAATGTTAATATGAGAAGTTTCCACTGTTATTATAGCGCCAAGGTCGTGAAAGATAACTTAGCAGAAAATGTATACAATTTAGTGGAGACCTTGAATTCGGGTCCGTATGTATGGCTGCTGGCCAAAACGTGAAATGGAATTGTAACAATGCTAGGCACGGTACGTAAAGTACACCGGCTTTTATATAATCATTTTTTAAACAATCAATATTCACTAATATTTGAACTGATTGCTTTAAAAAGGCATTTATTGCAGGAGAGCCAGAGAGAGCTAAAGGTCAAAATATTTCAATAGGTACTTTTTCCGTCGTTTCCAGACATTGTCTTTTGGGTAGAGACCGCACTCTGGTCTCTCTCAAACTAAAGGCTTACCGAAAACGATAGATAATAAAATATCTTTTAAGTATTAGGATAACTGCTATACCTACTTCATGCATATTGAAAATCATAGTTTATGTAACCTTCATCAAGTAATATTAATCCGTGTTATTAGAAAAAAAATCATGGCTTTGTCTAAGTTTTAAAGGCAGTATAATATGTTTAAATCATCAAAAGCTACTTCTAAATATAGCTACAATTACCACCGACCATGAACCGTCATTAATTGCATTCAATATTAAAATATATTATAATTTAGTTGAGACTAATCATATTAGGTATTATATACAAGGACAAGGCATAGTAAAAACTCTCGAAGATACCAGTTGTAAATATTTCACTTACGATTTTTTGAACATCTATATATAACTAGCTGTATAGTTAAAACTTATACACTATTTGGTATTCTTTTAACTTATTGTTAAAGTTAAAATACAAAAATAAAAAAACTTACTAATATAATTGACTTGCACAAACAGATCCAACATTCCCGCGAAAACTTTATTGGAAAAATGAAATACACTCATCATCACAAAGAGTTCTCATACATAAATGAATACATATATATAAAAATCGTAATTCGTTAGTTCGTTCGCACAGTATTATTCGATTAGTAAACTTAGAATTCAACTCAGTCTTCGCATATTACATAGAGTAAACCATTCACGTTAACTTTTACGCTAAGAATGTTGCGGTAAGTTGTCGGAGCGCGGTCCGCCGTCGCGTCGTCTCCCTTCTCGGCTACAGCGAAACTGCACAGCTAGGTTTATGCGGAAAAAATGAACTCTATTGTCAAATATATCAATAAACTCAATATTACACAATATACTACGTTTAAGTTATATAACATAACATTTATTACTTCAAGTTGCGATAGCAGAGAATCGTTTGTCGACTGAAAAACCGCAGTGAGCGGTCGAAGTGAATGTACACGCTGCCATCTAGTGTTAAAGAGGGAACATTTAACGTTTTTCCGTATGTTTTTGTTAAATATTGTTAAATTGTGAATTGAATCACTCAACTGAAACGCTCGCAAATCGAAATGCGTTCCATTTTGTTTTTTTGCAATAAAACTATTTAAAATCACGTTCTTCGGTACCTAAGCCATGTTACATGGGTGCTAGGAACTACTCCTACAATATAAATCTATATAATTACGGCGGAAAGTTGGGAATCGTGTAGGGTAAAACCGGGATAGATGCCGCAGTGGGATAGATGCCCCATTTTCAAAATACCTAACTTCCCGAACTCGCGTCAAAAAAATAATTGTACAAGCAGGAGCCACAGTCTTCCCGCACCAAAGTTATTCACGGACATTCGTGCAATGAGGACGCGTTTAGCACATTTTAGTAAATATCTCCGCGGCGAAATTCGTGAACGCGTCAAAGATTTGAAGGTTAATATTTTGTGTTGTATAACTTTATAATTTGTAATCAATTACGCTATATTTTTTATTACGTCGATGTACTGGTTCATTAAGACTGTATCTAGGTGCTTATAGATTCTATTTTGTTTATAATTTACTAAAAAAATTCCTTGGCATCTATCCCTATCACAAAGGATAGTTGCCCTGATTTTTCGAGGTATAGGTGCCCTTAGGGGCATCTATCCCTTTATACTCAGTATATGGAGTTAGGTATATATTTTTAAAATATTTTTTAAAGTATTTATTAAATTAGCATTTTTTAAACACAAGAAAGATATAGCTAAGAGAAAGCAAAAACAATTGAAAACTAAGTTAGACTGTTTCATTAGAATGTTTAGAATGTTTTGAAAACTATAAAAATACGAAGTCGCAATCCAACTGGATTCAATGTGTAATGTGTCAGAACTGGCTACATGAAACCTGTACACTTTTCAGAAATTATTGCGCAAGATGTGGAAAAATAAAAACCCTATCTGGCTAAATTTTAATTATTTAATTTTTATTATTTTTTAATTTTAATTATTATTTGAGATAATTAGAGAATTAGAATAGATGATTAGAATAGATAACTAAAAATTATATTTTGTTCTTTTTAATATAAAAATGTATAATTGTACAATGTGGATGATATTATAATACTTTAATTTATAATATTAGTGTTTTACAACAAAAAATATTAAGAATTGTAATTTTGTTGTAAAATTTAACTTAAAAAATATGATAATGGATGTTGAAACTTAAGAATTTATATTTTAGTTACACAAATATTTTAAAATTTTAATAATGGCTACCTATTTTTATGATATTACAATTTAATAGCAATTATAAGATTTTAAAAAACACTATATACTTTTCATTATTATGATTATGTTTGTTGGAAACAAAATTGCTGTTTTAAAATTAGAACTATTTAACAATTGGTTTGGTTTTTTCATTTAATCGGTATAAAGTGCACCTACCTTACTCTGCAGGCATCTATCCTCCCCAGCATTTTCATAGTGGGGCAACTATCCATATAGGTAGGCATCTATCCTCAAAATTAGTGTTTCACGAAAAGCTATTTTTTGCAAAATCTATATTTGATTTGTTAAAAAAAAATATAAGTAATTCATCACAAAGGATTGAGCTAGCTAAATAAATAAAAATTATTCCTATAAAAAATATATTTTATCTAATTAGGTGGATATTTCAAAAAGTAGGGCATCTATCCCGGTTTTACCCTATCTTGATACTAGGTTCCCTCTGCCCACCCTGTTGTTTGCGGGATACAGCGTGAATAGCCGATCATATAAGCATAGTTATTGAACACGCCGGTATTGTTTGCTAACAATCGACCAATAGAAATTGAACTATGAGTTGCAATGCGGATGGAAATGGCGGCAGTAGTTTTTTCCAACCTCAATTATTACGACGTAGTCTGATAACGATGAAAACATGGTTAACAAGCGTTTGTAGCGCCATTTTCTACTTGGTTTTTGATTTTTATCATAAAATTAACTTTTCATAGTGTCTCTTACGACAAAACTGCTTAAAGGTAAATAGACTTGCCGTGGTCAATTGATGAATTGACATTTCCACTATTTAGGAAGGGAGAATTCAATTACAAACAACAAAAATAACTACTTTAATTGCAAGCCTTAATATTTGTTTGTTATTCGCCGTCAAATTAAAATTCTTTGTCCAGTACACCGCCTCGTTGAGTGATCAAATCAAATGCGTTACTATTACGTGTTTCAGTATCTAATTAACACACTTCCTCTGCAATCATTACGTACTCGCACATTTATTTTATGGGTGTAAATTTCAACCACAAGACAACATTTGATAAGCAACATTTGATATATTTATTATATGCCTATATAAAGTATCATGCATATAATAGGGTAGACAGAGAGAGCCTAGTGTTAAGGCACTACGTTTTCCACTTTCCATCGAATTTTGGCGGCATTGTGTGTTAAATGGAAACCGAAACCACAATCTGTCGCGTTTAGTGTCACACCCTAGTGTCTCTGCGCCACAACTGGCCTCTATGTACCTATATAATTATTAAATTGTTTTTTACATATTTATATATAAAAATATTACCTCCGGTCAAAGATATGTAGAAATGTATAAAGACTCTATCTATCACATTTTCTTGAACAATCAGTTGGTCCAAATTGAAATTCCTAAGAACTCAGAAAAAACCTTAAGAAAAATTGAAAGTAAAAAATCTCTTTAAACTAACAAAGCGTTAAGGCGCTAACTGTCGCTTTGTGTATTTTATTATATGAAAACCCTTTATTCAACATATTAAATATAACAATCCGATTTTACATATTAATATGCATTATTATGTAAATTTGGCTTAAGAAAATAATCCGTATTTTTAAAAGCCATCTTCCCGCTGTATCCCGCACACAGCAGATCCCCTCGACATCAGAGCGAAGAACTGAAAATATTAAATATTTCATTTCCTCGAATGGGGATCGAACCCGTAACCAGTCGTATTTACAATCACACGCTAGTACCACTACGCCACTACTGGTCTCATTATTCTCTGGTATTATATCTTAAGCCTTCAGAATTTCGAGCCGCGTTAAGCGTTTCGTGTGAAGGTTGTTTATTTAATAATATCTATTTAAGATTGGATTAACATTGTTAAGGATTCTTAAATGACAGATTTTCCATAGCTATTATTAACCAGTGGAGTAATTAAAAGATTTTTGTTCCAAAAACATGAACACGAGTTTTAAATGAACAGGTTTAAAAGCAACCTAACAACTTTTGTGCGAAGTTCTTTTTTTTGCTCTGATTTAAATTGGTGACATTGTACCTCCGTATGTACAGGTTTGAAACGAGATATAGCTATTGTGAGTAAATTAAATATTTTTTAGAATATTTCTTTAATAATATTTTTTTAAAAAATAAAATGTTAAACTATAAAACTTTAAATATTATCTGTGAAGTTTTCCTATTTTCATTCTAGCGTCAAGATGAATAGAAGGCAATTCCCAATTACAACTTTAAAGAAAGATCTTAATTCTTTATTTACTTTGTTATTTATATGTTTTTAAATGAAATAATTCTCAATAATAATAACTTGCTTTTTTCCTTAACATGAATTTCGTTATTTCCCCTTTTTGGAGGTTAAGCTCCAGAAAGAAGTATGTTATATTTTTGTGAAAGAAAAAACGGGAAATAACGAAACTTACATAATTTTATAGTCCGTTCGGTTTATAATGTATTTCTTTACATAGTATGTGCTATAATGTTCACAAAATATAAAATTAATAAAATTATGATAAGCCAGTCGTCTACCACGACTGCCATAGCGAAAACGTGACGCATGATTTTGCTTAAATTGGATGTATCGTAATTTGGAATAACATAGGTAATTGCTAACATATAATATAATATAACTGCAAATATAAATAATAATCTGTTACATTTTAGTAAAATGGATTTTGATTTTGTCTAAAAAATGTATATGATACATATTAAATACTTGTGCAGTATAATGTAAACAGAATCTGTTATTTAACAGTTTAGGATAAATTTGGAATAATTGAGAAAGTAAATAATAGTAATAAAAATAATTGTAATAATAATTGATTCGCTAATTTAATAAAAGTATATGCTGTAATAAAAAAAACGATTTCTTTGGGTCTAGGCGCAGAGATACAATCGTGTGACTTTTAACATGACAGGTTGTGGTTTCGATTCCCACTTGAGGAAAGGAACTACTTAATATGTCTTTTCTTCTACATTTCTTTGCACTGGTAACGAGGAAAAGCGCCGGAACGCGGGGAACGGAAGAGTCTTAATGGGAACGGAATCCAAACACTAGATTAACAGGTTCCCTCTACTTTGTGCGGGTTACAGCTAAAAAAACTGTTCTTTAAGAGAGAGCTGCTATATGATATAATATTTATACAAAGCTATATAAATATCCAAATTTTGTAAACAGTGTTGTTCATGTAATAAATGAAGCATAATAATTATTCACTAGTTCTGACGTAGATGTAACGTAAAACCTGCCTTCACACGGCTCAATGATCTCGCTCTCTCCAGATTTCTAGAACGGTATGAACATTTTATGCATTTGCATGCATGTGCATACGATGCCAATTATGTTTATGCACATCAGATAATCTCGAAGTCTCGAAAGGTAAGAAACGGTATCGTTTATTTTATTTAATATTTATTTATTTTAATTATTAATTTAAATTAATGTGAAATATTTTTATGTCGATTTTTTTAATTTAATTGTTTACAGTTATGCTTTCAGCAAAAAATATAATGATATAATAATAAAAACTACTTTTATAATGATATTTATAAAAGTAGTTTTTTTACAACACATTTCATCATCGTTTTTTATTATTTTATTCATTTAGTGGCATTTATTTTTTAGTATAATTTAAAATGTATTTATTTTTCATCTTTATGCATATTAAAATAATAAATTTATTATTATTTTACGGTTATTAATAGATTTTTAATATTATCTACTACTTACTCATGTTCATTATAAACATTTTATTTGGTAATTTGGTTAAAATAAAATACAAAATTGTTTTTTTTTTAGTTTAATAAATTTCCATATTATTTCCATAATGAGGGGTCATTCAATATATGCGGGAGGAGCGTAAAACTAAATATAAAACCAGTATAAACACATTTGAAAATCATGGTTATTGCAACTTAAATGAACCTATAGGAAGGAATATCTCCTTTTACATCATCAGGCACAACGTCAACAACTTTCCTTAAAAGGAAACCTATAGACTGCTGCCACATTGTTTTATAAATGAAGTAAAATCTCATTAATTCAAGTGAATTTTATAGTTACATTCTCTTACATAATATCCAGTTTCAATAATAATCGATGTTAAATATTTTCACAAAAAAATATACTATTATAATAAAAATTGTAAAATTATTGAAATTTTCTGCAGTAATATTTAATTTGTGAATATACCTAGGTATTTTAGTCCCTAATTAAGATTTAAGAATAAAAATATCTTAATTTCAGATTTTTTTAAAGACATGAAACAGGGATTATTAAAAATTATATCACTTTTAGATATTATAAATATCGAAGGTCCTTACCTTATCATTCGGAAATTCTTGCCGTTACAACGATAAAAAACAGCAAAATAGATAATGGATTAATAAAATTATATTGTGTACTGATTGAATTTTCTTCAAAAATTCACATTAGTAATACCTATAATTATATTTTTTTGTTTACAGAAATATCATATTTACTTTAAAGCCAGTTCGTTTGTTATTAAAAATATGGCATATAAAAATACAAATCTTTTAATCAATCTCTAAAAAAGTTGTTGATACTAAAAATGTTCCAAATGTAATGTTTATTTATGAATTATTACAGTCATTTGGTTTTATATATAGCTACCATTTAGATGTGGTACTAGCAGAAATTTCTTTTGTAATAATTTTTGTTTTTGCCCCAATTACCCACGTGTTAAATCCGTTCTCTACATGCCTTATTTCCAAACAACCTATATTGAGGCGGGTCTTAACACCGTTTTCACCTATCTACAGATCTTAACGCCACCGGCTTCGCACTAGGATAGTTTACAAGTATAAATTAAGGGGAAATTTTATTAATAAATTGCTAATTTCTTAAAGTTCGATTATTATTTTTTGTTACTAAAACAAAACATGCACATATTTGTAATATGAACTGATTAAATAAAATGCCTTACGGCCACTTAGGTGCTGTTATTACGTTAGTACTTTGGAGTTTGGTTATGATATTTTAAGCGATGCATGCACCGTACAGTCTAATTAGTCTATATTTCTTCGAAAACAAACTGAACGTGTTGTTCATATAAAATTCTTATCTTACTTTATACAAGTGAAGGTTATCAATTAAAAATTGGTAACAAAAATTTCAAGGTTCATAGCCGTTACCCAAGAAGGTGATACATAAGGCTATTTCGTATTAATAAATTAGAAGTGAACTATTACATTTTTGCTAAAACGTTATGCAAGTTGGTTTCTAGAAACTTAGTTTTTGTTTTTATTGTTTTTAATTAATTGTAAATATAATGATAAACACTCCATAAGAACAAGTAGAGCTCATATTTCGTAGTGACTTTAATGATTTTACAAATACATATTAATTACAAACAAATTATTTTTTCAAGTAAAATTTTGTCATATAATGTTTTAATTTAAATACTATAAACTGCCAAAAGGAAGTCGTTCCACGGGGTGCAGCTGCTCAGTCGACTGCACAGACGCCAACACGAGCCAGGTGTGCCTACATTTTATAAAAAAAGTGTTACAATTAAATATTGAAACTGCATGTTTTTTTTTGTAATATTTTAAAATATACTTCTTAGTTTTAATACTTGGTGTTGCCACCACAGAATTTGTAATTGTTTGGAAATTATTTCGAAACAATATTTTTTTTAAATTTTTCTATATGAAATAATTAATTTAATATAAATCGTAAACAGGAGTAGTAAAATTAATTTAATTTAATAGTCTCATCATTATTCAGCCATTGTTTACTATTCTGCTGGTCATGGTGTACTTGTAATAATATCGCGTATTTTGATAACGTATCAATAACTTTTATCTATGAATATCGATCGAATACTTCCTAATAGACCTAGTTTAGTTTTCGCATTCGAATCTTATAATAATAATATTTATTATATTTATTTTAATTTTGTGATATTATTTTTTTCGTGTTATTACTGTATTAACTCATTGCAACATAAGAATTTACAGTTTAAAATACTGATGGACTATCTAACTGCAATTTTGATGAGTTTTCATCTTAGTTACGGTGAATGAAATCGCCTAATTACTTTAGTATTCCTCTAAAGCTATTTTTTGTAGTTAAATTTTACCATAGATATAAATATATAAAGAAGAATAATATTTTTTTAGGTTCATGCTGTATCTTGCAGAGTAGGCAGAGGGAACCTAGTGTTAAGATTCCGTTCCTATTAAGACACTTCCGTTCCCCACTTTCTGCTAAATTCTGAAGGCATTGCGTGTTGTGGCGGGAGTCAATGCCACGCTTGGCCTCGTTACAGGAGCAAGGAAATATTTTTTTTAAATATTCCTTGAGTTAGAATCGAATCCACGACCTGTCACGTTTATAGTTGCACATGCCCTTGCACTACGACTAGCGAATAATATTAAAAATACACAACCACGGTATGTATTACACGACATGAATAGACAAGAGGTGATTTATCATGTTTTTGCCGACTACTTGAGAATTCAACGATGCATCACCATTTGTGTAGGCACTGAGGTGGTGTGCTCATGTAGGGCTAATCTCCGCATCTCAGGGCGCCAGGAAAATCTATTTTTACCCTACCAGCTACTTCCAAGGTACCTAGCACGGCGCCGAGTCAACGACCACGCGATGCAACGCCACAGTTAATTTTTTAGAAGTCATTGCCCTTGTGTACATCACTATTGATGAACATTTGTGTTCACTTAATGTGTTAGTGAGGCTAGTAGTGGTAAACGCGACTGGTTGTGGGTTCGATCCTCATTCGGGGAAATGAGTTTATTTAAATTTATATTTCCATTTCTGCGGTCTGGTGTCGAGGCAAAGTGCGGCGTTCAGTTCCGCCACCCAACACGCGATGCCTCCAGAATTCGGCGGAAAGTGGAGTGTCTTAACACTAGGTTCCTTCTGCCAATTCTGCTGTGTGGAGGATACAGCGTGAAGCTGATTCAATGTGTAACGAAAGAAACATGATAAATGTGTCTCTAATGTCAATAAAACGAGGAAGTCTTATTTATTCTCCGTCCGTCTCTAATCCTAATATGAAAAGGCCTACTTTTCAAAGAGAAAGTGAACCCTGAGGAATATAATATGCTTAGTTGTAGATATTGTAGTTGTTTGTACGCTTGCGTTCGTTGATGTCTAACGTAGGATGTGACGTTTTTTTAATAAATAAAAAAATCGTTTATCCCCTATATATTTTTCATACATTTGTATAACGATTTTTTAATGTTTTCATTTTTTTTAATATAATAAAATACAGCATGATGTCATATCAATTGATTGATTTTATTAATTTGTATCGTATTCTAATTTGTCTGCTAGAGTATGAATATGGAATGGCGTTTATAAATGCCACACGAGTAATGGGTTACCGGTTACGGTTACGAAAACGATATAGAGAACAAAGCGCGGACGTTATACGATTTTCGGCCATCCGTTTATACTTTGCTTATAAGGCTTCGTCGAAGTAATGGCGTACGGGCTCGCAGTAGAGCGTAGAGCGTCGTCTCTCTCTCTCTCGCGGTCGGTCACTCGCGCACGCGCAGCCGACGTCACCGCAGCCAGCCAATTGACCGGTATATAGTCAACCTTCAGTTTTTCTTTTATTTATAACTCGCTTTGGCTGTATAAGTTATGCCTCATTTAGGTTGTTCGAGTAACTTGCCTTTATTTTTGTTGTAAGTAAAAATGGGTGGGCATATTGTTTCGTTTCATGTCTTTTACATAATTTATAATTTTCTTTATTATAATTGTTTGTAGGTTGCACAAATAAGTTCGTTTATGCTAGTTAATTAAAATAAACGCAAAAATATTGCACAATAAAGTAGTATTACAACCTCTTTCAAATGATCTAAGATTTATTTGTTTTACTACTTTTGATGTTATATATATTTATAATAGACACATTCATATATTATACGTACTTACGTCGCTAATGGTTAAAACATTCAGGCAAGTCACTCGCCCGTTTCGTGAGCGTAAAGGCAGCACTATGCGGTTTAATGAACGAATCGTGATGGCGGCGGCGCGCGGCGCGGGCTCGGCGCGCAGTCGGCCTCGAGCTCTAGGCGGCGCGCGCGCACTGTACCGCCGCACCCGCACCCGTGAGGGGACGCATGACTCACACCCAATCCCAACATGAACGAGTACGTGGAGTACGACTGGAGGCTGCGCCAGCTGCAGAATGAGCGCCTTTGTGACGTGTCCAGGAAGAGGCTCACTGACGGAGACCGCCAGCGCGCCCTGGCCGGCCTCAAAGACGCCGTTGATTCAAGTCTCAACTTGGCCCTTCGCGACAAAAGCCGATGTCAAGACGACAATTTTCTACGGCGGTTTTTGTACGCGCGTAAACACGATGTACAACAAAGTTTTGAATTGTTAGTTCGTTATCATCAACATCGTCGAGAGCATCCGGAGCTGTGGGCGTCCGCGGACGGCGGGGTTCTGCGAGCTCTGGCCGATGGTCTGCCGGGCGTGTTGGCGCAACGAGACCGGCTCGGCCGCTGCGTGCTTATCATGTTTGCCTCTAATTGGACCCCGCATGCCTGCCCGCTCCTGTCAGTGTTCAGAGCCTTGCTTCTCACGTTGGAGCGGACCCTCGCCGAGTCACAGAATCAAGCCAATGGATATGTTATTATTGTTGATTGGACTGAGTTCACATTCAAACAATCGTGTAGTTTACAAGCGAAAATATTGAAAATGATGATAGATTGCTTGCAGGATTGTATGCCAGTGAGATTTAAAAGTATACATTTTATAGGCCAACCGTGGTATGTAGAGACAGCGCTCGCAGTAATTAAGCCGTATCTAAAAGCGAAGACACGGGAACGAATAGTGCTTCATGGAAATAATCTATCCACTTTACATGACTCACTACCGCTAGACATTTTACCTGCGGAGTTGGGTGGCGAAGGACCTTCCTATAATTCGGAGCGTTGGTTACAAGAGTTCTGCCGTTGCGAAAACATAGATCCGAAACCGATACCGATAGTAACCAATACAGCCCCGCCTGTTGATAACGATCTTCCAGCTGCCAAACTTGATAAAGCCTATAAACAAAAAGATAGTGCGAACTTTTCATTTCACGGAAACGAGAAAGGTGCTAAATCTGAATTACTTCGGGACAAAGATTGAATGTATTGTGTTGTTCCAACATGGACGCAATGGACAGCGACGTTCGGCCGCCATCAGGGCGTGTCGAGGCGTTCCATGCTATGTGCATGCATTTTGTGATATCATGTGAATTATTTATTGTTTTAAGATCGTTAAATAGATGATGATAATTCAGAAGTGTCAAATAAATGCGATTTTTAATTATAATAATAAGTTTCGTAAGGACACAGAAATTTGTTAAAAGCGACAGAGATTGCAATTGCAACCCAATTATAATGTAGACCTCGCTGTTCTTTCAAATTATGTATGAGTCAGCTTAATTTCGCAAGCGAACTGGCTCATCCCCTTCAATGGTACTGTTATGTTTTGGCTTTGTGATAATTGTATTCAGATATTTGCGCGTGGATATAATTCGATCTCAAGTCTGAGATTGATCTTGAGATGCCGTTTTCATTTCTAGTTATGAAATTTATAAATGGAAACGGCATTATAAGGTTGATCTCAGACTTGAGAGTAGTTTGTAAATAACAACTTATATTTTTTTTAGTTACTATAAATAAGACAAGAGCAAATGAAAAATCATGACGAATTATAGTGATTTTATTTTTTAAGTATATTACATACAAATATCCTACTTTTTTTTTCTAATGTAAACAATGCTTTGACTGATTTCAAATTTCAATAACCCTTAGATAATAATATGCTTTCATAATTTCCGCGAGGCTTGTAAACGCATTTATTATTTAAGATTAAGTTTTTTTTCTGTCACATGTAAAATATTTATTATAATCTATATTAATTAGTATTGTAATAGTCCTATTATGGTGCATGTTTGAAGGCAGTATTATAATATAAATATTATGAAAATTTACTTAAACCCCATTTAATTAATTCTTATTGTATTTATATTTAGCTCTCATCCTGTAAATGCTCTCTTTTTGACGTGAAATTAACTTTAAATATAAATATTCTGGATAATATCGCTTGATTTTTTTTGTATGTAAGTAATGACGGAACCTGTGTACCTTATTTTAATATTGTTTGATATATGTATATTTAAAATATAAACTTGCTAATGTTGATCTGATATCAATTTAATAAATATATTGGATATAAGACCTACTTATTATTTCAATTATAATGTAGGTATTGTTTTACCGAACACTTACGTAACGAATGATATTCAAAGTAAACAATGGTGGTTCATTTTGCCAAGAATTAAATTTAAAATATACAAATTTTGATGATTCAATGCAATAAAGAATAATTTATTAATTAATCTACATATCGACAGAAGGCAAGTTGGAATACGAGCGTTTGACTGTTAACACGACTGGTTGTGGGTTCAATTCCCAGTCGAGGAAATTAAATATTTATTTAGATTTATATTTTCATTTGTTCGCTTTAGTGTCGAGACGTAGCGCGGCGTTGAGTTGCCAATCAACAAGTAATGCCTCCTTAATTCGGCGGAAAATGGGAAACGGAGTGTTTTAACATTAGCTTCCCTCTTCCTATTCTGATGTGTGCGGGATGCAGCGTGAAGCTGATTTTTTTACGCGATAGTTAAATCATTAAAGAAATTAACTTTTACGAATTATTATCGAATGTTACGTTAAGATAATATGTTCAATAACATTAAAATCATCTCCAATTATAAGTAATTGTTATTATTATTGTACGACATTCATTTATTTGTAAAACATATTCTACTTTCCCTAAATATTTTACGTATTTAAACTGTTACAGCCTGTTCTGTTAACATACTTAATAACTAATTAACGTTTAATCTAAGCATACATTTACATTAGATTATACTTTTCCTTAATGACATTAAAAAAATAAATACAGCGTGATTCGGCAAGAAATCTTGCTTACTAGAAAAAAATCTTTATCTATCTATCTCTAAATTATATAGAAAATTATCTAAAAAAAATACAGCTTAAATAAGCTGTATTTTTTATATTAATTGTCACAGATATAAACAAATTTTAAGCTCGCGACTGTAATTGCTACATGTTATTGGTTCGATTCCCACTCGATGAAATTAAATATTTTCTTTTCATCGGTTTGGTAATGAAGGAAAGCACGCAACACCTCCAGAGTTCGGTGGAAAATGAGGAACGGTAGTATCTTAATGGGAACGGAGTGTCCTAACAGTAGGTCTAAGTCCCCTATGTCTATCCTGGTATGTGCGTGATATAGCGTGAAGCAAAAAAAGTGTTTACATTATATTTAGTGCCGACTCACACTCATTTACCAACTCATTTTTAAACTAGTGCTCGCTTAATGATTTATTTAGAAAATCATATTAAACTAAATCTACGAGTACGTATTTGAGTTAAAATTACCGTGTGATGTGCTTCAAAATGGCATCGTTAAATTTCTACCATAAATAAGAATTTATAGTAATTTTCCTTTTACGACGCTAATAACAATAGTTCTTTGAATGACATATTTATTGTTGCGCAAAAAGTCAGTTGCAGGCGTTGCAGGCGTTGCAGCTCAGTTTACGATGCGCGGGAGACAATGGACAGTGCCAGTGTTGTTCTTGTTAGGGCCACCATGCTATTAAACTTTTGTAAACAAAATAAAATTAAATTGTTGCTTCGGGTCGTAAAAATATAATAGATGACTTTTGCATTGTGTTAGTATTTGCTTAGTATTTTTTTTAGGAGGCCAGTCATGGCGCTGGAGAACAGGCGGGTTACTGTAATTGCGACAGGTTATGGGTTTGATTCTCATTCGAGGAAATAAAATATTAATATTTTCATTTCTTCGCTCTGGTATCGAGGACAAAGCACGGTGAGTTCTACCGTCCAATACGCAATGTCCCTAGAATTCGGTGAAAAGTGAACAGCAGAGTGTCTTAACACTAGGCTCTCTCTCTCTGCCTTTCCTGCTATATGCGGGATACAGCAAAATAATTATTTTTTTAACAAATACATACCGACTTACATTGCTCTTATGCATTCAGACATGACTAGTTAGTGGGGCGTCTCGCTCGAGTAACTCTCAGTATGAGTAAGATCAGTGCCGATTTCATCTTCCTTATTACATTAGCACTTGACCTAATTACTAACGATAATATTTGTTTTCTATACGTCTTGTTAATTTAGAAACATTCATATGGAATTAGGGTTTTGAATTTTTGGGAAATTCGCTAAAAGACAATGATGCTAGAGGTTTTAAATATGTCTGTATGACTATATCGATATTATTAAGTTTTATATATAAATATTTATAGTGACTGCTTTCTCAGGACCAGCAGTCGGTCTCCAGTTGCTGCCAGAATTCAAGATATTTCGTGTCGAGTGGCATAAGTGACACAGTTTTTCTCACCAGTTACTAAAACGAACATGGTTTAAATATAGGTTATAATCCAAGAGTCGTTAATTGTAATAACATAGAGGTTAATAACATATTCTCAAAGACTCAAAAGACTTTTCTTCTTGTTTTGTCATTACTATTTTTTTAGTTTCATCCCGCACACAGCGGAGAGTTTTTTTTATTTAATTATACTAAAGTCCCATTCATTATAAAAATGCTGTACGTCCTACACGCACCTCATGTGAGTCACGAGGCACGTTTCCGCCGCGCGCCCAGCGGAAGGCACCTACCTATCGACACTCGACACTTATTATTTTAATCCGCACAGCCTTGTAATGACCCGCTAATGTTATTCAATACGAATATTGATTAAAAGTCATTTAGTTTTTTGGCCTCCGGAAAGATAGCTGCAAATTTTAATGAATATTTTAAATTCTTATCTAATTTCTAAGTGTTTAAATTCCTAGGTCTAATGATTATGGGAAAAAAACTTATGAAACAGGTATTTCATACATATTTACTATTTATTATGTACCCATAGAAGATGTACTTGAAGAAATATTATAAGAAATATGTAGGTTCTATTATATTTATACAATCGTCATTTGTACAGGGAAAACATTACTTATTTTACATATGGAAAGGCAGCATTGTGTTTACCAACAAGTACTTAAACTTTAATTTATAGTTTTACGCCGCATAGCAGAGTAGGCAGGAACCTGGGAACCTAGAGTTAAAACACTTCCGTTTTCTATTTTTCGCTGAATTCTGGAGGCATTGTGTGTTGAATGGTGGAACTCAACGCCGCCCTTGCGAACGAAGGCAAGAAGAAACACCAGAACGAAGAAATGATAATATTAAACATTTCATATAATCAACTGGCTTCATAAGTAGGAAAATGCTGTAATTAATCAATACTGACAAAGGTCTGTCAGGTAAAACAAAAACCTTTCTTTCTTCTTTCTTTCTTAATCTTTTCTTTTGAAAAATTTAAATATTATCAGTGTAAATAAAAAGTAAATCAAATCTTAGTTTTATAAGCAGCTTAGATAGTGAAAAGAAATAAATGTAGTGTAACCAACTCATAAAATTTTACAATGATTGAAAAGAATACACTAGGTGTTCAATATTTGTGTTTTTTTCTGCAGCGATTCTCACGTTTTTTTCAGCCTCTCGGCACCAGAGCGAAGAAATGGAAATATACACGTAAATAAATATTCCACTTCCTCGAGTGGGGATCTACTACTACGGTCACGGTCACTACGGTCACACAAGGATTAGTGCTAGATTCAGATAACTTAATTAATTCGTATAGCATTAATGTCGTTTGAAAATTATAAAAGCATCAAAAACAGTTACTGGCTATCAACCTACGCCCTACATGTATAATATAGTGAACGGGGCGATCAGACCCGGAAAATCTGGTAGAGCAGCAGGTGGTCGTCCGAACAGATGCATTCTTGTAAATGACCATAGTTACACTTAATTTACTGACATTTAAAATATATACGAATGTTTATTTAAATTAACTGACGTATATTTTTTTTTATAAAATGTTTAATATTTCAATGTATTCGATATATTCAATTAATGAGTATAATATTTTTTTAGGAGGAAGGACCTAGTGTTAAGAAAGACATCGTTCTCCAGTTGTGTTTATGCTTTGGCACCAGAGCGAAGAAATGAAAATATTAAAAAAATAAAATAGTTCCCGGAGAGGGGCTCGAATCCACAACCGTCGTTTACTACATAATAATTGTTATTATAAAATCTTAAACTTACTATATTGTAATACTTTTTAAATTATTTAGACATAAACATGTTTTTTTAAGATAACAATATAAAGGATTTTATAAATCTTGGATTCTGATTGCGTAAGAAGAACAAATATGAGGTGGTTTGTGGTCAAACTGTGAGACATATCGAATTATAAACAGTACCACAAAATATCATATTAACGAAGCCTAACTGTATAAGCTAAACAGATACTTTAGTTATGAGTATTATGTAATACTAAAGCTTAAATTAATCTTTGATTTGATCTTTGATCTTTTTTTGCAGAGCCTTTACACATACTTATCTATACAAGAAAAGACGAGTCTTTTCGTACATATTGTAGGCACATATGTAAATGAAGAAATTAATTTGAAATACAGTAACCGAATTGAAATTATTATTAAAAATAAATATTTTCTGAATATATTATAATCATAATATGAATATTAATTAAATAACATTTATATAATTGGCATAGCAAATAGTGTTGTACCTACATACAACAGATAAATTTATTTATTTATGGTAATAGATCAATATTGTTTTTTATATAATCAAAAGTTTCACATGAATTTTTGTCTTAAAGATAATAGTAATAAATTTTGATATGACCGCTGACTCACCTTATGTAGAGTTGTCGATTTATTGACATAAAAATATAGCGGTCGGAGGGTTTTGTTATTCCATTATATTTTTACTTCATAAGAAATTATTTAAGGATTTTAAAGTTTTCACATCAAAACTTGATGTTCAAGTCTCTCTTAAACACTAACTTGACCTGATCTAATCCATCACCTTCGCCTCCCTCGCCGCTATTGAGAAGACACATTGCATATGGAGTGATACAACCTAACGTTCTTGGTTTTAGTAGACAAGGAAAGTAAAAAATATACATGTAATCTCTCTCTCTCTGAGAAACTGCAAAAAATGATGGCATTGTTACGAAAAGAATTGTCATTTTAAAATGGCGATATATTTTGCAAGGACTGAGTAGAATCGCCAGTATATATTATATATATTTACTTGACTTTTCTTATGTATTCACAAGGCTTTTGCCTTATGTATAGGTTCTATGTACAGGTTCAAGGTGGCTCAAGTACGTGACAACAATCATTTTGTGGTTACAATAGATCGTTCCTCGAATAAATAACATATTACTCTCGGTAACTATCGATTTATCAATTTAGAAAAAAAAGACCGTCATGGCGCAGTGGCTTTACGCGATTGTTGTGGGTTCGATCCCCACTCGAGGAAGTGAAATATTTATTTACGTTTATATTTCCATTTCTTCGCTCTGGTGTCGAGGAAAAGTGCGGCGTTGAGTTCTGCCACTCAACACGCAGTGCCTCCAGAATTCGGCAGAAAGTGGGGAACACTAGGTTCCCTCTGCTGCCTGCTGTGTGCGGGATACAGCGTGATTTATATCAATTGATAAATCACGCTGTAATAATAATAAATGTAATAATAATTGATTTCTTATAGATTGAAAAAACATAGTCTCAAATAAGTCAATCTTCAATTTTAGAAATTTTTAAAGAATGTTCAAAAATTCAGTTATCTTTAACATTAAAATGACTAACGTTAATTTAAACCCGTTTTGTGTGACGTTTCCGTCTTTCTTCGAACAGTCATAATAAGACTTGGTGAAACACCACTTTCTTTGTCCAATTTCGATAAGATAAATCGGTTTCGTCAAAGATATGATTCATCAGACAAAAGGAGAATGCACACCACACCCACGTGGTCATGCGGAAAAGAACATATAACTACCTACCTTTGTTAAAGTTTATTAGTCGAATAAAAATGAGACTGGTCGTAAAAACTAATGACATATTGTGGGAGTAGTGGAAATGTTAAATACGACTTGTATTTTTGTTTTCTTTATAATTTTGGTTTTAAATCTAATTTTCTGCTACGATCTAAATTTGAAACAGTCGTGCAAGGGCCCAAGGCTGTGACCCGACGATAGTGGGTTCGAACCCCACTCGAGAAAGTGAAATATTTATTTAAATTTATATTTTCATTTCTTCGCTCTGGTATGGCAAAGAGCGGCGAATAGATTCGCCGTTCTTTGCCGCTAATAATTTGATATGCTATAAATAATATACCAGATTAAGATAGAAAAAATAAAAATACACTTAGAAACTCAAACAACTTACTGTTTGTGTCATAAAAAACAATTAAAAATTAAATGGATTATGGATAAAAGTAACTAATTAAGTATTCATTTTCGGTCTGTATAACAGTGTGCAAGGAGAACAATAAATACCTAGATGGGCATTCGAATAACAATCGAGGTTAAATAAGTTTTTCTATCTATTGTATTTAAGAAATCTTAATATTATTAAATATTTTACTATATTTTTAATTTTTCTTTGCTTACTGATTTGTTTAAAACCGAGTACTGTAATATTCTTCTCAGCTCTCTACAAACACGACATTATCTATATTATCAATGATAATATTTGATAAAAGATTTTTCGGAAGATATTTTCAGCACCGGCTTGTCTTGATATCGGATAACTCGCCTAATCTGGCTGATTTTAAAGTAAACTTAATCTAGAACACATGTTACCTTGAAATATTGTAAGAACGTAAAATATGTACTTTCGAGTGATATTTTTATATGACAATTGCTTTATAATAAGGGTTTTTATGACGAAGTAAAGGCCGCACTATGACAAGATTTCCATTTTGTTTGTCTTGTCAATAATAAGAGCAATGAATACGTAATTTAAAAATATATTGAATGAATATAAATTTCATATTATTACCATTTATAAAGAGGCCAGTCGTGGCGTAGGGACACAAGCGTGCGACTGTAAGTGTGACAGGGTGTGGGTTTAATTCCCACTCGGGAAAATAAAATATAATATTTTATTAATTTCTTCGCTCTGGTAACACACAATTCCAATTTCCAATTCCAAAACAGAATTCAGCGGAAAGTAGGAAACGAGAATAACGGAGTGTTTCATTAGGTTCCCAGGTTAAAAAAAAATACTAAGCAAAAATATCAAAGACAAAGACGCGGCAAATAGCATGTTGTAAATTGCGTTGCCCTTTACATTCTACGTAAACAATGTTTATAAAATATACAGGTATACTAAGCCTACTCTATAGAGTAGGTAGTGTATGTATAGTGTAGTGTAATAAGAACAGGTGCAGATTGCAGACTATTCATAATAAAAACAATGCATAATAATTTAAAGCATATTATAACTATATAATACAGAATGCGAGATTAAAATTAAAAACTAGCCTTGATTTAACTTTTAATTTACCTTATTTTACCAATTGTGGGCAATCGGTCCTTTTATTATTTGATTTATATATATAGCTCTACGAAACGGCTGAGAACATGTTTGTCGTTTCAGTAATTAAAACAAGTTAAAAGCAATTTGCAGATTCGAAGACAATTTAAAATAGCATTAGCCGTTATAGCGTAGTTGAGACGACGTTATTTTTGATCGATAGTTACTACTTCAAAGTTTAAATTAGGATAATATTTAAAATAACCACTACATAGTCTTAAAAATACATGTACAAGTTTGTATTTATGCTCATCATCTCCGATATCTCCGGCAATCACGTCTGGTTCATACTATAAAGATATTGTATTATTATCGAATCGGAACTAATATTACAGTTTTAAAGAAAGTTGACGGCAAGAAGTGGATCAAGAATTGGAATATTTTCTAAGATTATTAAATGGATAGAATAGAAAAAAAGACCCTAATGTTCCAAAAATCATCTTGCTAAAGCCCAACGTGTCGAAGAGAGAGGGATGCCCGATTACCAATAGATGTCCCTTTACTATACGCTCTACCAACCATAAAAGTAACATTTCAAAAATGAACATTATTTGTATATATATATCTATATATCAGTGAGAAATGTCAAGGTTTTCGCTGTATTTCATTCAAGAAATAAAAAGATAAAATCAGCATAATTTACCTAATGGGACAGAAAAAATAAAATAATCTTATTTATATTACTTCCTTAAACAATATGAATGATTAATGTGTCTCAAAACCTGTAACCTATAAGCTATAGCTACAGACTTGCCTAACTCATGGCTGTAGATTCAATTTTTTATTTACCCACTCTATTTAATCTCAATAATATCACTAAAATAAATTAAAAGTTAATAAAAATACAAACTCTCCGACGTAAATAATTTATTAACAAAATAAAATATTACAAAAGTGTTAATATGATAATAATAGCAGAGTAGGCAGAGGGAAAGTGCTCTTAACGCATACTAGTAGTACTCACACTGCGTTCTCCACTTTCCGCCGATTTTTTCGAGACAGGCCTTGGTGCCAGAGCGAAGAAATGAAAATATTAATAAATAATAATTCATTTTCCCGAGTGGGCATCGAGCCCACAACCGCCACGTTACAGTCACACCCTTTTACCCCTGCACCATGACGGCCTCATAAGTGATAATATACCTGTAAACAAATATTATAATAACAATTTAGAAAATAAATCTTAACTACAAAAGTGAGTCGTTTTACTAGATATTCTAAACATTTGACAAGTAAAATGTAATAAGTGTAGTGCTCCTGTAATTAACTAACGGTGCATACCAGATTGTACCGTTTGCTATAATCGTACATCACTTACTTCACACTGCAGCGCACAATGTAGAGTTAATATCTATATTGCTAACGTTTATATGTTTAATAATAAAATCAGTTTCACTCTGTATCCCCCATACAGCAGGGTAGGCAGAAGGAACCTAGTGTTTAGACACTACGCATTCCACTTTCCATCGAATTTTTCAAGGTATTCCGTGTTGAGTGGCGAAACTTATCGCCAAGTTTTTGATTTAGTGCCAGAGCGAAGAAATTACCATAATATTAATAAATAATTAAGTCATTCCCGCTAATGTTTGTCGAACCCACTACCGCCATTTTACAGTCTTTCTCTTGTGCTCTTGCGCCACGACGGCCTAATGTGTAATAATAGCTACAAATATTACGTAATATTAATAACAATGCATAAAAAATCTTTCATTATTTATTAGGCTTAAAAAATATTTTAAGAGTTATATATGTGAATGTGTATGTATGTAACGCTTAGAATTAAAATTTAAAACGATAAGGTATTTTTTTATTTGCACAAAATTTCTTTTCGGGGTTCGATTATAGAAGCCTTACTTATAGCGACCCTTGGCAGCCCACGCCTGTCGCGCTCTGGTATGGTCTACTGTCCACGACCACCAGAGCGCACTGATAGGGCGTCCCCTAAAAGGAGACGCGCCCCAGTGCGTCCCCGTAGGTGCGATAAGTGGCGACGAATGTGGCATTGAGCATCGCCATCAAACACGTCACGGCTTCACAACTTCGGGAATGTTAGAGGAGGGTTGGAAGGACGTGAAGAGTCAGTTTAGCTGGTTGCAGCTACTAGCAAAGATGTTACAGTGAGACTGAAGAAGAACGTGTTCAGGTGGTTTGGCCACGTCGAGAGAATGAGTGATAAAAAAATGGCAAAATAAATTTATGAAGGAAAAGTGAGTAATAAGAATAGCTTTTTAAATTATTAAACTAACGCTAACTAACTAACTAACCTGTGTAATATTGAAATATTGAACTTCATTTTAAGTGCTTGTCTTACATATGTATATAGTGTATGTCTTATATATGTATAGGCAGAGGATACCTGAAACGTGTTAAGATACAACATTCCGCATTAAGACACCATACCGTTCCCCACATTACGACAAATTCTCGAGGACGTGCATGTTGAATGGTGGATGGCTCATCGCCGCGCTTTTCCTCGTTACTACAGAGATGAAATGAAAAAAGTCTCAACTGTAAAATTATGAAAAAAGCTTAAATTATAAAAAAAGCTAGCTTAAAAAAATATTAAATATCTCTTTACCATTTGTTGTTCAAAATATACAATCTGTAGCACGTTTTTGCTCGTTTAATTTGGTGACATTTTTTAAATTAGTAAAACAAAATTTTAATACTAAAGTATCGTATAAAGTCTACTTAAGAATAGTGAAATAGTAAATAGAAATATATATATTCCGAGAAATTATTTAAAAAAATATACATCTCATAAGCCATTTACACGCTTGTAACGGTCCGTAATCGGCTACACTACAATCTCTACGTCTTTGTTCACTAATGTTTGGCTTCCATTCATACGCTTGTAAGCGCATTAGTTCCTGACATGCAAGTATGAAAATGCCAAACGTGGATGTAAAAGTTATTTCAGCTTTTCTACAATAATGTAATTAAAGAACAGAACAGAACTAAATTTAATTTTAACATTAAAATATAATGATTTATTGAATTTCTATATTGAAATAAATTTATATATATTTATGAATTTAATGTCTTTAATGACTACCTCATGGTTCAGACGCAATGTTTTTTTATACGCTAACGTATAAATACGTTCCAAGCGCCGCAAGCTTTGTTTCATCTGTGTTCAAAAACCGTTCACAAACACTGGTCCAGATCTTTAGCCCTCACAAGCCATCACCAGCCACGACCTACCCCGAGCGTATAAGTGTAATACTTTACAAGTGAACATAAACGAACGAACGTAAAATATTCATATAGAAAAGAAAGCACATATTTTTATATATATTTACACTGTAGTCATTTTGTTTAATTGTATTGTAAAAATAAGTATTTAATACGTAAAATATATTTAACATGCAATACGGTACCTTACCTATAGTGTTGTATTTTTTTATAAGTAAGGAAAATTATTAATGTATTTTTTGTTATTGATTGATTGATTTCTCGAAATATGGCGTTTCGAGCGTGCCAGTTGAGCACAATTCATTTCGCCAATGTCACGTTGTATGGAAAACACATTTTTTGTTATTATCTAGGTAGCACCGACTGTCAATGTCAACGTCAACAACCATTGTCAAAATTCTAGTTTTTATTAATGGGCTCATTTACAAGCAAATTTGTACGTTCATCTAACATGGCGAGCTCCTCAGAAATTCAACAATTTATTAAAGAAGCTGTTTCTCAAGAAAAAGTAGTTGTGTTTTCAAAATCTTATTGTCCTTATTGTAAATTAGCGAAAGAAGTAAGTCTAGTATTTAGGTTATTATTTTAAATTTCGATCACTAAACTAGAGGATTATTATAATAATCCTTACAGATATTGAACGAATGCATTAGTCACTTATTTATTATTATTTATGATTTACAGGTTTTCCAGCAGGTCAAACAACCCATAAAGGTTTACGAGCTTGACGAGCGCAATGATGGAGCTGATATTCAGAACAACCTAGCGGAAATTACCGGTTTTAGGACAGTAAGTAATTGTTAGTCCTTATAGAACTTACGGAAAATATATTCTTATGTATATCTTAAAAATAAATTTAACTTCCAAGTTTTTAAATATTACAAATTTCTGTAAATACAATTAGGGGAAATTTTACCTCTGAGTTGTTTTGATGATGTCATTTTATAAGCAGTGACACTTCAATGTTAAATGCAATGATTATCATACCTCTATTAATAATCTTAGTTTATTGTTTTAAAATATTGAATGTATGTTATGGTTAGAAAAAAATAGAATGGAGTGGATGGAATTTAGTGAACTTATATATTTTATGTAATTTGTCCCAGGTTATGCGAAGAAAATGAAATTACAAAAGCATTATAGTAATCTAGTCATTACACACAACTTTCCATTAATTTATTGCAAAAATGTTTTTTTCTGTTATAGCAATTTTTGTGTTCCCCTACTTTCCCTGTATGAAATATTTTATTTTTATTATATATCAATACATCAAAATTCATAAAAAGTTTAATCCATAATAAATATTTTGTACCCTTAATGTATAAAAATGTATTTTTTATGAAAAAAATATTATAAATTTCACATTATTGCATAACATTACACATCTGATTTAATTGACATTAGTTCTGCTCAATTTAATAAACTATTTAGAGATAACAATTGTAGAAATTTTAAACATGATATGGTTGGTTGATATTAATGAATCTGATGTGGCATCAGAGCACAACACTTGAATCTTAACTAAGTTCTCTATGCCTACTTGCTGTATGTTTGAACAAGGTGTTAAAGTAAAAAACAAAATTCCTTTCATTAATGTCTATATTCAAATTTAAGTATTTCTGTATCTTTAATGAGTACTTTAGATTAGATATAAGATTGTAAATAAAATCTGAATTATAGTTTATTATAAGTATAGTATAGATGCAGATGGACAATCTGTGGCTAAAATTTAAGTGATTATTTTTATTTAGTTGTCTGTGGAAATATCTGAGAGTTAACTCTCATTTATCACCACAGGTGTAGTGTGAAATGATTTATGTGATGTAATATATTATGTGATAAATGGACTATTCAACAAAAAAATTCCTTAATTTCAAAACAGCAATTCCTGAAATTTTCACATTGGACCAAACAAACCATCATCAGTCAACAACCAGTCATCTTTATAATATTACATTTTTGTTTATTTATTTGCAGTTTTAAATTAAAGTATGACTTAACATGCAATATTTTGACTTGCGCAGAAAGCTTAGAATTAAATATTTTAATACTAGATTCTCTCGGCCTTCTCTGCTACAAGCAGGATGAAGTAAAAATCTGGTAGGAAATATGTAAAAATTCTTAAACAAGTATTTTTTATTTAGTAAAGGTGTATTTTCAAATATAGTGCCTTTTATCATATGGTTGCAACCACAAACATTTTATGATATGGTTGTAACCACAGTGATGAAACAACAGGATGTCAAAAATATTATAATTGATAGTAGTATTTTTAAATAGACTAATTTCCTTTTTTACTTATTTTATGTTATTTTATATTTTTAAGGTACCTCAAGTGTTCATCAATGGCAACTGTGTGGGAGGAGGATCCGATGTTAAGAGCTTGTATGAGTCTGGAAAATTGCAGCCAATGCTTATTGGATAACTTTTATGTCAAATAATGAAATAAAGCACTCACAATAAATATATTTTTGTTCTATATTTATATATAAATTGGTAAAGAAAAGTTTAAGCAAAAGTTATGGTTTATTAAATTATTGTTGCCAAAATTCATCTGTGTTGTATTTTATAAGTAGATTGGTTTTAATTTTTTTTTTTGCATTTAACTTTATTCTAAAATGTTTACAGCTTTATTATGTTACAATTTTATAATAAAGATTTATTAAAAGTTTCATAACTATTTGTTATTTTTATTACTTTCTATTCCAAAAAATAAGTACACCAGAGAACTATATCTTAAAGATCCCCACCGCTAATTACTTATTCCCAAAAATAACATTATTTAAATCAACGCAATGTGTTCGTAATAATTATGTAAATAATGCAAAGTCTGCTGACATCTCCCCTTGACAGCCGTGAGGGCTAAAATCGGTCCGAATTAATTCTAGAGACTCCGCCATAAATCCTTCAGAGGAAGTCGCCTGTCCCCTCCCTAAACGCTTTATTACGCACACGGGATGAAAACATCAAGCTTGCTCAAGGCCACGCGCAGGAGAGGGGTTCAAACTTTACGCAGGATGCCTTACGTATCTCCTATGTCATTGATAAAAGTGCCCTTTTTGCGTAACGCGTTAGCCGTAACCTATTGAGGTGTGCGTGCGAGAGGGACGGGGATGCCCTCGACCCTAGCCGTGGCCGCCCTAGCGCTTCGCCCGCCCGCCGCTAGTCGGCGCTCGTGTCCGCCCTAACAACACGCTTTAATATCTTATTTTGTATCGTGTAAACAAACAGTTGTGTGTGAAATTGTTTTTATAAATGTGCTTATTGGTTTTATAGTGTTTAAAATGGTTGTTTTAGTTCCCAGTGATTACGAATTTGTTGCGTTTTCCATTAAAAAGCGAGCACGAACAAGCTTAAGGTGAGTACAATGATACAATAACGCTTTAGTAATTGGCTACTTCAGCGTATACGCTAGTGCCATGTGCTTAAATGTAGCGGGAAATAGACGTCTCTATTAAAAATGTAGATCCCTAAGTCTTGGACGTGTGTCTCTCGTTAGTTTGTCAATATTGATAATGGTATATACTTATAGATAGCTATATAGAGACAAGGACTGGATATTTTGAATACATTGAATAATTGTCTTAAGAAAATATCGATTCGGATGCTGTGCGTGGAGGATAATATTAAAATACCAAAACAGGAACGTATGCGTCTTTGTCGTACGATAATGTTAATTCGTATTAGATAAAATGATAGTTGGCATCGTTTAAAATATGAAAATATTTTATATAACTACAACTTTTATACTGAAATATTAATGATTCAATATAAATAGTTGTAAGTTTCATGTGATTTTTAGGATGTAAATTCTAATATACATTTCATTATGTGCAATTTCTTGTTTAGGTATAAAAGACATTAAATAATTTGTATAAAGGGAAATCCTATTCTTAATACCAATAATAAATAAAAAAATATGGCAAGTAAATAAAAAATTATGGCTCTCGTGCGTACTAACACAAGCCGGTTTTATTAATATTTTCATGTATTCCCTCTCGTAACAAGGCCAATCGCGGCGTTTAATTCCGCCATTCAACACGTAATACCTCGAAAATTTGACGAAAATTGGGCAATTGAGTGTTTAGCATGTTACCTACCCTGCTATTTGAGGGAAACCGCGTGAAGCTGAAAGAAAAAATAAAATTATTCTTAACAATCCAAAAGTCTAATATCTTATACATGCCATAATCCACATCCTTGTCAATAATAAGAAGTGACGGTGCAGTATTTATCATCTTATTCATGAAATACTTACATTCAATTTGTATTACAAAAGAAAGAATTGGAATGCAATTCGTATAGTCTAGGGGGGTTTGGCGGGAAAGGCGTCTGCAAGGGGTCCAGGCGGGCATATAAGGCGGGCGGCGCCCTACAGAGCGGCAGAGCGCCCAGAGCCGCCGTAGAGGCACGTAGCCACGCCGCGTTACGAGCTACGATAAACTTAACTTCGGAATAACCTCGATAAGTAGTGATTAGATGATAGTGTTGGACTTGAGATAGGAGAATAGAGTTGTTGCTTGTTTCTTGGTAAGAATAGATATGAGCCAACCTTTGTTTTGTTTTTAAATGTAATAAAATGTTTTGTTTTTTTTGGTTTATAAAGTTTTTTTTAGTTTTTATTTGTTGAATATTGTTTATCAATGGTTATTTTATCATAAAAATCACTAAATAATTATAATAATAGTATTTATTTTTGTATTTCATTAAAATGATAAAATGACAAATGATACATGGTATAAATAATACACACAATACAATGGATGTAACGTAATACAATAGAGATTGTATATGAGTAAATATAAAAATATATTCTTCAATTTCTTTTCTTAGCTTTACGCTGTATACCTCAAATATCAAGGTAGGAGGGGTAACCAGGGAACCTAGTGTTAAGAAACTCCGTTCCCATTAAGACACTTCCCATCACATTGTGTGTTGAATTTATTTATATTATATTCTTTGTCACCATAAACTCTAATAAGAAGTTATCACAAATGATAACAACATTAAAATAAATTTCTAAACAATAAACAAACAATAAAAAATCATAGCAATAAGATAAATAGAAAAAGATTTAAAAATGTGATTCAATTTCTTATTTATTAAATTTTTCCTTGCCTCCTTGTAATTATTAGAGGGAGCATCCATTACCCTGTCATAGATATTTTTCATCAACATAAATCATTTTGCTGTAATAATTTCCCGTGCCACATATACGTTCCTACCTAACGCCTTTTATTCAAACCTCAACTGATATTGAATGAAAATGTTATATGAATATGATTGAAATTTGCTGAGATCATATCTCAAAGTAATCTGGACATTATTGTGGTATTATATAAATATCAATTGAAAATATATGATAATCGATAAATTAATATAAATATTTTTTTTAATATAATAAAGTTTTTACATATATTTGCCTATAAACTATGTA
This sequence comes from Heliconius melpomene melpomene, assembly GCA_000313835.2. NCBI lineage: Eukaryota > Metazoa > Arthropoda > Insecta > Lepidoptera > Nymphalidae > Heliconius > Heliconius melpomene. The sequence goes on from HE671269.1 coordinate 498,161, forward strand.
TCAGTAGTTCAAAGCTCTGGACGAAACGCTCTGGTCTCTGGCGGTCTCTGCATGCATCTTTCGCCTCGTCCACTGTCATCAACCTCTTTATACATGTCGTCCGGGGGTCCTCATGCATTTTACGTGACCTTCCTCCAGTATCTTTGATACTATGTTTTAGAAGGTCAACCGAGGTTCTCCCCTACTTCTACTACCGCTCAATTTCCCATCATAATCTTTTTTGCCATTCTTTCATTTTTCATTTATATATGTATTTTTTATACATTGTAGTCCTGTAATATACAGTAATGTATAAACAAGATTTCTCACTAGATATATACGAGGTTCCAGTGTTTGCAGTAAAAATTTAAAATATACCTGATTTTTATGATGCAAAGTGGCTTATGCTCGCAAAGTCGAGACGTAGCTTGACAAAAAAAATAAAAATCCGCTTATTCTCTTACATGTCAACAAACTTTGCCGTGTGTGGCTCTCGAGTTCCTACTTGTTTATTAATAAAGGTGAATTATGACGTTATTTTACCCAAGTACCGAGAGGCTGAGAGCCCGGTTACCTGAAAGAAATGTTCACAATATATTATTTTTCCGCTTAAATATTTTTAATATAACATTTTTATCCTTTACCAAACCCTACTCGTTCAGTTTAATAAAAATGGATATTGTAATACACAATAGTTTCAAACCAATGAGTCGTGAAAATTTTTATAAGAAATTGCCATATGAGAAAAAGTTTTAGAACAATATGTAATCTACAAGTACGTATAAACATTGTAAGACAACCCTCCTCAAATTTCAAATTCATTTATTAATCTGAATCCCCGTTAATTTAAACTTATTGTAATCAAACATTTCAACAATCCTTTACGAAATCCAAAGTACACATTATGGAATTACAAAGTTTTGATGGAAAAATGTATTAATTAAACGCCGCGAACACATCTGAGAGACGCTCATCAAAAATGTATAGAATTCGTATGATTTGCATAAAATTCATTTTATTGCCTCGAAAGACAAACAGAATGGTATATTAGCTGGAATGGATCCAGAACGCGGTGCTGCGGTACCTGCGACTACGAGAACGGTCCGACCACCCGCTTATTTCAGGCAAACTTGACATTTGACGATTATTACTCATAATATTATTCATTGGGTATCTTCTGCTGAGATAAATTTACATTTCTTAATGTTAAGAGAGGACTAAGATAAGGCTATAAGAATGGACTGTAGAATTACTTTAGTGAATAATCAGAGAGTCAAACGACAAGAAGTATTTAAACAGAGAGCGAGAATTTTTTAATATATATTGTGGACGCTATCGTGGCGCAGTGGGTGATTGTATAGGTGATGGTACTGGGTTCAGTTCACACCAGGGGACTAGAACTATTTCCATTTCCTCATTCTGGCAAGACAAAATATGGCGGAAAGCATAACACGGAGGCTCTTGGCACTAATTTCTATTTGAACCTGCTAAACAGCTTTCATTATAAAACATAAAAAAATACTTTGGACAAAATAACAACACATTTTCTTAAAAAGTTTAACGACTAAAGAAAATAACGTTTTTTTATTTTATTCTCCATCTTAATTATGTTTGTCGTCCGTCCAAAGAATATTGAATGACGCGATGAAGTTCGGAAAGAATTCAATGAGTTCGCGATAATTATGTTGAGTAACTTCGTGGTATTCCTTAATTTCTCCATAAATATTAATTAGACTTGCAAATTATTTATTTAACTAATTTTTGATGTTTTCTTTGTTTCAGATGTTAAAACGGACGTTTACACGTATTGTAGAGATTAGATAGCTCGTACATAGATTTAGCAAGACCAGTACAAACCTTTCGAACTTATCTCCTTAGGAAAATAGCTTCATAGGTAGTTTTTAGGAGTAGCGCTCTCATAACGTCAAATAGATTTTTGCAAAGCTATAAATTAGAGTGAGATAGTGTTATCGTGGGGAGTTTTATAGGAGAAAACAATGCCTGAGGTCCTCATAAAGCATCGATATCTCGGCACTGAGTGTTGGGTAGCGTAGACAAGGGGGTCAAGTTGTGGTGGTAATGTGTGAAGATAAGGAAGAGGCTAGAAGTGAGGCGGCGGCGGCGGTCACTCCGAAACGGCTCTGCTGGCCAAAGAGACCCCCCGCACCCTTGCCTGATACGAGGGGGCTTTGTTGTGCTAAACTGCTGAGGAAAAATGGAAAGGCGAAAAAGGTAAGGCTTTTTTAGAGTTATATTTCAGCAAAATATAAAATTTAATTCTTATAATTTCTTTAAGTGTTTGTTTACTGAGTATATTTCTCTTTGAACTATAAAGTGGACTTGGTATATCAATATAAATAACATAGGGTCTCATTAATTTACTTGAGAAATTTACGAGTGAGCTGAACATATTAGGCTAGAATCCTCCATATTTCAAGGTAGAGCGCGTTTAAGCCTTATAATCAAAGTTTAAACTGAAATTCGGTCACGGCGGTTAGCTAACCGTACTTAAGGAATTGACTTCGGTGCCTGCCTATAATATATATCAACTTTGTAAAGGAAATATTAGATCGGATCGAGGAATTAATAAGTTAGGGGTAGATATACAGATATTTTCAAACATCACCAAGCCTGGGTGTTTCTAGAGACATTTTCTTCTGGACTTAAGCTTTGAACAGATATGTCCGTATAAATGTTTTTTTTTGCTAGTAAGATTTCAGGGGTGGGCACGAACCACAAGTCCTCACTTTCCGACGCCCATGTAACCAACTTTGGCTATGGAATCCGTAAAATAATACTATGTTTATTGCGTTAAAGATCATAACTAGTATTGCAAATAACTTTCTTGGAAGTTTTGATCGAATTAGTTTCCGCTGAAGTCGCGTGCGTCTACAACTTTGATTACCGCCCCGAGCCAAACAAATGAACTTACACCAGTGACTAGACTGTTATATTTTAATTTCATAATTTATTTATTTATTTTGAGGCCAGTTATGGTGCAGGAGCGGAGGAGGATTTCTTCACTCTGGTGTCGTTAAGCTCGGCGTTAAGTTCCGCCACTCAACAAGCAATGCCACACGAATTCAGCGGAAAATGGATAACGGAGTTTCCTAACACTAGGTTCCCTCTGCCTTTCCTTACTGTATTCGGGATACAGTGTGACACTTAAAAAAACATTAATTTTAGAAAATATTCTAATCAGACAATATTAACATATTAAGTAGGAAAATATACAATTTACTTAAATAAATTGAATTTTAGCTGTCGTATCTCTTGACCTCAGTAGACGTAGGAGCGACGAACTAGAAAGTCTGGGAATAAATTGAATTTAGCGTGACATTTGTAAAAAAAACGTGTTTTCTTTGAATCAAACAGCATCCCCTAGTGGGTGCACTGTTTTACAATTCTAACCACCGAAGAGGTTCCAATCTTACTAATGTGTCTGAGATATATGTAGAACTATCTAGGTTACGTATATACGTATCTGCTTGAAATTCGAAATGCATTAGACGCCCTGTCGATATTTATTTAGGGTTCCCAAGTTTCCATTTCCACCCTCTGTGTACAGAAATGCCAAACCATAATTCTATCCAATTTCTCTAGAATTATCGACACGTTTTCTTTTTATAATAGAAAATCGAGGCCAAGATAAAATTATTTTTAACCAGCACCCCATTCTGCTTTAGCTCGTAGTGGTATGGATACAAGTACCATTATTCTTGGTAAACAAATTTACACTTAGTTTCATCTTTTAAAATAGTTTAATCAAGTAAATAAATTTTAATTTAATATATAAAATTTCTTGCAATAACTAAATATTTTCTTTGCTTATTTAAGTATTTTTTTTAGCATCATAGTATGTTCAGCATGGCATGAGAACCTGGGAATCTAAGGTACCTATTAAGACTCTTCCGTTCCCCATTTAATTCTGAATTATGGAGGCATTGCATCAAGTCTAATTTAAGGTATCTTGTAATTCAAAAAAAGATTATTGGCCTAAATAATCATTGCCATATACCTGATAATTATATAATAAATAAAATATAATTTTATAGTATTTAATAATTCTATCTAATTATTACCATTAACACGTTAATAATTAGAAATTAGCTAAATTAGAAATAATAAAGATAAATTGATATTAATGATCATTAAATGAGTTTAAAAAATTACTTGCCACATCATGCTTAACAAACCCTTCTTTCTACTTATATGCTCAAAGGACGTGCTTATTAGTGTTTTTAACTCAAAACGTTTTTTTTTGTATGAAACTTATAAAGCTAACTCTTACTTTGGTCTCTCTAAAGAGCTGAATTCACTCCAATTATGTTCTTGTAAAGAAAATATATTAGCATTAACGTCACCCTAATTTCCCCTTTGAAACGCCGCGACCATTGAAGGCTTTTTAGCTCGACTTGTGCTTCAAATTGGCAACAAAATTCAACTTTGTAATAATAATCATATTAATTGATTAAATAATAAAGTAATTTTAGTATTATTTAGATAAATATTTCAGATTTAAAATAGTAAAAATACTTTTAGTATTTTTGTGCTTTTTACTATATAATTAAAATTTCATTACTCATTAAGTTAGTTAGTTTAGTTTTTAGTCAGTTATTTATATATGTATCATATAAATAATATTTTAATTAATATACACCAAATAAAGAAATCTTTAAAGAATTTTCATTAATTTCACATTTTTCGTTTACTTGTGGAAATAATTGTAAAATTACACAGTACATCATTTAGTAATTATTATTTCCACAATTTTTTTAAAGTATTATTTCGATTAGAGAGAGTGTAAGAGTCGTAACATTATTTCCCTCCGTTGTATATATGTTAATTGGCGGAGCTCTTTAAACTATTATTTTAGTAATTTTTTATCTTATTTTATTACTTTTGTTTTTTCAAATTCTTCAAATTCTAGAGGCATTATCTAAAAATATTTCATTTAATTTCATTTAATTTCATTTTCAATAAATATTTCATTTCCTCGAGTGAGAATCGAACCCAGAATCTGTCTAGTTACCACGACCAGCCATACCCTTCACAAATAAAGATTTGCAAATATTTAAATTAAATTTAAGTCTCCAAACAAATGAAGTAAATTCAGTAGGCTTTCAAAATTCGTTTGTTAATGAAGCTTTGCATAATAATGGATACTAGAAATTTGATTAGGGCACTCAAAAAGTGCCACGTTTCTTATTTGTAATTAAAAGTATTCAGAATCCTTTGTTTTATTCTAACTCAGTGCTCGCAATTCTTTTAAATGTATTTTCTTTTATCTGCTTTGGGGCTGTGTTAAAAAAAGAAAGGGCGTTTTCTACCAATTAAGTACGAATCGTAAAATATTGCTCCTCTAGAATGTGATCAATTGTTTATTCATTTGAACAAGTTATTTTATCGTAGGGCAATCAGAATTGAAAGATGTTTGTTTTTTACTTTTAATTTAGTAAATTTTCATTTCTTCGCTCTGGTACCTGGTAGAGCACGTTTAGTTCCCAGAATTAGGCGAAAAGTGTGGAACGGAAATGTCTTAATAGGAGCAGTGACTCTTGTCAAGTCAAACCCTGGGGTTGAGCTCAACCACTTAACACGAAGTGTCTCGAAAATTGGCTGAACGATGGAGAACGGAGTGTCTCGAAACACTAGGTTCCGCCTGCCTCTCCTTCTCTATGTGTGAACCTGAAATAAAATATACTTCTGAATAAAATAAAAAAAACGAAGCAAAAATTGTAAACAGTTTTTGTTGGGGCTTAACTTTATTACTAAGACAATTTAAATGGGATTTATTTAAACATATTAACCAAATATATTCTGAAAACATACACTTACACTCTTACAGTGCACAGTCAAATAAATAGACATGCAGGCCGAGCTAGGAAGTAATTAAGGGATTCCTACTCATCTACATTATTTACTTTTACTATCTTTAAAAAGGATTATTTTGGTAATCGTAATTCAAATTAAAATGTCTATTATAAAATAATCATAATAAAATACTACAGCTCATCTATCCTATAAATAAACAATCAAAAGCTAACACTAGCCATCAGGGCGCAGTCTTACAGTGTTTGTCTTGCGATAGTTCTGGGTTTACTAGGCGGAATAATTATTTTGGTTTTTATATTCTGGTATCTTACATTTTGGTACTCTTATATAAACGAAAATTTTCAAATTTGAGAATGAATTAAGAATGACTTCTAGTTCTCTCTGCTTATCCTGCTACTTCATATATACAGAAGATAGCATTAGTTTAAAATATCTGCAAAGTTGTTTTAAAGTAAATTGAGGCCAGTCGTTGCGCACGATTCCCACCGAGCTACTCAACACGCAATGCCTCCAACATTCGACGGAGTGTCCTAACACTAGGCTCTCTCTACCTACCCAGAACCCTGCAATATGGGGGGAGGGGGGGGTTTTAGTATAAGCCACAAAATTGTAATAATATGTAATTTTGGCTCATTCACCAGGTTTTTACTAAAAATATATTAAACGTTAATTATATAAAATGGCACTCACAAATCTTTTCGTAAATATTTTATTCCATTATCCTTACGCCTAGATAAAACGCTAACGTACAAAAGCAACAATATTAGCATACTTTTCACTTTGAATTATTTCAATCTCCATACAGTGTTCCGAATGAAATAGACGTCTCGGATAAGTAGGTACCTAGTGACACATTAACATAGCTATGAGATTAAACTTTTTCATGCTTGTTTATATTCCACTTAAACTTTTTATTTTCTATTTCTAGAGCAAATAAAGTTTTTTTTTTTATTTTTATGGAATAATTACGGTCTCATTACTCGAGAATTCTGCCTGCGCTCTATTTGGTTATTTTGTCATAAAAATATGTTTTTTAGACACACAAAAGACAATTTAAAATGACAGATGAATGTTAAATTTGGTCTTAATGAATGTGTAAATATTACGAGCTAGGCACTTCTTTTTATAAAGGCTTTCTTATAAAAGTTGGATTACTATACTTATTTATTAAAAATATTAGATGACTAGTGGACCGGCGCGGCTTCACCCGCTTGAATCATACGAATATTTATTAAATATATTTATGAAATTATCTTCAGTTTAGGGGTAAATTCTAATAAACCGTGAAACACGTGTTCAATGAAATATTTTTATGAGTCTGAATTTCAACTTTTATAAAAATCGATGCCGATATAAAAAAAATCCATACAAAGTTTACCCCTTATTTGCACCCTTAGGGGGTGAATTCTAGAAAACCATGAAAGACATGTGTTCAATTAAATACTTTTAAGAGTCTGAATTCCAAATTTTATTAAAAATGGTGCCGATTTAAAAAAAAATCTATACAAACTTTCAACCCCATATTTGCACCCTTAGAGGGAGAATTCTAGAAAACGATGAAACACGTGTTCAATTAAATACTCTTAAAAATCTAAATTTCAAATTTTATGAAAATCGGTGCCAATTTAATTTTTTTTCTATACAAACTTTGAACCCCTATTTCACCCCTTTAGGGTTAAAATTTTTCAAAATCCCTTCTTAGTGGATGTCCAGATTACAAAAGTAAACACTTGTCCAAATTTCACATTTCTACCACCAGCGGTTACGGCTGTGCGTGCGTCTTACCTCAGTCAGTGAGGACTAGTCCTTTTATATATATAGATAACAATCTTACATATTTTCAGTTATGTTCAGAATCGATAGATTTCCATAATAAATTATATCGAAGAAACTATTATATTGAACTAAACTAAATTTAAAACTAAATTATATTAAACATTATAAAAGCCTTCAAAAAGCCAGTGCCAGGTAAACGGAGCATAGTGTTAAAACACATCGCTTCCTACTTTCCTTCGAATTCTGGAGCCATTGTGTATGGAGTGGCAAAACTCAACGCTTCTGTTTCGACACTAAAACAAGAAATACTGGCCACGACTGGCCTCTCTGCCAGAAAATTACATGTAAATAAAAAAATTGCACTAGGTTCCTACATATATTTTTTTACATTCATTACACTAAATGAGGCTAAATAAAGTATTCAAGTAAAAAGGATAATATAAAGGGATTTTCACATTCATTTAGTACATTCAAAAACTTTTCAAATACTCACAAAAGCGTTACGAGAACTAAAAATAGTATAACAGTAATGTACGTAAGATAAATTTACTTTCACAAAAGATGCGGGTAATTTCAATAGAACTATCTATTTGATAACATATATTTATATGTTACATCTTTTTTCATATATACATAATGGTGTATGTGAGGCTCTCGTCGCGTTCCTTCAATCTGTTCTTGCCTGCAATTTTTAATTATTTATGTTTATATCAATTAAAAATAATAATTATTACAATTAATTATTTGATTATATTTTTTTTGGTGGCACCGAATTTTACAAAATGTTTAATTCAGACCTTAATTCATATTATGATTCAAGCGGGCGAAGCCGCTTGAGTCTGCTAGTTGAATATAAAAATATACTATGAAACACAAACTTTATAATATGAAAAATTTATATTTTAAAAGATTTTCATATTCTTTTATACCTCAACTAGTTTAAAAACAACATAATTTGTATAAAATTAAAAATACAGCTACCCTGCAGCTATTACCTAACCTTATTTTAAAGTAATACAAGAGCTGTATTTACCAGACAGTAAATTGCGGAGAAACAGGATCGGTGAGTGTAATAATTTACGCTCGAGAGTGGCGCTCGGGCGATCTTCCTTGGTTATACATCTAAAGACTAAATGGTGTTAATTCTACCACTTTCTTCGTACAAAGAACCTTCACAGATATAAAAGCTCGCTTCGATGTAAAATATTAATTTAATAAGTATTGTTCTTTGAATTTACGATAAAATTGATATAAAAAATATTAGCTGAGTCACGCAGGGACTCAAATGTAAACACGACAGATTGTCATTCGATTCCTACTCCAGGAAATTAAATATTTTGATTTCTTCGCTTTGATGTTGAGGTGCGGCGTTGAGGTCCGCCACTCAACACACACTGTAAGGCAAGGGCAAGGGAAGCGTTTTAATGGGAACTTAGTGATTTAATACTAGTCGCAGGTTAGCCTCCCCCTCTTCCACCGTAGATGAAGCGTGAAGCTGGAGAACAAAAAAACAAAGGTTTATTGTATAAACTAAATAAGTGCAAGTTTAGATATGATTAAGATATTTACAGGTTGCCTTCTTCCACAAACTTTACTGGAAATGTTTTGCATAAAACTGATTAAAAACGCCATTTTCCTTTTTAAATGAGCAACTTTTCATCTTTTCAGCTACATTCACAGCGACGACACAATCCCTGATTACTATGAAGAAAATAATGTGAATACACATTTAATAAAATATACGTCTGGCCTACATTTTTATTAAATTTATTTATGTTTGCTTCTTTTTTGCCATTTGTGTATCATGACTACATATTTATATAAATAACTAGCGGCCCGCTCGCGGTTACACCCGCGTGAACTGTGTTATTATTAATTTCTGTCTCCATGGCTACGTCCTAGTGACGTCTATGCAAAATTTGAGACTTCTAGCATTTGTAGTAACGAAGTTTCATACAAACTTTCAACCCCAAAAACAACCCCTTAGAAATCGAATACTGCAAATTCCCTTCTTAGCGAGCACCTACGTCCTATAAGTAACTCCTATGCAAAATTTGAGATACCTAGCACATGTAGTTTCGGAGATTTCGTGATGAGTGAGTGACCTTTCGATTTTATATATATAGATTAATACGCCTAAAAACAGTTTTTTTTATTCTTTTCTCAAGCTTTATACACATAGATGTGTAGGTAGAGGGAACCTAATGATAAGACATTCTGTTACCATTAGGACACTTTCGTTCCCCATTGTCCGCCGAATTCTTGAGGCATTGCGTGTGAAGCGGCGGAATATATTTATATATTTTGTTTCACAGTTAAGGCTTTGGTACGGAAGTATTAAATATTGATAGTCTATAACATTTTTCATGAAGCTATTTTATTTTAAGCGAGAGACTTTCAAATATATCCGTTACGTATTGTTTCGTGCTAGAATTTTGATAAGAACATAAATCTTATAAGTTGCCGATGTTATTTTCATGAATAAAATTTTGAAAACTTGTTTCTGTGTTAAAAGATGGATGATATTAAACTCTAGTATAGTACAATCGCATTTATTAGTTATATTATAGGATAAAATAAAAGAACAATAGATTTCTATGGATACCGATAAAAATCGCTAAAAATTAAGGCATGACTTTTCAGTAACATATTAGGTTAACTGAAAGTGTTATTTAAAAATGTTTTTATTTCTAGTTAATATATAATAAAATATTTTGAGTTAAAGTTACTTATTATCTAATGGACTATTAAGAGAGTATAGTGTTAAGGCACCACATTCTTCACATTTTGCTTTTTATATCCAACGCCGTTTTAGTAGCGAGCGAAAGTACCTTTTACATAAAAACATTTTATCGATTTTTTCTTTTTTAAACTACTCACTGGTCTTCTGGTGTAGCAAGAAATATTTTATTCTTTCAGTTTACGTTTTTCTAATTTTTTTTTCAATGGTTCAACCCGCAAGATTTCATTTTGAGAGTACTACGATAGAGTAGATATTTTACACCTATGTTAAAAAAATATATTTACTTTAAAAAAAATATCAAAATATCTGATGAATTAATATGAAAAAAAAACCTTCATTGTGACCTAATAAGCATTTACTAGAAAATAAATTCTATCTTTAGACAACGATACCTATCATCTATTAAGTAAGCTTTTGTTGGCCTAGATTAACTCAGGCTCGTCGCACACCTACGATGTCTTAATAATAAAGACCCTAAATCAATACAATATTTATAAGTTCTGTTTATGTCGTTTTGCATGTTTTCAGCTGATAATTAAACATCCTTTATATATTATATCACCTTACAATAAAACTGAATTAATTGGGAAAACTTCCAATAGTAGTACAATTTTTTATTTTTCATTAAGCTGCTCTATTCTTTGTTTTTCAATTCCACGTTGTATTCTGCATGTAGTAGACTATGAGTAGGATAGACATGGGGAGCCTAGTGTTAAGACACTCCGCTTTCCACATTCCGATGAATTTTGGAAGCATTGCGTACTCTATTCATGTTTATTTGAAATTATAAATAGTTAAATGCGTAAAGTGAACGTAAATATTTAACTAACTAACCAAATTTTTAAGCAAATTGAACAAAAAAAATGCCTGAAAATGGTCCCTTTAAAAAAACCAATACTGATTTTCCTTATAAACAACACCCACCAATATAACAAATCGTTTGTCATCTTTTTAGTCTCCACAAAAGTTAATAAAACAATGAAATTTATTCTTTAGTTCTTCATCGTTTCGCACCCACTGAGGGACACCCCAGACCAGCCAGGGTGAGCCTCTTTCAAAATTGAAATCACCGACAGCTACGTGACTGTAAAACCGATAGCTCCACTACCAAAGCTTAAAATAATATTTACTTTACCTTTACCTTCCTAATTCTTGATTCCCTACAGCTTCAGCTATAGCTTTTAGATTGCGATATGAACGGCGCAATATTTTAATGTATTTTATAATATCTTGTCATTATTTACGTGTATTGTACCTTTGATGACGTAATTGTTTATTAAAAACATCATCTTTACTAGAGTAGTAAAAAACAAAAATGTACTTCCTTAGGTAATAGGATTTTTATAACATGCGCCAAAAAAATCAGCTTCACATTTTCCGAGTGGGTACACAAAGGGAACCTAATATTTAAACAATCCCAGGGAACCCAACCCCTCCCTTAGTCTACTAGAATCGGGAAACAAATTTAGCTTAAAATATAATCATTTGAGGCCGTTATGAAGGAATACTTTTTAACAGAACTACAACAAGCATTAAACAATAAGTCCTTCAACCCCTCATCCCCTTTTGTCCCTTTAACATATTCTTTACTTTTCTACTAACAATGAGATACAATTTACATACTTTTCCGCTTTCACGAAAATAGCTAACTTTTATTTTAGAAGACCTTGTTTTAATTTGCATGTGTCAAATAAGCCTTATCTAGTTGTGAAATATATGTTAACTTTATAAATATGTCTTTATATTGTTTTTTTTTTTAGTTTTACAATGTACCTCGCATATACCAGAGCGACGAAATGAAAATATTAATAAACAATAATTTATTTCGCCGAGTGGTAATCGAACTCACAACCTTTGCGTTAACATTCACAATTTCACACGTTTGTGTCAGTGCGAGACGATTGCCTTTATTTTTGATATTAAAATATCTTGTGAGACATTGAGAAAATCCTCCATTTTTCTCCCTAAAATTACCTTTTCGTGACTTATTTACATTTTTATTTATTTAAAACAAAGTATAAGTCTTTATATAAATATTTTAAAGACGATTTTACTCATAGAAAAGTTTGTTTAAGATAAATAATGTAATAAACAACCATTGGTCGTAGCCAGCCAATATATCTCGACAGCATTATCACAGCGTACGATGGGGGTCTACGTAAACACTTCAAAGACACCTCAACCCTGGATGAAATACTCAATATGGAACAGTACCTACTATATTTCTATGGGCATATCGGTATAAAGTGCTTATATTAATAGGCTTAGTTTACATGTTTTTAACGTGACAACACCTCTCACGTGCTATTTAAGAGGATCCTTATGTCATTTACTGATGGGTGCAAATTTTTAAATTAAGTAGTTATATATTAATATATGGAGAGTAAAGCTGAGGATCGAGTGTGGTGGCGAGAATTGGGGAAGGCCCAAGTCCAACAGTGGACAAAAGATGGCTGTTGATGATGATGATCGATGATGATATGGAATATAGGCGAGTTTTTTATAATATATGGCTTAATCAAATACAATTATGAAATTACTGTTTTATTTTTAATTAATATATAAATATTGAAGATAAGTGGTTATTTTTATTTATTTTTAATATAGGTGTTTCCGGGCTAAAAAACGTTTAATATAGGATGTGGCGACTCACCCACAATCTAAACCATCAAATATATAAAAACAGAAAGTATAACATAAAGACCAGTTGAGCCTCTTCAATTTAATTATTTTAATATTATTTATTGATAAAATAACAACCAAACAAACTATATTATTAAAATCATCACAATTTTTTTTTGGTATCTACTAAAAAGGTTCTGATTTCCATCCGTCTAGTGTCACATCGAGAGCCACCCATTATCCTGCTAGGTGTCAATTGGTGCCGAGTAAACACTTCTGTGGCACGCGTGGCTCCCTCAGCACTCAAGTATTCTCATATTCAACACCTGTATATTGCTTACCTATAAGCACCTACATTATACGTTATTTGTTTATTGATAGGTGAACACTACGGCCCGTTTTTTGTAAAATTATTTATTGTTGCTAAAAGAAAATATTATAATAATTTGCTATTCTATAATATAAAATGTATAGGTACTAACATTTCAAATAGCAGGCCAGATGGGTTGTGGGTTCGATTTCCATTTGAGAAAATGAAATATTTAATATAAAGAAAGTGAAAAGCTAAATATTTTAAGACTAGGCTTGATCTGCCTACCCTGCTACATTCAGGAAAGAAAGAATGTATTCTAAAATTCATTAGAAAATTAATATGTTCTTATAATAAATATATATGCAAATTGTACTTAAAACTGTTGAATTAGTAAAGTAATAAGAAATTAATATCTAAGATCTAATCTATTATCAACGTTAGTTAACATTACCTTTATCGTTCACGCAATAATAGGCTAAAGTAGCGATGGCTGCGTAGATTTATCTTATATTTAAATATCCTTATTATGCTTAAAATTATAATTATATTCAAAGCATTATTCTATAGTTAAAATTATTCTAATTTCATAGCCATTTCTGTCCTTAGATATTAGTTAAACTTCCACGTCCAACAGCGTAATGAAAGTAATCATATTTAATACAGTTACAGATAAGACATGTTACTTACAGTTGAAAGTTAATTTTGTACTAATATATAAAAATTGAAAATAAACATAAAATAATTGGTTTTTATATACAACAAGTCTTTTTAGATAGAAATTGTAAACAATTTACCTAAAGGCGTATTTAAAACTATTTATTTAACAATAAATTAAATATAAATATTTATTATGATACTACTAAAGAGTCCCCAGAGTTTTTTGTTTATTAGGTAACAAACATAAAAAAATATACATATAGTTGGATTGGCTAAATACTGGCAAAATATGATATGAATTCTCCAATAATTGACACGAAGAAGAAGAAGAAGTTGGATTGATTACCTCCTCCTTACGGAAGTCGGTTAAAAAGTTCTGAAACTCGATCTTGAACACGTTACATTCACACATTGTTGACAAATTTAATTTAATTATACAGAAAGTTGAACTCTCTACGTTTTTGCTAGACATACGAATAGAATCGAATGATTGCGCACTTCTTCGAAGTTCATTAATTTCCAACGCGACTAAAATAGAGAGAGTCGACAAAGCAGTAATTAATTCCAGGGAAAGCTGCAGATCAATCGACGTGATGGCTGTAACTTGCATTCTACCCTTTATTGCGAGGATCGATATCTGACGTTTTGGTTTGAAAGAGATATACAAAGAGATTTTGGCCAAATATTATATACTAGCGGACGCGCGCAGCTATGCTTGCTTATTAGGGGTGGGGGTGAATTCTAATAAACCATGAAACACGTGTTCAATGAAATATTTTTAAGAGTCTAAATTTCAAATTTTATAAAAATCGGTGCAGATTTAAAAATTTTTCCATACAAACATTCAATCCCTATTTTGCGAAATATATGCGAATAAGTAGGTATTTCGATGTCTGTTATTCAATTAAAAACCATTTATTAAATAAATTATTATAATATAATAATTTCATAATAGCTTAGCTGCTGCTAGCTACAAAAACATTCCTAACATATCGAAATTTGCGTAAATAAAAAATATCAATTTGACGTGTTCACAACTTTGAGAAGTTTTGGACACACACATCTATTTTGCATTCCGGTTCTGCAAAGCGAAAGTGTTTTTCATAGCTGCGCTCCCCTGCGTGATAGATGTGGGGTCCTTTGTGTGACCGCGGCTTACTTGCTCACTGAACTTCTCCTTTTAGTTTCTTTTTCAAGCCCATTGTGATACTGAAATCGTAGGATAGGATGGACAGCTAAAAGAATTGTTATCGTGCTATATCGGTTTGCGCTTTCAGGTTTTTGTTATGGTTTTATTTTTCTTAAGTAGCCTTTGAATCTAATTATGGCGACGAGTCAAAGAAGTGGCTTTATAGTCCATTTATTGATACCGAATTCAGTACAAATATTTTTACTACAATAAGGCCTTATTTTAATTTATTTAAAATAATAATAAAAAAAATATTGTATTTTCAATACGATACAAATATTCACATATTGTTTGATCGCAATCCAAGTTTATATCATCGAATCAACTGTATTAAGGTGTTTTTTTCATATATAATAAACATTTCTTTAAATTACATTTTATTTCAAAGTACCAACATGAAATTTAAAATTCTTAAGTTATATTTGAAAAGCAACATCTATCATTTCTCGTAAATAATAAATATGTTTAAAGTTCCCAACAAACGCGATGCAAGTTATATTGCGAAAATATACTCCAATGCTATAAGTTACTTCTGCATAAAATTACAGGTCTCTTTGTTCGTGTAAAGACAACTTTGAAAGTAGGTATCTATATATTCGGAAAACTCGAGGGTAAGTCAAAGAAAGGCTTTTTCAATCGAGACGGGCAAGCGTTGGCGTGAATACATTGTCTTTAAATTTTTATCCAATCTATAAACTTGACAACTTATAATTCCACCCACGCCACGTGGCGACCGCTAATGAAAGACTTACTTAAGTAACTGCGCCAGCGAAGGGAATTAACAAGTTCCAAATACAATTCAGTCCTTAAACGAAGTTCATTTCGACGTCGGCAAAGTGGAAAACTTCGAGGTTCCTTTTTTTAGGGGAACCGATGCAAAGTTTTACCGCCTTTTTAAAGGCGTAGTACCCTGAAGCGGGTCAGTTATGGCTAATTTCTTGACATGGAGTTTTAATTTATGCGATCCCACAAAGTTCAGGAAGCCAGCACTGAGGCCTCGTGTCGTGAAAGGGTAAGAATATTTTATATTTTAATTTCCTCGAGTCGTTAAACAAATAAGAGTAAGAAATTTGCGGCAAGGGCTGCTGTAAAGCTTATCTGTGTCAATTAAGAAAAAACCTCAGAGGAAGTTTTTTACGGAGTCGCGGCCGCCGACGGCTGATTACTAATTTCGCGACAAAGAGCTCTATTACGTGGCCACTGTTACATCACTAATAGAAAAAAATAACTTTTATTCGTATTTCATAAAAACAAGTTTCTTATCGTTTAGTATCGCCTGAACCCGCAATGTCTCCAGAGAAGTGTCTTAATGGGAAAGGAGTATTGTAACACTATTTTCCCACTGGTTCTCTGAAATTAAAAAATATATTAAAAAAATGTTCATTCTAAATGATGGGCTACGATTATGGGTTCTATTCTCACTCGAGGAATTAAAATATTTAATATTTTCACTGTCCAGCTTTGGTAACAAGGTAAAGAAAGCGTTGCGTTCAATACTCCCACTCAACACGCAATGCCTCAAGAATTCGGAAGAAAATGGGAGTGGTTCCCAGGTTTCAGGGAAAATGGCAATGTAACTAGTAAATCTAAAACAACGAATATTTACTTACAAGTAGGTACACTCTAAACTCAAAACATTTGCAAAGTCAATTGTTTATATTATTAGCAAGTTCAGCTTTTACATTTATTTGTTCCCCGAGGAGTACAATACCAGACGACGTATTACAAGCCCCCGAGCTTAACTTAAATCGACTCGAGCCATGAATTTCGCGAACAATAAATAGCTCAGTTTATTCACGGCATTCACAATCAGAAAACATGGACGACAATACAAATTTACTATAATAATTTCAATTTTGACGTAAATTTTGTACGAAAACAAATATCAAGTAAACATGTTTGTCCCTTTCCTTATAGCGGCTGACTTGAATATAAATTGTAATGGGATTCGATTGAGGAAAGGTACTAGAGTTCCGTTCAGTAATAAAACATCTTTATGAAGAACGACGAACTCAATGACGAGGCTGGGTTGATACTAAAAAGAAAATACAAAGGTATTTGTATCTAAAATGAAAGGCCAGCAGTGTTGTCGTAATTATTATTATTATTAGACGTAATAAAAAAAATAAAATTCTTTTATACGGCAGCGAATGTTGGCCAGCACTGTCTCGGCACACTCAGGAGCTTCACGTCACGGAAATGAAGATGCTGAGGTGGATGTGCGGCGTACTGCGGTCTGACCGCATACGCAACACATTCATTCGAGGTAGTCTTGGGGTCCGTGACGTAGCGGATAAGCCCCAAGAGCGTCGCCTGACATGGTTTAGCCAAGTTACGCGCCGGCCTAAGAACTATGTCGGATGCAAGTGCCTTGCTATATCAGTTCCTGTAGTGAGACCTCCCGAACGCCCAAGGAAGCGCGGGTTGAATGTCGTGATGCAGGACATGAGAGGCCATGGTCTAACTACCGAGGACGCAAAAGACCGTGCAAAGTGGAGTAGGTTGAGTAGGAAGGCAGACCCTGTTCAATAAAAAATGAATTGAAATGACTAGCATTGTTTTCAAAGTATTACAAAAAAAAATTTCTTAAAAATACAATGCCTCTGTTGCCTGTTATATAGTAACTACTTATAAACTTTATTCATTTCATCCAACGCTCCACATTGGTTGGACATTAGTATTTTATTTAAAAATTCCAACATTATTTTTTTTCATTACATCTCCCATTTGCTACAAATATCATTTAGATATAAAACCGTTTTTAAAAATTGTTTTATTATAAATACAAAAACATACATATAGTTAGGATTGAAAGATAGCCGGGAAATCCGGGATTGTTTCGAAGTTTGTATCTTGTCCTGAGTCCAGTAATTCTACTTTGCTGTCTCGGAATTCATAAACACTAGTTTTAGTCAATCGTAGTTTAATATTTAAGTCTTAAAGAGATGCTTCACAATTGGAATTACATGTATGTACGACAGTTCGTAATTAAAAGATTTTCACAACAAAAAATCAACTTACAGTATAAGTAGTTTATTCTCTAAAACTGATTCCGTTCGTGGCCCCAGAAATGTCCCGGAAATGATAAGCCTGGGGCTGGCAACCCTACATTCAGTATAGGCAGAATTTACGAATGATAGTTTTGTTCTTGATTTTCCGCACATTTAGAGACATCTTGCTGAAAGAGTTTTTATATACAAAAAAATATTTATTTATATAAAAAAAACCGCATTTAAATAGATGTTAAATTGTAAGCTTCCTTCTTTCGTTCTTAAGTATAATTTATTTTGTATGGAGAATTTTTCCATTCATTAACTAAAAAATAAATGAGGAATATTATATGAATGAAGAGTTTGAATAAACTTTAGACTTCATCATGTTTTTTTATGCTGTATACAAAAAATATTTTTTATTCCAATTATGTTAAATGAGTTTTTTTTTGTTTTTATACTAGAAAATATTTCAACTAAAACGAAACTAATTTATTTTTAACATTTTTAAAATGTTATTCAGCACTTAGAAAAGAAAAACACTTTTAAGTAAATATACAAAAATTTAAACGTACCAAGATTGGAACCCTGTGCCTCTTGGAAGCCTCTTGGTTTCCTCCTCTTTGTCAAAAGGGACTCAGAAATAAATTCCTAGGCTATTGTTTTAAAAGAAACTAAAATCGATGTTAATAGTATTTACTCACAATTTACATTCAGTGAGGACGTCGGGTTAGGGACTAAATCGAATTCCTATCATTTCTTTACTTCAGTATGGAAATGGTTGCGTATTACTCGGCATTTTTGCGTGAACCCTTATCATTTTTATTATTTTTTTTTATTGTTATTACTATATTACATTATAGGTACATACACGTTTAATATTGGCTGTTATATTCAAATTGTAATATTATAAAACAGTATCAAATAAAGGTTTTATTCAAAGTTCAAGAAAAACTGGATTTTTAGATTTTGACTATTTTCTATTCTACTTCCTTTTTAATTACTTGTCTCTCTACTAGATTTAGTGTTCATTTATTATTACAGATACAAAATAAAAAAAAAAACAAAAAATATATACTCGTAGATGAGGCAAGAAGTAATGGCTAGTTATATTGTAATAGGTACCCTTTATAATAGGTTCAAAACAGGGCAAATATCAGAAATATAAAGTAGATTTTTTTCTATTCTATTTATTCTACAAAATAGTCTATTACTATAACCAATAGGCATTGCTAACAAAACACCAAATCATGATGAAGTTCGCGAAAAAGAAAAAAGCTGGTGAAATTTTTTCTTCGCCGACAATGAGTGATTTTGCTCATTTTGGTTCATTCCCGCTGCCCCATCTGGATTCCATTTCTTTGTATTACAATTCATTTTCTGTTCTGCGTTGCTTTTATCTAAAATTGAAAAAAAGTGAATCTACTATAAACTAAAGTACGCCAACGAATAAAATATTTTAGTTTTCCTCCTCTTCCTGAAATATGCACAATTTTGATTCTTTTTTTTTTTTAATTATTATGACAAGTTTCACTTGGATTTGGATTGAATTTGAATTCGATTTTGAAGTTAATGAATACTTAATTATCAATTGGATTAATGTACCTATAAAAAAACACCGAAGGAATGGAATAATACTTTGAACAGCACAGAATCAATAGTTCGCAGACCGTTTAAAATTTTATAAATCGAAGAAATAAATTACAGATAATAAATTTCATTAGACAATTTAAAAAAAATAGAACTGGTGAAACGATTGACAAATAGCAACGAATATTTAAATACCAAATTACTTTGACCCATTATAAATTCTCAATATATTTCAGATTATCGTTACAAAAATCTCTCCAAGCATTAAGCTTACAAAACGAAAGCTAGGTATTACAGTAAAATACTAAAGCCACGCATACTTCCCCAGGGTTCCGTTCGTTCACAGCGAGCGCCCGGCTCGAGTCGAGTCACAAAGGGCGGGACAAATCACATTACGAACGCGTGAATTGTAAATTGGACATTACTCGTTACACCTACCCCTGGGCCCGAGGCACGGACCACTAACGACGCTGCTGTACTATAACATTATATATTGTTGTTTCAGCTTCACGCAGATTCCCGCAGGGTAGGCAGAGTGAACCTAGTGTTTAGACACTCTAACGTGCTTGGTGGTAGAATTCATCAACACCAGATCGACATAATGAAAATATTAAATATTTCATTTCCTCCAATGGGAATCGAATTCACAACCTGTTTACAGTCACAGGCTTGTGTCTCTGAGTTGTAGATTCTTATTTTATGAATTGAAGATATATGATTAAAATTTACAGCTTCAATTAGTGTTTTTTTTTTATTTTATTGTATTTTATAAATAGTTACAACAAAAATATCAATTTGAAATATTATTATAAAGTAATATATATTTTTATACACACTCTTTTTATATAAAATAAAATCTACTCAATTTAAATTTAATCAGTCTGGATATATTGTAGAGTTTTCAATTTGTGAAATATCGCTTCACATGCAATTTTCCGCACAAATCATACCAATACAGTTCTAATTGACGACCAATGGAACCCTAACGACTGTATTGTTCATCCACTTTGAAAATATACTCCCCTTACGCTTTATTTTCTGATTTCGCTTTTATTATTTATTCATTAATACTGGTTTCGAAATTCGTTCACTCATTCGTTCAAATAGTCTATTGAATTTTATGGGAGTATCATCAAAATGAAACTTTGCTAATAATAATCATAGATACGATAGTTTGTTAATGTTCCAAATATATTTTTGATACTTTCGAAAATACTTTAATAAAATTTATTTTGGAAATTATAAAAAATAAAATTAATTAAACATTTATATTAACATAATTTTTCAAGTAATAAACAAAATAAATTACATCCTAACCTTTGCCACTAGATTTAATTTAAAAAAATAATATTCGACAACGACCTGTTCATTTCCCGGTTCAGCCGGCACCAGGCAAGTTACACGTTACCAATATCGCTGACACCGTATCGGCACGGCCATAAGCTTAACCATTAAAAGATTCTTCATAAAAATCAAATCACCTTCACGCTGTATCCCGCACACAGCAGGGTAGGCAGAGGGAACCTAGTTATCATGACACTCCGTTCCCCACTTTCCATCGTATTTTTCGAGGCATTGTGAATGGGAATCGAACCTACATCCGTCACATTACAGTCACACCCTTGTGTCTGATTTTTTTAATGAAAATTTCCAATTTTTGCTATGACGACAGCTATAATGATATTGCGTGGACGTGAAAAGGGCGGCAATGTGTTGTTATTCGCGTCTAGACACTTATTCATTCGTATCTTGTGCCTTTTACAATTATTTACGTTATTCCATAACGTCAATTGAAGCATTTTGTATTTGAATTTCTGTCACTCTAACATGATAGATTTCTATTAAGCGTGGAGTAAAGTTTGTTTCATTCAATTCTCTTCATCAGATACGTCAATTTATTGCAAGGTAACATTCTAAGTAAGCCAACCAAAATGGTTAAAAACCAACGAGTTAAGTTTTGAGTTCAAATCTAAACACTAACATCACAATTTTACTGTCAGCCTTGTTATATACTCGTCAACTACGAGTGATTGACACAAGTATTTCGTCAATTAGAATTATGGATTCAAATCTCATTCGATAGAATATTATGGGTATTGAATGCAATGCAAGGTTGATTACGGCATTAACAATTTAAGTTTAATATTAAAAAAAAACGCAATAGTTCTGAATACAATTTCCAATAAGATAAAGCGTGGCGTTGGGTTGTACCAGTCAACACTAAATATCTTGAATTTGGGAAATTGGATAACGAACTGTCTTCATACAAAGCTTACTCGCCTAACATGTTACATATACGTGGTATACGGGATAATGCGTGAAAACGATTATTATTCGAACACTAAAATAAAAACAACAACCGCAAAACCACATACGCATAAAAAAAACAAAAATGATAACCATTCAAACAAATGAAAAGTATAAAGGCGACGAGAGAAATATAGCTTCATATGCCGCCAGGCCGGAACAATTGAATTATATCCAACTATTAAACCCAGTCAGGCTTGAGTCCAGTAAACTGTGCCTCCACTGACCGGTGGTGGTGCTGGTCGGTGGTGGTTGGTGCACCAATTTGTTCTCTGCCACTGTTCGACCGCCGCCATTTAACTATTCTAAGTCGAACTGTATATCATGATTTACTTGAGTTATTTGAATGTTAGGTAAGGAGAGATATTGCCATTGGTTTTATGACTTCAAATTTAGGTTTAAAGAATTATTAACATAAAAGAAAAAGTAGGTAGTCCAGTCGTGGTGCAAGGGTCATGTGAGACTGTAAACGAGACAGGCAGTAGGTTCGATTTCCATTCGAAAAGGAAGTTTCATATATCATTTCTTCGCTCTGGTATCGATCTGGTGTTGAGTTCCACCACTTAACACACAATGCCTCGAGAATTCGGGGGAAATGGAGTGCCTTAACTCTAGGTTTCCTCTGCCTCCCTGTGCAGTGTGAGATACAACGGAAAGCGTATTTCACTGTAAACAAAACTAAAATGTAACATAAAATATAGCAAATATGGAATTCTCTTGTTTTGTCGACAAGTTGGTGTCGACTTGCACCCTTTGTGCATTAGAGCCGCCGCAGGCCGACACTGACTCTGGGGGGTTTGCCTGAACCACAAAATATCTATAGCTTTGTGAAAGCCCAAATGTGGTAAGTCACTGATAACATCGAATCTATTACTAAAATGTAAGGAAGCATCCTTTTATATGCTATTTTTGGTGGACTCAATTGTGGTTTAACGTATTACCTGCGGAAATTACATCAAGTATTAAAAAACTTAATTAAAAATCAATCGAACAAGCTGGCTGGTCTTTTGGCCAACTCAAATTAGTATCGTAGCATAGCGTTAATATGACATACAGATTTGGGGGTTCGATTTCCTTTCCAGGAAATAAAAGATATATAATATTTTCATTAACTCTCTCTGGTAACGAGGAAAAATACGGTGTTTAGTTTCGCCACTACACACACAATGAACCCAGAATTTGGCGGAAAGTGGGGAATGGGGGTTTCGTAATGGGAACGGAGTGCCTTGACTCTAAGTTCCTAGGTTCTCTCTGCCAACCCTGCTATGTGTGAGCTACAGCGCAAAATTAAAAAAAAATAATTCATTTAAATATATAAAACTACAGGATGTATTTTATACTTTTAAGCACCACTAACTGTCATCTCAAAAAAATAAAAATGATCTCTACCAAAAGTATACTAAAGCGTTATGACATTATCCGTAAAACTTTCCCCATACTCGCGTAACTCTAAAATACGTGAAGTGTAACCCTAAACTCGTTGGAAGTTAGTTCAGAATACCATAACGGAATACAGAGTAGAACACCGAGACACCGCGGAGGTACCCCTCAAGTTTATGCATACAGGATGAGTTGGTATTAGTTTGCAACACGCTTCTCTACATTAGCTTTGTACTGTAATTACAATATCTCTGATATGTTGATGTGTTCACTAGTTTGAAGGTCTGATGTAAATGTAAATGTAAATTATAAT
Source organism: Heliconius melpomene melpomene (assembly GCA_000313835.2). NCBI lineage: Eukaryota > Metazoa > Arthropoda > Insecta > Lepidoptera > Nymphalidae > Heliconius > Heliconius melpomene. Next base: position 521,855 of record HE671269.1, read on the forward strand.
CAAAATGTTTCATTGAACTTATCTCGAGCGAAATATTATGCGGGATAGTACCCATCTGCGGGATTGTATATGCGGGATTGCTCTTATTTATGTATTATACATGGGGGTGTTGAATTAATCATGTAACTTAACTATTTGCAAATATATGTATAACCTTTTAATAAATATTAGTAATTATAATAAGCATTTTTTCGGTCTATTTCTTTTTTTAAGGTTCCGTATCTCGAAAGGACAAAATAAATTTGAAATTAAAATCATATATTCTAGTCCCTTGGAACAACAAAATCAAGCTTAAAAGTCAATCCAATAAACGTTGTTGTATTTCATATGAAATTCACCGTGAAATTAAGACCTATAGAGTACTTCCCATTGACCTACAGTTATGACAATTAGGAAGAAGTGAGAACTTGCAGTACAAACAAAATAATAAATCTAAAAAGTAAAAATTTATAGATATTCCATGAAAAAATCATTACAAACATATAATTGTAGTTCGCTTCATACAAAATGAGTGCATATGTCTGTAAACTTAAGTTATTTATACTATATTTATACCTGAAATTGGTACAGAATCCTCGGTATACGAGTTCGACTCACATTTGATCGATAGTTTCATTGTAAAATCGTTAATATCGTTTTCATTCGTCCATGTATTTCTTATTAGAAATCCAAAATAATTGCAATCCAAAATAGGGTTATGGATCGTCAATATTGCGCTGGCAGTCAATTATTTGATAAGCTTCGTCACCCCTCGCCCAAAAGTGTTTAGAAATCACATGTTGACTTCTCGTCACCATAGCGACGCTGTAAGAAAAATACCAGTACTCAATCGAAAATCGAACCACAAACTTAATTATCTCTCTCCATTTATTCCGCCCTTCCTCTCGCATTAAGATCCGGTTGCCTAAAATTAATTTGTTGTCCCAATATATTGCCAGTAATCTAATTGTCTCTCCTTCAAACTCGTAGGGTTTTAATTTCCTCGAAAGGGAAGCTTTTGTACTAATTATTTATTTAAATACCGGAATATTAATCCTTGTTGTTGAGGCCGTTGCAGCGCAGGGGTTCAAGCGTGTGACTGTAACGGAACGGTTATAAGTTCGATTTCCACTTGAGGGAATAAATAAATATTTATGGATATTTTTATACCCAATGCCTCGAAAACTCAGCAATATAGTGAACGAAGTGTCTTAACTCTGCTATGTGCGGGATGCAGTGTGAATATATAAAATAAAAAAAATAAATAAAAAAGAAAAACACCTACGCAAAGGCGGTCTTATTGCTTTAAGCAATCTCTACTAGACAACAAAAAATGTTAATACTTAAAATATTTTAATTGAATATAATTGAACTGGTACACTTATGAGATTTCAATCAATTAATTGAAATTCATCCACAAAATATAAAACCATCTTGAAAATCAAAATCCACTTCCCAAACATTGTCATCAAATCAAATAGAAGCCGTAGCCTTACTAAATCGTTGACGGATTTCTCTCCCAGAAATCCCGACGTGATCATAAAGAATATACATTGAAATGAATAGGTAAGGTCTTTGTGAGCAAATTGCTGGAGACGGAATTGAGTTAGGCCGGACGGAGAGCCACGACCTCTGACCCTTTGTCGCATCATCAAGCTACAAATTGGCAGTTTAGTTTCCGCTACCGGAGCGCCCCGGGCGGTCGTTACCGTAGTGTACGGGAGTCAGCAGAAAACAACAATAACTAAATATTGCATTACAGCAATTTCTATATAAACAGTCTCTTTAAAAACTTTTCGAGGCCGTCACTTTTTCAGGGCAGGGTGTGGGTTTGATTTCCACTCGAGGCAATGAAATATTCAATGGTCTCATCTTCTTAACTAATAACTAGGCAAAACTATTTGAGTTTGACCACAGAGAATTCGACAGAAAGTGGGTAACGGCGTCTTATGGGAACGGAGTGTCTATACACTAGGTTCCCAGGTTCCAAGGTTCCCTCTGCTTACCCTGTGCAGAATACTGCGTGCAGCTAAAATAAAATAAAAATCTTTTCAATTTTTGAAATTTATAGGCACCCAAATACCAGTATTCTATTGCCGCGGTATTATTCATAACTAACTAGTTGCTAACTACGCACACGTAACACGTAATTAATTTATCCAATTTCATCAAATTATACATTAGCGATACGTTGTTATTATACAGTGATGACTTGTTTATTATTGGTATATATTATTAAATATATTTCGTACGCTAATATTATTAAGCTGAAGAGTTTGTTTAATTGAACACGCTAATCTCAGGAACTACGGATTGGATACAAAATAGTTTTTGTTTTGGATAGTCCACTTATCGAGGATGGCTATATAGCCTATGCTATATTATGTAATAGGTACCCATTAACCACTTCGATGTCACCGATCGTACCTGCGCTCAGAGTTACCCCGGGAGTTTCGAATGTATTACCTGTTATAAACAATTTTTGGTTATTTCTATTTTGGTTAACCTATTTTTTTAATAAATTAACAACCGCACACAGTAGCGTAGGCAGAGGGAATCTAGTGTTAAGAAACTTCTTTCCTCATCTTGCCGAATTCTGGAGGCATTGCGTATTTGCGATTTGTCTTGACACCAGAGAGAAAAATATAGAAATATAAAATATTTCTCGTATATTTTCTCGAGCGGGAATCGAATCCACAACCTGCGCTCACAGTCACACTTTGTCCCCTGCATCACGATTGACCTCAATAATAACAAACAAATAAATATAAAGTTTATATGACCACAGTAAACATTTACAAAGCCCAACATTTCATAATTCGTAGTTTAATTTCAGTTCATCAAATAGTTTCAGGTGAGTTGCGAGATTACCTCGTATTTACCGGACTGGCAATCAGGGTGCGGGTTGAAAGCCAGCATACGCTAATGAAACGCGATGGGGCTCACGTCACTGTGCAGCCAGGTTAATTAAATTTTGACACCAGAACTGCATATATATTCAACAGCACGTCCTATCTCCGTTATTTATGGTCGATTTGATTTGACAGTTTATAGGTGTGCGAGGTTTACGTAGTTTTATATAATTGTAAAAAAAACCTTGAAAACAAACGAAATATCATGTATTTTATTTTTACACATTAGTTCTCTAAAATATATGGTGATAATACAATATTAATAATATTTTATCATCTTAAGAGGTTATCGCTTAGCTGTTGGATCAAGAACCGGATGCAGAAGGCAATTTTACTAATTTTTTACTATTATTTTACTAATTTTATTAATTTTTTTGAGACGGCGCGTATTGTGCGGAGGTTCCTTTCTCTGGAGCCCGAAGTCACCCAATGGCTTGGACCCTTGGCCCGCCCTCGGAATAGTGGTTTTTTTATATTTTTAAATGTATTTTTTTATAATAATTTATATTTAAAAATGTAAAAATTATTCTCTCATATAATAAAAATATACTACGATTTTTATCCACTTTCAGTCGATATGGTCGATATATATTTACTTGATAGATTAGATGGCCAGGCGCGTCCGGCAAACATGTTACCCGTCGGTCAAGACACATCATAAATCAATTTTACAAGTGTATCCTAAGCAAACCTCCTTATTCGGACAAACAATAAAGTAATAAAGAGGAATGATAAATCGGTATTGGGGTTGTGAGATAAAAGTGGAGATTTTTGCTTTATATAAAGTATTGGACAATTCGATATAATTATGAGGATAATTATTTTCATTGCCCCGCTCTAGAAGTGCGGCGTTTAGCGGCGTTGCAGCTCTTAACACGCAGTGTCTCCAATTTAAGGGGACAACGAAAAACGGAATATTACTATGTTCCCTTTCATGGGCGTAGAAATATAGGGCGTATTTATAGGGCGTAGGCGCTAGGTGGACCGTGTCCACCCCAGAATAATGATATGCCCATCTCAGACATTTTACTAACGAGATACGCGCCCATGTTTCCTTCGCTTTAGCGTGCGTAGCGTAGCGTAACATTACGTTATTTTTAGTTCATTCTGCTTATTAGAAAATTAATCATAATTTTATATAATAAAACCTAATTATCGAACCGAAAACAATGATACCGACAATAAAAGCTAAAAGGTAAAGCGCAAGTTTTTCATATTTCAGCCAGAAAATACAATATAGGTCAAAGTGAAAATTTTACTACCTTTAAATCCCAAGTCTTCGTGACACTAAAATCCCTTAGGCGGTATTTGTTTGTAATCCTCACGTCGCATTCATAGTCCAGACGAAATCCATAATCCAATTAGGCTTCAGCCGTACTGCATCCACCAGGACCTACGAGTGCTTGTCACACTGGATGTGACAGCCAAGATAGCAGCGGATACTTTAAAGCTGTGACTTTGAAATATAGTTCCTTTTTATTATATTAAAGTAAGGAAGTTAGATCCGTGATTATAAACCGCTCTCAAGTTTGAGATAGTTTTGAGATGCCATTTTCATTAATAAATTTTATCTATGATTGAAAACAGCATCTCAAGATCGATCTCAGATTTAAGAGCGTTTATAAATACGGGCCTTAGTATTCTTAACGGATTTTATAGTGAACATTTGCGTATTAGTCTTCTGCTTAAAAACAACGTATTTTTTTATTTTGATTTACAAACAGTTTAAAATAATTTATATAAAATCTAAAAGTCATCTATTAAAGAATATAAAAAGATATCAGTACAGTACTCTTCCAGTAGTGAATATAGAGTACAGAGGGATTTAGTGGAGTGCGGCTGGAACTCAACAGTCAAGTGTCGTCGAGCACCTGGACGTGACTATCGACTGCCGTAATCTGCGCTTGCCATTAAATAGCACATACCGATATATCTATTGACTAGCGGACGCGCGCAGCTACGCTTGCTTATTTAGGGGTGAATTCTAGAAAATCATGAAACACATGTTCAATTAAATATTTTTAAGAGTCTAAATTTCAAATTTTATACAAATCGGTGGCGATTTAAAGATTTTTTTATACAAACTTTGAACCCCTTATTTGCACCCCTAGGGGATGAATTCAAATAAACCACGAAACATGTATTCAATTAAATATTTTTAAGAGTCTAAATTTAAAATTTTATAAAATTGATGGCAATTTAAAGATTTTTCCATACAAACTTTCAACCCCTTATTGGCACCCTTAAGGGGTAAATTCTAAAAAACCGTGAAACACGTGTTCAATTAAATATCTTTAAGAGTCTGAATTTTCAATTTTATAAAAGTCGGTGCCTATTTAATTTTTTTCCATACAAACTTTCAACCTCTATTTCACCCCTTTACGGTTAAAATTTCTCAAAATCCCTTCTTAGTGGATGTCCAGAATACGAAAGTAAACATCTGTCCAAATTTAACGTTTCTACGCACAGCGGTTACGGCTGTGCGTGCGTCTTACCTCAGTCAGTGAGGACGAGTCCTTTTATATATATAGATATAGCAGGAATAAAATTATTTGAATAAAATAAAATATTTGTAAAAATCTAAAATATCTGTAGAAGAACTTAATTTATATTTAACAAATAATACAATATGAAATCTATTCTATTTTTAAGCTTCACGCTGTATCCCGCACACATCAGGATAGGCAGAGGGAAGACAAAGTGTTAAGACACTCCGTTTCTCATTTTCCGCCAAATTATGTAGGCGTTTCGTGCTGAGTAGCGTAACTCAACACCGCCTTAACCTCCATACCAGGAGAAATGAAACGATACTCGAACTAATGAAAATATGAAATATATCATTTCTTCGAGTGGGAATCGAATCCACAACCTGTTCCGTTAGCAGGAACACGCTTGAACATACCTACGCCGCGTTTGGTATTGGACATTATAGTCGCTTATGTTGAATAAAGTAATTTGGATTTGAAATATCTGTTAAAAGCTCTCCAATAAAATTGTTTTCCTCTCATTTAAAGTACTCACGTGTCAGTTCACTTCACTTGCATTCTCAATTAATTGATTGACAAGTGTTTACAAGACTCCTTAATTGGACTCTCTGTCAGTGGAGTGTGATGTGACGATGGGTTTGAAAAAAAGTGTCTGCGAAAGTGAGGGTATTTGAATTTTAAACGGTATTCGAGTGGTCTGTCTGCTTTCAACCGTGGCCTGGCTGGTTTATTTTATTTGAAAATATTTAAATTATTTTATAAGTTGTGTGTTTTTTTTTAATATTTATAGTAAGAGTTTGAAATTATATTACGCCAATTATAAAATGTGTTATGCATATTATATTTTATTTTTTAATTTGTGGATAGTTTTTGCAAATTGTAAATAATATAAACTAAAAAATCTAGAACAAATTATAAAGTAAAAATGTTATATTACTACCACTTACATATTGCTTTTAGCTTTAATAAAAGTAGTTCATGAATGACATAAATTTAAAATAAAAAGTGCCTCTCTTTTTTGGTGAAATATTCACTAAAAATATTATTTAAGAGAAAACAGTACATACATGTACGTGAGAACCTTAAAAGCTATTGCTTTATAATCGACAAAGTAAATATTTAACGTTTTTTATTAGAAATTTTAAATACGAATCCCTAAAATGATGCATCTGCAATACACACCCCGTAGGCTTAGCAGGGAAACTTTTAAAAAGTTACAATTGCCGTTTTGCATTTCAAATTCTATGACATTGAAAGGCTTTTAAGGCCATTAAACAATAGTGACGTAGCAAAGGGTCGACGGACGACACCGGCACCGGGACGACGAGGTTCCCGTCAACCCGTGCGAGACGTCCCCGCGCCCGGAACACAATCATTAGTGTGTTCACTCAACTCGAAACCGATTTCATCCCCCACAAGTGCGCTTCTTTGAAACTGGCAATATTGTCGAAAGGAAAACTCCTTAAGAGAAAAAAAAATATAGCGCGACTCGGGAAATGAGAACGGTATGTCGAAGCAATCGGGCGTACGTCTTGCCAGCCAATATGCCTCGGTTCACGTTATAGCTGACTCCAGGAAAGGAAATACTTGGATTAGACTCCCACCGCCCGCGGTTGTAAACTCGAGCGCCTGAAACAACTTCGTTACAACTCTTGTTTCTGGTCGGCAATATTAGTTTTAGTCAAAAAGCTATTTTTCATCCCGCCGTCGAAAGGCTTCTAAAGTTTTCTAATTTAACAAATTCACTCCCAATGTTTCGTGAAGTGTTCGCTCCGGGCTTGATGAGAGGCTAGGAAGTTTTTCAGAAATTGATATCGAGTGTTTATTTGCTGAAATTATTATAATTCTACAGAACTTTTCATGTCAAGTTATTTCAATTTTCTGTTAACTTTTGCTTTACCGATAACAAAAGATAGAAGAAAAATATGAATGAATTGTGTTATTTATTAAAAAAATATTCTTCTCTGTTTCGTAGGTATTACTGTTTCCTGAAGAGGGCTGGGCCCGAAGTGCCTCATCGTCGTACTGGACTTTGCAGCCCTGCTGGTGGCGGCGATCTCGTTGCAAAGTTGTTGAAGTGGCGGGGACTAGAAGGTGCTTTTTAAAATATTTTTTTTATATTAACAAATTTTTTCATAAAGTGCATTGTATATAATTTAAATAGGCTTCCTAATTACAAACGTTACGGTTGTCGGCTTAATCGGTTGTGAGGAATTAATCATTCTCATTAGCTCGCTCACAAAATGATAAAGTGCAGCGTTAAATTACGGCACTCAACACGCAATTTATGAAATTCGAACGGAAGGCACAGAATGGAGAATCTAAGCAATAGTTTCTCTCTGTATACCTTGTTATATGCGGGATAATGCGTGAAATTAAAAATATCAGTATCTAGTTAAACATTTAGCAGACAATCGTGATGTACCATATTCTTCAGGTCAAGTTTAGAGAACCTATCTAAATTTATAAAAGGAAATAACATATTTTCTTCGTAACTATATAGATAACAAATGTAGCTTATTTATTACTGTCAAATCTATATTTGTTAAACACTTCAAGTAGCTACTGTATTACATAATTACCCTTATATTAAAAAATATTAAAAACAAAAATAATGAGACCTTTAAATATTATGCCATCAACAAAACTCCATTAACGAAGCAAAAGAGGCAACATTTAAGAAAACCTAATTTAACATAGGACGTAATGAACACCTTGGAGATAATTTAAAAAGAAATAATGTTTTCGAACTTGAGACCGGAAGCAGTATATCATTTTGAGCGTTGGACGTGCTTTTCGCAATTAACCGTACGCTCAGGTAAGCGAGGTAAGCGAGGTAAGTGCGCTGCCTCGGTTTGACAAACGACCTGAGGACGGCAAACACTGTCTCAGGATCACAGTCCGCTACAACTTCATCGTAGCTAATGTATGTATATGGAGACAGCAATCTGTATACACGAGTACTTTCTAGTGCGATATTGTCTGTGTATAGCTTTACGTGATAAATATGACTAAATAAGATATTTATATAAAATTTTATTATAATTAAAAAATTGTTTAATATAGCATGTTTATTGAGAAAGTATAAATAAATATAATAATAAATTTGTGTTCACATATATTACCAAAAAGTTTTTACCATTTACTAAATTGATTTATATTCTACTGCATGAAATAAAATTAGTTCGATTTTGTATTTTTTTTATAAATTTCAAATACTATAAAAATGTACGAGTACAAAACGAGAAAATGTCGATTTAGCAGGTTTATACTACAGGCCACTTATAATATATATAAAAGCTATTAAAATCTAATAATGTATATTATCTGTACACTCGCTGACATAATCTGTACGTACAGTGAAAAGTGGCGGGAACGTGCCGTAAATAAAGATGGCCGCCGCGCCATAGGGCTTAGCGGGAATGAGATACTATTTATTAGACACACCTCCGCCGGTTCACAGAATACTTTAGCTCTGCTTTATTAGTCCATGTTCAACATTCCCAGATATGAATATTTTATTATTATTCCCTTGCGAACGAATTTGGCAACAAAAACACCAGGTTTGTGAATTTTGTATAAACAGTGGGTACGTCTTGATTTATTTCTTTAAGATTAGATTCAACCTATGAATATGGTAAGGGAAATACTGTAATAAAAAATTAATCTTAGTTCCATTAAAATAATTAAATAACTGTTATTTCTTAAACTTATAAAGTTATAAGTGAGGCAAGAATACTTTAGTTTAAGCAAAACTTTTTTATGCAAATTGTTTTCTAGACATTTGAAACTTGTAAAACTAGTAAAGTTATTCTACGTAATGTTTAATTTTTATTATCTAACTTACAGTGTTAAATTCAATTTCGTTTTGTATTCGAGTTCTAACAGAGCTGATTTTCGAAAGATTCCCACAGTTATGGAGAGAATTAAATGGCAGAGGGACTGTTAGCGTTAACGATTATTGCCGCCGACTATTTTGCCTGAACGACGCGTATTTCATGATAAAACCACCCTTAAGATCTCTTTATAGTTTCTACTATTTATATGTGGGTTAACGATTTCTTTACTTCATTTTTATATCGTATAAGATGTGATAAACCTTTGGTTAATATTAATAAGAAGCTTAAGAACTAAACAAAAAATAAACTTAATAACATTTATGCAGTCCATTATCTATTTTATTAAAATATATTAATATTCCTATTTAGATACAAAATAATAAGAACTTTTTCGCATTCTTTAAAATGTACCTCAGAATTTCGCTTCGCTTTCCGTCAACGATGTATTCAATTTTTGTGTTCAAAAATAAAGTTGAAAATACGGCTTATTGCTCCACAGTCTACAGTACAGTCTACGGCACAATACCCGTACTTTCTGAGAACATTTCAGTTCGAGCTCGTTCCGCCTTTGTTTCGTGTTATGTTGCAACTTGTTACCAGATCTGGCAGACTTGCACGTAACAAGGCACCCAATTTTACCTTCCCATTTCTCTGGGAATTTCCGGGGACGTTACGTCGGCAGTAACGGGTGGGAAGTAGTGGAAAGCGTGTAAGGTTTTTAATTGTTACGTGGGAAGTTATAGGGTTTGTGTTGTGGGCTATTAAGCGGCCGGCAGCCATTACCTCGATGGTTAGGGCTGCGACGTACGTGTTGGATCTGCGCCCTAGTAACTAAGCTACGTGATCCGCATTGAGTATGAGGTACTCTATTCGCGTCCACGATGCCGGAAAAGGCACACGTTCTTGAAAATTTTCTAATAATTCAACCGTAAACTTCGATTCGTTTTCTTGTACAAAATAACTGAACAGATTTGTTTTTGTTTTAATATGTGCTTCAATAAATTTTGTACTGTGCTATCAATATTATTTTTTTCTCTTTAAAAGTCATTTTTACTAAAGTTAAATTAAATCTGGGTTGACAAAATGGAGCTTAACTAACTTATGAAACCCATTTATCTAAATGTATAATAAATTTACCAAATATTACTTTGTTCTCTCTGCCTCCATCCTCTCACTACTACTAGGATATATAGAGAAACAAAGTGCTAACTCATTCCGTTCTCTACATTATCCCATATTAATTCAAGACATGATGAAACTTAACTCTTCGCTTTATGCTATATTACTATAGCTGAATAATGAAATCCGAATAATCGAATCCGAAGCTGTCAGCCTATACAACCTAGTGAAAAGAATATTTATCAATTGATATCTATTAGATATTAATATAAAATACTAGCGGCCTGCTCGCGGCTTCGCCCACGCGAACTACGTTATTATTAATTTCTGTCTCCATGAGTAACTACGTCCTATAATAAGTGACGTCCATGCAAAATTTGAGACTCCTAGCATTTGTAGTAACGAAGTTTCATACAAACTTTCAACCCCAAAAACCACCCCTTAGAAGTCGAATATTGCAAATTCCCGTCTTAGCGAGCACCTACGTCCTGTAAATAACTCCTATGCAAAATTTGAGATTCCTAGCACATGTAGTTTCTGAGATTTCGTGATGAGTGAGTGACCTTTCGATTTTATATATATAGATTAATTGAAATAATACTGTCTGTAGGCACAGCACTCACGCACGGATGGTGGTCAGCGGCGTCAACGCGGTGTATATCGTTGGCACGTTCAAGCATCTAGGGAGCGATGCCGATTTTAAGGTAAGGATGAAGTTTAATATAAATTAAAGTTAAATCAGCTTCAGGTTGTATCCCGCACGCAGCAGGGTAGGCAGAGGGAACCTAAGGTTAAGACACTCCGTTCCCCACTTTCTGCAGAATTCTGAGGGCATTGCGTGTTGATTCGCAGAACTCAACGCTGCGCTCTTACCTCGACACCAGAGGGAAGAAATGGAAATATAATTTTAAATAAATATTTCATCTCCTCGAGTGGGGATCGAACCCACAACCAGTCGGTTTTACAGTCCCCATTAGTGTCCTTGCACCACGACTAGCCTCGCTAGTTTAATATCTAATTCTTTAAAATGTTTGTATTATATAATCATTATTATTCTACCTCTAATTTGCAAGTATGTTTTAGTTAAGAATGTCAACAGTTGCTACCTCATTGTGAATATAATATTGTACTTCATGAAAATCTTAAATTGTAAATTAGAAAAGAAACGAAGTTGTAAAACCGATTTTTTTTCAGCTTTACGTTGTATTCTGGATATAATAGGATATGCAGAATGAACCTCTGATAATATTTATGAAAAACTATATAAAATACCAATATGTAAATAATTTACAAAATCAATACAAATATCTCATTTTTCTCCTGGAATTAATCCCTGCGTTTGTCAGGGTCTGTCTTTCTGCTTAACCTACTCTATTTTGCACAGTTTTAAACATCCTTGATGGTAGCATCCCTCCAAATATTTGAACTCTGTTAAGAATTAAATACCTAGATATAATTTTGCCTAATTCTAAGCCTAGTTTAAGTAGGCGATATAAAGAAAATATATTTATAACTTGTCATTTTGAAAAAAATATTACAGATACGAACTATGTGTTACATATAAATATTTATTATGGTATATAATCTCAATTGCATAATTTAATAACGTGACAGCCAAGTCATAATTAGTAATTATATCAGTATACTATTTTTCCTATCTAGATAAATAAATCATAATCGTTTTTTAATTCCATTAAATATTGTAATAGCAATTAATCTATGCAATATTTTATATACTTTAAGGTTTTTTATGTTTTTTTGTTTATTTGGTATTTTTATATGTAAATTATCATTAATGGAAAATTTATGATAATAATTAAGTTAAATCTTAAATATTAATTTTATTTGTGCTTAATTTTTGTTATTTATGTTTTAAAATTATTAATTTAATTACCTCCTAAATTAATGGTGTACGATATTTGTTTAATAATCTAAGGTCTGTTCTAAAAAAATGTATTATTAGGGTAGAGATTTACGCTTCAGTAGTTAGACTAATTAAACTAAAAACAGTAGTCTGGCTGTTTTTATCGTGCACACTAATCGTCTGAACTCACGAAAGAAATAGGTGTCGATTTCCATTTCATTATCCGCCTACGGTTTCCCCATTCATTTATCCCATCAAAAACTTAACTTATAAAATTCAAGCTCTAAATACTCGACATTTTTTTATGTACTAACTTTATTATATTTAGGACTTGAATTTTGTCGCTAGTAAACATCTCTCCGCAACTATATAGATCTCTCTTTTGTCGATGAAGTCGAGATCGACGCATTACATAACATTGAACTTGGCTCTCATTTCACGTTTATATTTTTAAAGTTGATGTCAAGATACAAACTATCATTTGCATTTTTGCCTCGTGTATATTTCTCTTGTTAATTTTATTAAATAACATTATAAACACAATTCTATATAAACATAGATAAATACTATGCGAAGCAAACACCTACATTGTAGCCTACTGATTCGAATCAGTAACCACCAAGGCCTCCCGGGGTAATTTAATATGCTTACGTACATCTACGATGAATGTACATACGTACGTATGACTAACATATGCTATGGAGTAATACAATAGATAGAACTACTTTTAATAGAAACAATTTCTTATTCTTTTTTCCAGCTTTACTTAACAACGAATGTTACTCAAGCGGACTTCAACATGGGGTACACTATGACGGGCACCCTGGAGCGCGGGAGTCGATCCCTGAACACCTTCCAAGTGACCCACTTTGCTGTACTCCGCCGCTGCGACCACGAAGCACACCATCTTAAATCCGCGTAAACGTCTTATAACTTTAGTTAAGACTTAGTTTCTTTGTTATTTTCTATTGTGTAATTACAGGAACTTTACAATTTTGTAATAGAATTAATGTACTTAGACGACTTGAGGATTTCTTTTAATGCAAGAAAAATAAACATAAAAATTCATATTATAATTTTGTCCAAATTGTATATATTATTTTAATTATTTCTTTTCATATAATAAAATTGCTGTGTAGAATTAGATTGTGAATTCTCAGATAGATTTTCAAGTGTTAGCCTTAAGAATATTGCGAAGCGATATTGTGATTTAGTTCGAGCTAGAAATACTTGTCACTAGTTACCCCCTAAGGAAGTCTAGTCGAAGCGAAGTTATAAGCGAAGTTAACGGTAGTAGAATAAATTTACATGCTTATTTAGTATTTAATTTATATACAGTAGAGTACTTGCTTCGTAGATTGTAGTTTCATAGATGTATTATTTTTATAAGGTTAATTAATTAATTACTAAATTATTTCAATAAAAGTCCATTCGTATAGGTAATAGGTTAAGTTTTAATTGTAAAATGATCTCATACTAATTAATATAATGTTTAATTAAAAGAAAATCAGGAGTCGGAAGTACCTGCAAAAGAAGCTGAAAAAATGCTTAGGCGTTAGAAATTTGGATTACGGTGTAAATAGATATTTGTCGGGTTTTCCAATGATATAGCCTATTTTATGATAGGACGTGGAGTGGAAGTGGAAGATATTAAATGGCTGTGAAGGTTACGGGAGTCCTCGCGGCTTGATGGACGTTGTAATGGCATAAACCTGATTTGTCAATCATTCGATTTGCTAGTCTAAACGATTCAATATAGAGAAACCAGCTTAATATCATTTTTTTATCGCTTAAATTATTAGTAAATATTAATAATTATTTTGGATTTTCACTTACAAAGCATTATTAAATCGTTTTCTTGCGTTTTAATAATTTTCTTCTTTTATTTATTACTGTTAAGTCAGTTTTGAGAGAATTCTTTTAAAAGCATAAATGTTATTAAACTGGAATGTTAGTAATTTTAGTTCTATAAACGTTACGTTATGAAAATTACTTTTACTTTATTTATAATTCAAAAATTATTTGTGGTATAATTAAATCAAATGTAAGTAAGTATCGTTTTATATAATTTTTCAAAGGAGGAAAATACATTGAAAACACGTTTGCTCTGTAGTTCTGTATAGATATAGGTATGTGAAAGAAAAAAATATTTCAAAAATGCTAAATGCTTCTAACACTGGATGGTAGCGTTTGGTTTATATGAAAGTTATAGTAAGAAAACCTTTTTATCTTGTGACTATCTTAACTAAATCAATTTAAATGTTTTCATGATAAAAAGTAGAAATTAGACACTTAATTAATAAGATGTCAGCTATTTTATAATATCTATAAAAGTAAAATAAGAGCTAAACGTCCAGTATCGCACTCCCTCCAGTGTTTTATACACACCATTTTGTACAAAGCTGGGAGTACGCTCCATTTAGCTTTAGATGATTAAAATTTAAAATTATAATAAAATGTCAAAATTACACACAAAATATTTAGCTTACGATACGACACGAAACAAATATCTACGCCAAATTTAAAATAAAAAATAATTAATTAAATAAAAAATCTAAAGTTTTTTTTTTTCAACAAGAATCAACAAAACTAAGGGTAAATGTTTTAAATTTAAAGTAGCCATTTTTTTACACTAAATAAGTAAATTTAATCGATATCTTATTACGCATTTAATTATTTATAATTACTTTCACTCATATATAAAATTTAATCAGTTCCTTAAATGTATGCAGAAAGGAGAAGATCCTTTCATCAATGTTTATGTATAGGTACTAACACAGATTATTAAATTTTGTTTAATTTTAATTTAATTTCCAATAATAAATTACTGTACATTATTCATTATATTATATTCTTTTATGAGTTTTTAAACTTAACCTATAATTAATTTTATGTTTTATAAGCACAAATTTATGTGTAAAAATAATAATTCTATTATTTTACTATCAGTAAAACTTTAAAGTCACTTTATCTATAATTAAAACGCAATTTTAGTAATTTAAAAATCTATTGAAAAAATAATAAGAAAAATTACTTGATTGCCACATGTCTTACATCATGTTTAAGTTATTTTATAATATTTAAGAATATTGTAAAAAAGATATCTTATTTTTTTTTGAGGCATTTAATTGTCCGTATAATGTAAAGATTTACAAACGTCGGTTGTGATATAAATAATTCATCGATTTCTTTTTATGTGGTATTTAAACGTTTGCTACTTAACTAACTTATAAAATATGAAATTGTATGTATTACTTTTATATCAAAATACAGTAATATTGTCAGTCTAAAATGAAATCCTCTTACTTGAACTAAGACGTTAATGTTGTTTTCGGATTACTTTAAGTACTTGTGAATAATTTATGTATAAGCAATGATCGAAAAATAAAAAATAAAAACAAACATGAGTAAAAAAATATGCTTAAAAATATCTTATTCTTAATATTTTAACCTTCAGAGCAAGAACTCAGGTTATAGAGGTATGATACTATTGTACTGACATCGAATTTTCTTTTCCATTGCTCTTTCGTTATAACTCATTCCTTTTTACTTTCTTCAGTGAATTGTTACTTTTTCCAAAATTCGAAAACAAATTAAATAATCAATATCATTATAAGAGTTTCTTAAACAAAACTTACTGGTTTTTTAAATTATATTTCGGATAGCAGAATAAATTAATTTAAACTGAATAAAAGAAATACTAATGCAATATTTTTATATATATTAATAAAAAAACACATAAAAAAATATGATTTCGTTTAAACTTAAAAAGTAAGTGCCGTATACTTGAATCTAGGGAAGTACATAATAAAAAACGGTGCCATCACGCCGTGCCGGAGTTCAACCCAAGTTTTCCAAATGGAAAATGCCAAAACGCTTTAGAGAAATGAAAGTGCGCCGCTAAAATGGTAAAGCAGACATTTTACTTAAATTTTGTACAGGTAAAGTATAAAAATACCATAACCTCAGTTCTCTTCAGGCGTGCACTACTATAATAATGTATTACTCCATTCACTAATATTCAAATTTTATTGCAAATATACTTTTATAATTATTAAGAAAACAAATAAAAAGTTTCACCAAGACCTTGGACCTAACAAAAGGAAGGGGTTCAAATCCCGCTACGTTTATATTTTTATACGTTTTCTTAATACGTATTTTTCTTTTCTAAGTGTGGTACAACACTTTGAAAATGTTAAAACTTTTATTTATAATGCCTTTGAAGTACACATAAATATGATTTTTTGTAAACAAAGATCACTATAATAAATATTAAGATTACTCAATACATAAAAAAATAATATTTTTATGTTCTTAAATCATATATTTTTTAAATATAATATAGTCAACAGCATATATTTTTATAAGCTCGCTCAATTCAGTTATATGAAATAAGTCAATACATACTTATAAAGCAAGCAAGTGCCAAAACTTAGGGAGCTTTTACGGTAGGTATTTTATTGTAATTAATGTATTGTAAATAGATTCGCTTCTTTTATGTCGTTATTTGCATACTGACATTATTAAACTGTATTAATGTAATTGTTTGTTTTTTTTAAATTTCCCTACTATTTATATCTTACTAAATATAATACCCAATAAAAAACGCATAAAAAATTTAATTCCTTTACGTTTTCTAAATAAGTGTTTTTCTTTATTAAGTGTAGAATAACACTTTAAATATGTCAAAAGTATTAAGACAATAGACAAAGTGAAGGAGTTTCCCTGAATTGCAATAACTATTAAAACTACCTAAACTACTAAACTATCAAATCTTATACATGCTACATATATTCAGCTTCACACTGCATCCTTCAAATGGAAAGGCATTCTATTCCCATTAAGACACTTCCGTTCCCCACTTGCCACCGAATTCTGGAGGCTAATATATGCGTAAATATATTTTTACATGCACACATACACACAAACACACTTTTCCCTTGGTGTCAGAGCGAAAAAATGAAAATATTAAGAAATAATAATTCATTCCCTCGAATGAGAATCGAACCCACAATCTTCGCGTTACTGTCACACTCTTGTGGCCCTACACTATGACGGCGTTAATTCACATATGAGCTATATTTATTTAATCCAAGATGGCTAGAGCATGTTTCCGCTAAAATTGGATTACAAATAGAAGCCAAATATATATAAGAGTAGATAACTAGCGTTAGAAAGTTCTGTTTTTTTTATATTATAATATATAATATTTTATTCATATAAACCATAGAATCACACTTAAACCTGTTGTACCAAGCAGTTTACGTTCAATGTTAAATTTTTTTAAAAGAAATTTGTTAATAAAATACAATTTTTCAGAAACTCGATATTATAAAAAAAATACAATATATTTGAGGCTGTTGTGGCGTAGTGGCACCAGGATGACTGTAACGCGACAGTTGTGGATTCCATCCCCACTCGAGGAAATGAAATATTTATTTACGTTTATATTTCCATTTCTTCGCCCTGGTGTTGAGGCAAAACGCGGCGTTGAGTTCTGCCACTCAACACCCAATGCCTCCAGAATTCGGCAGAAAGTAGGGAACGGTGTGTCTTAACACTAGGTTCCCTCTGCCTACCCTGCTGTGTGCGGGATACAGCGTGAAGCGTGAAGCGTGAATTTATTTTTTACAATATACAAAATACAGTAAAAGTAAAACTGCAACTAAAGATGTAACTAAAAACTGCACTGTAAGTAACAGATCCAGCCTTTATTTGATTGAATATATTTTAAGTTATTTTTACTATAACACAATAATAAAATTCTCTACACTACGATGTTAAATTTTTATTATGCGCTTTATTTATATGACTACGATTACAAGAAAAATATATATGTACTGTCTACTGTATATAATATATTTCATTATAAAGAATAAAGAAATAAGACTAGACGGGGCCGTGAGATAAGATTGAGGCAGTCGGGGTACAAGAGTGTGACTAAACGCGATTCCCAATCGGGGAAATGAATGTGCGGGATACAGCGGGAAACTATAATAAATAAATATATTAATACCGACATCTTACCAAAGATCATCTCTATAAAAAAAATATTTTCTCCGTTCATTTTGTTTTAAAAATACCTATTTGTATATAAAATAACGTTCAGAGAAGAATTTATTAAGTTATTGAACTATAGCTTTAATTGGATAAATAGTACACTTTTCATATCAAAAAAGACATATCTGCTTATAAACTAATCTATGACGCCTTTTTAGCGCTACCTATATATCAAGTTTGTCCTTTAATTGTTCAGTTAGTGTATGCAATACTCGCGGCCACAATGGACTTCTCCGGCAAGGTTGTTATAGTCACGGGGGCAAGTGGTGGCATCGGCGCTACTTGTGCCCTTGACTTCTCCAAATCAAATGCTAAGTTGGCATTAGTCGGTCGCAATGAAGAAAAGCTCAGAAAAGTTGCCGATCAATGTGAGAAGGCAAGTGGACAAAAACCTCTCACCATCATCGCAGATATCAGCAAGGCGGAGGATAATACTCGCATTGTCAAGGAGACTTTGCAAAAATATGGGAGACTGGACGTACTTCTGAATAACGCTGGGATGCTCATCATGGCGGGTGTCATAGATGACGTGGCAAACTACGATCGTATAGCTGCAACAAATATCCGAGGTACATATATGCTAACGCTAGAAGCTATCCCATTCTTGGTGAAGACTAAAGGCAATATAGTGAACGTATCCAGCGTGCTATCATCAGTACCATTGCCGTCTATGATGCCGTATTGCATGACGAAAGCCGCACTTGACATGTTCACAAAATGTTTAGCTCTCCATCTGGCTCCTAAAGGCGTGAGAGTGAATTCTGTCAATCCAGGACCAGTAGAAACTAATTTATTCGTTACGGCTGGAATACCAGAAGAGGCTAATACAGAGTTTTATGCTAATATGAGATCAAGGCTGCCCTTACAAAGAATAGCGAAATGTGAAGATGTTTCAAAGTTAGTATTATTTTTGGCCAATGACAGCAGTTCAAATTGTATAACGGGAAGTTTCCATCTTCTCGATTGTGGTCTACACCTGGGCGAGCCCGTCGTGTCGTAAATATTAAAATATAAATAGTTATTTCTTTTCTTTATTTCTTCTCTATTATTTTAACAGATGAGTTTATATGTACGAGTAATATATTCAAATTATTTGTGCTTAAATTTTATCAAATAAATTTATAGCAGCAATACTCATTTTATTTCTTTTTATATCTTGTATTTTTAAATAATTTCTAAGGTCATTTCGTTTTTCATCTACGTTAATATACTTAAAAAAAACCCTTTTTCTAAATCTAAGTAAAAATTTGGGAAAAGGAACCATTTTAACTCAGCAAAAACTTGTAATCCTTAGTATTTTTGCAATCTTTCCCATGATAACATTACTAAACAGAAATATCAAAATACTCTAAGAATTGTATCGAGAGAAATAACAAAAGCAAAAGAGCATAGATAAGGAAGTGGTGCTTCCAGAGGTCCTTTGAGGCTCGTTTGAATTTTCACCTGAAAATACCTTTTAAGAAACCGTGGTATCTACATCTCCCTAGAAGTATTAACTATCTTTCTTGGATATTATCGCTGCTAATGAATTCTGTTTGCGTTCCAAGCTTACTATATTATTTTCAACTATTAATTAAATATTATGTTGGAATTCTGTATAAAAAGTAGTTTTAGTTCACACTTTAGCTTTATAAAAAAATATAAATATTTTATTATGTAATAATTGCAAAGGAAAAATGACTTTACGTCATGTTTGATTTGACACCAATGTGTTATAATTGAAATGTGCCATTTCCAATTCCTTATGCGATTTTCTTTCAAGCGATGTACGATTCACATAAAAAACATACGAGTGCAATTTTCTCCAAAAACACATTACGAAAAATTTATTAAAAGTGATTGCGGCAGGATTCTTCTAGGGAACCCTAGTGAACCCATTCTACTAACCATGTCTAATTCTTAAAAAGATTACAATTACGATTTATTAAGTGTATAAATAATCGATTGACTTAAGGTAACCACATTTTTAACCTAAATACAAACAATTGTCCAACTAAATTGGATCTTTCGATAACTTTTAAATAAAGACACATGCCTATTTTATCGATTACTCCACCATTTCCCGGATGTATACTCGTATATAATTAATTAATAAAATTCCAAATAAGTATCTATTACGGAACTTGTATGTTAATTAAAAACTTTGGCAATAAATTTCAGCTTTCGCTTAATGCCTTTCATTAAAAGAGGAAATACATACATCCATTTTCAGGAACGTTAAGTGTGGTGTTATCCCGATTAATATAATTCTCTAATTTATACACGACAAACATGACCTCGCTTGTTATTGAACCGAATCTTTCAATTATAGATAGGCTAGGGTTACCTCTCAACTAACAGCTTAATTGGTAATCTATATATATAAAATCGAAAGGTCACTCACTCATCACGAAATCTCAGAAACTACATGTGCTAGGAATCTGAAATTTTGCATAGGAGTTATTTATAAGACGAAGGTGCTCGCTAAGACGGGAATTTGCAATATTCGACTTCTAAGGGGTTGTTTTTGGGGTTGAATGTTTGTATGAAACTTCGTTACTACAAATGCTAGGAGTCTCAAATTTTGAATGGACATCACTTATAGGACGTAGGTACTCATGGAGACAGAGATTAATAATAACATAGTTCACGCAGGCGAAGCCGCGGACGGGCCGCTAGTCTGTAGATAAATATTACTTTACTATTGTAAATGTCTTATACAATTGCAATAATGAGGCTATATTTGAGGCCTATTAGTGGAGCGTGGGCACGAGTGTGTAACTGGTTGTGGGTTCGATCCCCACAAAGGAAATATTTATTTAAATTTATATTTTCATTTCTTTGCTCGAGTATCTGGAGTAGAGTATTTTAAGCATATTAAATATTTTCTTTTATATTAATGATTGTGAATTGTAGTTTTGAATGATGATGATGAGAGAGTTTATAGTAATAGTTTTTTATGTTTTCCTATCTCTGTTCATATTGAGGTATTGTGTAACACTCCCAAACATTATTTTCACTTGAGTTACGCTTAATTTTACCATGATATCAAGAAAAATATAAAAAAATTCAAACTGTAACTGGCAATTACAATATAATAAACGTTTTTTGTAATGTTTGATGCAACGACATTGTCTTTCAAGTGGTCAGCGCCCAACTCAGAAATTTTCCAAAAAAAAATTGCCCCGATACAAAAAAACAACGTTTCCACGCACATGCGTGTTATGCAGACAGTAAAAGCTAAATACCAGCACCTCTTTCTAATTCAATGGTTTTTATTTATTATTTTTTTACATAAGCCAATAACCGCAAAAATATAAACAAGGTAGCCCTATCTACGTAGAGAATACCTAAGATCTTAATTATACGTCCTATATATAATTATCTTATTTCGATCTGTGATTTCTCTCTAGCGTCTATTTCCTGTCATTAACGACACATCCGTTTTGATCGTTCCATTAAGGTTCCATTATTATTTGTTTATTATAAGACTGTAAACGCGAAACTAAATGAAATATTTAATATTGTCGTTTCTTCGCTCTGGTATAGAAGCAAAGTGCGGCGTTGATTCCTGCCATTCAACACACAATGCCTACAGAATTCGGGCGGAATGTGGTGGCGGAGTGTTTTAGCACTAGGCTTCCTCTGCCTACCTGCTAAATGCGGGACCAAGGTTGTATATAATTATTATCTTATATTTATTACAGGATCTTTAATTTTACTTTTGTTTTAGTATTATTTTAAATTTAACTTTGCCAATGTTATACCAATGTCAAGTATATTTAATAGCATTAGGTGAGGCAATCTCGGTAATCGGTATTGATTTGTTTATTATATAAGAATGCTATTTTATCAGCTTAACGTTGAATCCCGCACATAGTGGAGTAAACAGGGAACCTGGGAACCTAATATTAAAAGACTTAGTTCCTATTTAGACATTTCCGTTCCCCACTTTCCCGCGAATTAAGAATAAGAATACATACATAAAATAAACTATAAGCAATATCACGAACAACTTTAATAAATAAAAGTAAAGTGAAAATGAATAAATACTGTTTTAATGCCTTTATACTTAATATACGCCATTAGGTAAGTATAGAGTGGAAATATGAGCCGTTATTTTATATCGTTTTACGTGATTATTACCAATACTCGTTAAAGTACAATCAGCATAAAAAATAAGCAATAAGTTTAGTAATATATATTTTATGACATCTTTGAAAATGTATATTATAAGTACGTTATGTATATATAACCTGCGGCGTAAGGTTCCGCCACTTACGGGAACCTAGTGTAGGTTAATAAGTTCCCGCTGCCTATTCTTTAATTAAAAGGAAAATTTGAAAACCTTTTACCTAGGAGGTAATAATTATAATACATTAAAAATATTAAAATAAAACCAAAGAAATCGTAACGATCGCTGATAAACAAGTGCTGTTATTTAGTTTTTTTTTTCGATCACATTTAAGTTTAAATAAATAAGGTTAAATTCATTAAATAAAAACACTATACTTGAAAATAAACGTATAAAAATAATACTTGCGGCGTCGAGTTCCGAGACTCAACACGCAACGCCTCCAGAATTTGGTAGAAAGTGGGGAGCGGAGTGTCTCACCACTAGACACCCTCTACCTAGCTTGCTATAAGCACAGCGTGAAGCTAAAAAAATATATATCATTAAAATTGTAGAATTAATGAAATTATAATTACACATACTTACAAGTTATACTGGGAACTCTACTAAAACGTCGCTAAACACAAATTGTAGGCACATTCTATATCAAGTACCTCCTCAAGAAGTTCGTATCTGCGCTCCTCGTACTGGCTTTAACTCCTTGGAAGTTGCAAATTGCTGCTGTGGATACTTTATAGCTTTACAGAACATGATTTTACATCTTAATTATTTCATTGAATTTCAACCCATTTCATCTCGATAATTCGGCGGATAGTGGAAATCCGAGCGTGTCAATTATAGGTTCCTTTTACTTACCCTGTTAAATGTGGGAATCAGCGTTACACTAAAAAAGTCAACTGCATTACTTACAGTTAGAAATGACGTTGTATATATTAAAATAACATAGTAATTAGGTTATAGTTTAGTTAGAGAAAAATCATATATACATATATATATGATATTTTATCTATATATATGCGAAAGTATAAGTAAAACTGCTATACGACATCGTCTACTACTAAAATGTTTGTGCCAATTAAAATAACCCCAACTCCAATTACACTAAAGAGATACAAACTGTTATAAATTACTAAACTAATGAAATCAGCGAAATGTATAAACTATTTATTTATTTATTTATTTGTTTATATTTAGCGCTGTATCCCGGTTCGATGAAGCCAGTCGTGGCCCAAGGTTACAAGCGTGTGATTATAAATGCAATGGTCGTGGGTTCGATCCCCAGTCGGGCGAATGACTTATTATTTACTAATATATTCACTTTTTCGCTCTAGCACAACACAAAGCACGGCGTTAAGTACCGCCGCTCAACACGCAACGGCTTGAAAATTCAGTGGAAAATGGGGAGCGGAGAGTATTAACACTAGGTTCCCTCTGTTTACGGAATACAGAATAAAAAAATAACTTAATATAAGTATAATTTAACTTATTTTTAAACATAACAATAGATAATAGCTGTAAGAACCATCACATTCTACCGGCACGTGAGCATCTTATACTGACAGCAATCACAAGGAGTCAGAGGACGGGACCCTCAAATATATGGGGCCCGTTCGCTTGACCCTAGAGACCGGAGTGCACGCTTACTCAACACCTTGGTTCACGCACACAAAAACAATCTTTCTTCCACTGATTTTAAGTTCATATTAGTTTGAAATTAATAAATGACTTGTCCATCCAGTACGTGTATCTTATGCGACAATGGATGTTTCTTTACAATCGATGTTGTACGTTTCTAGAATATAATGTTAAAAGTCAAATAGAATCTTTTCTAAGCATCAAGAATGAAGAACCCCTTCTTCAGTAAAATACGGAAATAATATCGACGGTTGAAAAGCAAACTGGTCTAAACACCATTTTTTGCGATATTGAGTTATATATTTAATAATAATAATAATAATAACCCTAGCAACCGTCAAACAAACATGTCAGGAAAAATTTTCACTGTTGATATAAATTAATAAATAATTTAGAAAAAGTACAAAACCATAAGAAAATTGGATACAAAAATATGATCTGGATTACTAGAATTAAAACAAATATTGGTAAAAGATGGCACAAGAGTAAAAAATAGTGACGGATGCCAGGAGGACAAGTGCACTCCCAACACCACGGGCGGAGATGTTGCCCTTCGAATTCGCAACCGTCGTCGTCAGAAGACGACTATCGCACTGCGCCTTCGACTGCGGGTTCGGAGGAAGGAATGTCAGAGTCGGAAGGGCCGGCTTTAAGACCACGCCGGCGCGCCGACATCCCACCATCGGAGGGTTTGGAGCCAGGAGTGTCGAGGATGCTCAACAAGGCTCCCGCTACCGGTGGTAAAGTGCCTCGCATGAGATGGTCTCAACAGCTGAATGAGAGTGTCATGCGTGCGTACTATAGGGCAACAGAGGGGGGAACTAACCTCACTGCGTATCGTTCAAGGTTACTGTCTATGTTTCAGGAGCTTGAACCAACAGCGATCGTTACTGCACAGCGACTGTCGGACAGGGTGCGGATCATTCAGCGACGTCATCTGCTGGATGAATCCGTACTGGAAAGGCTACGCTTGAGCTTTCAGCAGGTCAATACTACCAACAACAACAGTTGCGACATCCGGTCACAGTTCCAGCACGCCAACATTGAGTCGCAAGGTAATATTGAGTTGTCTGTGAGTGCCCAGGATGATGAGCGATTGAGGAGAAGCTTGAAAGATGCTATTTTGGAATATGGTTCCATTCCGGTAAATCTCAGACCAAAATTGCCTCGTTTGCCTATGCATAGACGTAACATAGCACTAGTGAGGATTCTAGATCAACATTTGCCAAGTCATTTTAACAACTGTAACGATCTTACTGATACGCATTCATTGTTGTATTGTGGTGCTGTAGCTGTATGTCGTGTTGCTGGTGTACAGTTCCCAAATAAAGGAGGTACTAAGGCGTCAAAGCATACGGTGCCGGCATGGCAGTACGACACTGAAAAGCGTATCAATCTGACTAGAATCCTCATTGGCAAGCTAATAAGTTTCAAGTCGGGTAATCGTCGACCGAGGGTCATGCGGTTTGTGGCGGAAGCATTTGCTGGAACAAATTTAAAGCCCAGTGAGTATATGGCTAACGTCACAAACCGTATTGACTTTCTGAAACAGAAACTCTATGCATTGGCAAAACGCATTAGAAGATATAGAGAACGATAGGATCGATACAATCAGAATAGTGCCTTTCAAAAGAACCAACGGAGTGTATACAGGAAATGGGAACGTTCTGGGGATAGTGTGGTTAATTGCGAGATCCCGAATCCAGATGCTAGTGCTGGTTTTTGGCGTAGTATATGGTCGGCTCCTGTTGAACACACTGAGGGTGAAATGGTTTTGTGATATTGTGAAAAAATTGCGAAAATATTATACCAATGCCATCAATAAAAATAAGCGAAATTGACGTGAGGTGTGCTATTCGTTATGCTAGTAATTGGAAATGTCCCGGGCTAGATGGGTTGCATAATTTCTGGCTGAAGTGGTTTCGCAGTTCACATTCCGTTTTCGCAACACAATTCCAGGATGCCCTTGACTCTGGATCGTTACCAACATTTCTGACAACAG